>VXAZ01004549.1:403887-726259 GCA_013399875.1 Gymnorhina tibicen | reverse complement strand
TTTTTTTTTTTTTTGGTGATGGTGGTGTTTTATGGAAATGAGTAAAAGGCCCCTGTAGTTTATGTGCAGAATTGTAGTTTTTCTGAAGACGAATCCCTGCAGCTCTCATTGAAAGCCTGCATTTTTTGATGCTGGTTCTTTTTGGTATGCACTACACTGTTCCTTGGAATGAGATATTGGCTCCAGCTAGGGGAGAGATAAGGTGTTTGTATTACATGTCAGTGAAAAAGATATTCTGTCTTGGAACAGAAGTTTGTATTAACTTTTTTATTTAATTATCAAACATGAGGAGGAAGGCCACGTGGCAGAATTACCTTTTTATATTATAATAGTTACATTTGTGAATTTTGGAACCAGTTTTCCAGTGTTCTTATTAAAATATGGACCTTAATGGAGCATGAATTAGTGAATCCAGTTTTATTACTAGAAGCGAAGTCCAGAAGGTCTGCAGAATACATCCCCTTATGTAAACAATGAGTTGCAAAGCATTTCTTACTGGCTTGCAAAAGATTTTTTTGTGGCCTTTTTTTTTTTTTTTTTTTTTTTTTAAATTTCCTGGGCGGCATTTCACAAGAGAATATGACAAGCCAAGACCTCTTCAGTATTCCTGGATCTTTGCAGAACTTGGGAATTTGTTATATAGAAATGCCAACATATTGTCAAAAATGAACTATATGCCATGGCCTACAGCAGGTTTAGCCTGTGGTTCACAGATCTTGGGTCTGGTGATTGATCTCTGTGGCAAAGCAAGAGGTGCAAGCTGGATAACTAAAGATTTTTTTAGTACAGCTAAATGTACTTGCGAGTTCCTTGTCAACTAGTACAGATTTTTTTATTCCAGTGTGTGATGCCATAAAAATTAGAAACTGTATGGCAAAAAATACAGTCTTGTAAAACATAATATATTTTGAAGATTATGTAAACAGCATTGTGATGATGAAAAGTTACTCCCAGAGATGAAGAGGAAATGGAATTGTACTAGTTGTTGGGAAACAAAAGAATACTGCTTAATAGTCCATGTTAAAAAACCCTTATATTAATGCCATCATGGTTGTATATACTTTGTAAGTGAAAAATACAGAGTTGATGTACAACAAACTTTTAAACTGAGGTTTTGGTATTTCAGCAAGCATTGTGCTGCATACTCTGGGTAACTCTGGATTTAAGATTGGTTTGTTCACATATGTTCTCTTGTAGGACTAATCACCTGATATGATCCAAGCTCTAAAGCAAAAGTAGGTGTATGCCTGGAAACACAAGGGACTTCTCACAGGGATGAATCTAACACCACTTTCTAAGAGCACAGCAGGCATTTGGCAAAGTAGTCAGTTCCAGAATTCTGCAAGATGATCTGCTTTCCCCTCATGTTTTTTTGCTATTCCAATAAAACATTTTTGGAAAACCCCACTGAAATTGGTTCCTGCATATTGAGCAAGCCCAGGCAGGAGACAAGATTTTCCTTAGACACAAGCATAACACCGTGTTTCACAGGAGAGATGCATCTGTTTTGAGATTCTTGACACTTCTTTTGTGATGTGCATAATCTTGTGAAGTTTGATTGGTACCATGAAATCACAGAATGCCACATCATTGCATTTTTATTTGTTCAGGTGTATCCCTTACTGGCTGTTTTTTTTGTTTTGCATTCCTGCAAAACCCTGTGCTGGGTCACAAGTAATGGGTATTTAGAACCTGAATTCTTACTGTCATTTTCCCTCTGGAGGAGTGCAAAAACGTCCAGCATTTTGCATTCTGTTAAGGGAACAACCCCAAGAAACTAATTCAGATGCTACTTTTTATTTTTTCTTCTTTTTAAAGAAGATGCTAGGTGTTTGAAAAATAATTATTACTAGCTGGAATTGTTACAACTACGAGAAACAAATTTAGGGCTATAATTAATTGTTTAAAAGATGCAAAAAAGGATCGGTAAAATAAGGAGATGGAAGGAGGTGGGGGATGAACGTGTTTGAAACACCTCAGTTTGCAGAAGAGAAAACTGAAGGGGGTGAATTTAGGGTTATGTAATCTGCAGGCAGGACATAAAATGAAAGTAGATCTCTTACTTATTAAATCCTACACAATTATTGCTCACTGAATGCTGCAGCTCTAGAATTGGAAAGCAGTTACTGAAGTCAGTAGCAGATGGGTTTAAAAGTGGGTAAATTTTTTTACTAAGGACCTCAACCAAAGCTTATTTGTGCCAAAGACAAATGGTTATCCTGTGGATTAGTACAGTTGGTTAAAAGATGAGAAACTAGATAGATAAATAATTGCTCCATGTTGGAACAGTGTTAGCAGTAGGTTTCTGCTGGGGTTAAGGGGTTCATTATATTCTTGAAGAATGACAGTACTGTGGCACCGTAGCAGTTTGTTGATCTGTGGAGATTGGTAAAATCTGTACTAATTGGGTACTTGCAGCAAACTCTTCCAAAACCATTGTCCAGTTCTTTCACGTACAAGTGTAATTCGGTTCTGGTGAATGCCAAATGATTCTCATACAGGGGAAAATAATGTAAACCTATATACACAGTGATGAGCTCTGTATTTGCTCCTGTTACTAACTCAGAGAAGGGCAGTGGTCAGACAGCTGTTGGGAATTGTTCACAAAGAATTAAATCATTGTTAGGTCATAATGTTTATCAGTGCTGTTCAAAATCATTAACGATGTGCATTAATGTAATCATCCCAGCACAGTAAGGGTTTCATAGACAGTGAGAAAGTGGATGAGAGGTGTGGAAGATAGTCTGTGCTGGGAAGATGAAGATCTTTACTCTGAAAAACCGAACAATAACGGCAGAGATGATAGAGACCTATAAAATCCATAGATCAAAAGGAATGATGAATAGAAAGCAAGAGTAGCTGTTTTTCGTAGGACAAGAATTAGGCCAAATGGTGAATTAAACTTGCTACCTGATAAAAATTAAAGTAGCTTGTCAAGCAATGTGTAATTAAATTGTGGAACTTACTTGCCACATGATATTGTGGAGAAGAAAAAATGTGAGTTAAAATTGTAATTAGGTAAAGCCAGGTAGGGATAGTTGCACTGAATACTGAACTCTACAATGAAGCTGGACTATCAGCTCTAAAATGGCTGATAGCCAGGAATTGGCTGGACACTTACGTCTAGATATTTACTGTGGTTTGCATTCTTGACCTGGATAATCTGCCTCTGGCCACCCTTGACAAAAATGGAACTGTGTTAGATAGACCTAGACTGTGTAAGTTAAAACACCGTTTATGTTCTTATTTTTATATTGTTAGGTAAATGATCTCACACTGTAGTTCTGCTGAAGAAAGGATTTTCGTCTCTTGATTGGAGATGAGGGAAGAGGGAGTGAGGATTTGGAGAGAAATGAACCGGACTGTTAAAAACAGAGAGAAAAAGCAAAGCAAGTGTGACGGTCCCCTATGCACTCCCTCTCAGCTGTGATTTCCACTGCCTTGCTGCAGCTCACCCTCCTGGTTTTCATTAGTTGCTGGGAGAGACTCTCCCTGCATCTTTTTATGTGAGAACTCAAATTGATTTATGCACCATCTTGGGGGACACAGACTTCACCTGCTCGTTTCTCTGCTAGGAAGCTAAAGCACTAATATAAGATGTCCTTGATTTATAGAATTACTGCAAGTTAGAGTGAAGTTGTTGTTACTGTGAAAGAAAAAAAAAAGCAGGAAAATCCCCTAAAGTTAAAAGACCTTTAAATTGCTGCAGACTTCTTTTTTAACACCCACCTTTTCAGTGGCCTTACTTTTCTTGGTATAGTGTGTCTCTATTCTTTCCAATCAATGAGTTCTCTGGGAATGTGTAGGTTTTCCATAGCTAGTCTCCTTTTTGGAGTCCTTGGAATTTTGAATGTATTGAGTCTTAGAAGTTATTTACTTAGCGTTGTAATTCTTAGGCTTTGCCTTCTTTATGGGATGCAAATAGTTCATTGGGACAAGTGTTACTTAATGGGTTTGACTCAGTGACATACTGCTTTCCTTCTTTCTACCTCTTTTTGTGCTGGTGCTCTTTGAAGAGCTTTTATTAAATGCTGCACATTATCTCCTGTTTGCTGAGTTTCATAAGACTTTGTATCAATTTTTCTTCAAATAATGAGTTGTTAAACTAATTGATATCAACACATAAGGCGGTGGGGTGGAGCTTGTTACACAATTGAGATTTACTGTTCTGGGCTGATTTACCTCTTCCCTTAGAGAAATTTTGTTTTTCAGTGCAGTGTAAGCAAAGCGTGTAAAAATGGGATTTTGGTAGGGATTTGAGAGAAGAACAGAATAGCAGCATGCTTGATTATAATTTGTCTTTTCCAGCAAACCCAAATGAATTTCTCAATGGAAGGGTGAATTAATAAAAGCAGCAGTGTGTTTAAGAAGTCTAGATTTTTCTGGAGGTCAATATGTTACCATGAGCCAAAGCAGATTCTTTTAAACTTATATGTTCCTGGTAATTGAAATTATTAGAAAGCCTGTGTCATCTAGAACATAGAAATATGAGGCTTTTGGAGTAGATGTTGCATATAGATGAACTGGGTCTCAGACCTTTGCAAAGACTTTGCATTCTGAAATCATGTTATAAGACTCTTGAGACAGATGTTTCCTTCTCTCTTCAACTTCTGTGTGCTCACACTCCCCACACCCTGAGTACTTGAGCAGCAAGCCAGTGGGAGGGTAGCTGGTGATTTTGGAGTAGGGTACTGTTATCATTCATACTGATAACAGAGTGATATTCATTAGGATTTTCTACGTGTATATTTCATGTGTTACTGCTGGTTAAAATACAGCTTTATGTAAATAATACATGTAGGAGTACCTAGAAGTAACAAGCTGTCCTGAAGTTTTACTTAGATAGAATTACACTTGGAAACATTGTATATTAAATATCCTATACACCGTTGGGTGTTTTTTTTTCTGTGATTGTCACAGCAATGCAATTAAAATAAATTTAGGACTGATTCTCCAAGCTGTGCATGTTGTTCATACTTTGAGGAAGAGTAGATTTTCTACTTCTATAGAGCAAAGGGAGCATATTTAATTCCAGTCAGAGTAATTCTAACAGAGCTGACAGGAAGAAGGAAAGGCTCTCTGGGGGATGAATAGTACGGAAATGTTTCTAATCACTTTTTATATACTTACTGTAATGCATAGTTATGAGGTGTCAGATTTTAGGAGGACTGGACAGGACTCTTAGGAGTGATGTACAACCTTTGAGCTTCTTTGTACATTTAAGGAAAAAGAAAGTGGTTTAAATAATCTTTGTACCACTGGTAAGTAATTGAAGCATGATGGGCATTCTTGTATTGGCATCATTTTGAACCCTTCACTTTGGGAAATGTAGCCTAGGTTTTGGAAATGGGAGTGATGGCATTAACTGACAGCAAGCAAAGACTTACTGGAGAAGAGACTGCTGAACTCCCTTCTTTGTGAGGGAGTGCTGCCTTCTTTGTGTGGGGGCGGTGGTCAAGACTGGCTTTTTCTTTCATGTTGTTTGTCTCCTAGGGCTCCAGGAACAGCTCGAGCTTCTAGTGCTGTGTCATACCCAAAAAAAAGCTGTTGAAGAAAGCCAGAGGAGAAAAAGCCATGTGTGTTCAGACAGCTTCAAGATACTCTCAGTGGCATGGCAGCTGTGTCTTTGGCACAGTCCCAGCCTTAGAATATTTGTGTTCAATTTAACGCTTTAGGGTGGCTGCCAGCATTTTCTTGGGAAAGTGTGAGTGAGAAGGAGTGTTCACAGCTTGTATCTGAGAAGGAAAAAAAGAAAGAATTTTGTTACGTGAACAAAGAAAACCTTCCACAGTGTTGTGACTTTTGTATGTCAAATTGCTGTGGCCTGTTGGCCTCTTATGAATCATGGAGTAGCAAATCTTCTCAAGGAGCAGAAAGCTTGCAAGAGCTCTTGCCCAGCAGTTTCTGACTGCAGGGGCTGTTTCTGGCATTTGCTGTTTTACAGCAGTGCTGCTTGCTGGAAGCTTATCTTATCAAAGTTTGGAGTTAGTGAGGTTATCTTGGGCACATCTCTGTGTATTACCTGGAAAAGTTTGACATTTTTGCATTGCAGCTATTACTGCTAGATAACAGTGTGCCTGTGTTATCACTAAATCTCTTCTATTAAGTAGTTGTTAGAGACTTGTGTTCACTTGGTTTTTTTCAGTCTGCTGAAGTTGCGCTGTGTTACATGCTTTTACTGTTGTAAAATACAGTATGTGTGATCTCAGTGTTTAAATACTTACAGATATAAATCAGGATACATCATTAAATCACAGGCTAGAAGTGTGCATTATCCAGTACCCTTATGAAGGGCATGAATAGTATTATTCTCCTATTTAATGGGGATATGAAATCACTTAGCTCTGATATTGATGGCAGTGTACTGAATGGGTAAAACACGTCTTTCAACAGCTGGATCATCTTGTTTCATGGTGTTGCTTCTTAGAATGATAGAAATGGAAATTACCATTTATTATGGAAGCACATTTCCACTTCTTTTGGTTGATGTTGCCATAATTTCTGTTACATTCATTGTACAGTGGGAGTGTAGGAGACTTTAAAAGGCATTGGGGCAGTTAAGTTTACTCAGTATTCCAAGCGCATACTTTTTTTTTTGCTTTTGTAACTGTGATACCGTGTCCAAGACAGATTTAAATACAAAGCAGAGATGAACTTATAACTATTTTTTAGAATTGTAATGCTAATGAACATAACATTTTTCAACTTCTTAGCACACTTTCTGTTATACAGTTGAAAGTACTAGTGAGTGTGAAGTTTCCATTTAACTGTTATTTGGAGAAGAGCATGAGGGGGAAAAACATCAGTGAAGGAGCTGAAGAGAAGGTGGGTGATTTTCAAGGGTCTGGTTCTGACTGTGCAGAGTAGTGATTTCTGAATGAGGCACACTTTGTGTTGAAGTAATGAGCCGCTAAGGAATGCTGAGAGGATCCTTATGTAAAATATGATCCATCAAGCTGCTTTTCATTGAAAACAGAATGTATAATGAGCACAGTCATGATTCTTGGTTTTAAAAACTTACTCAAAGTTGTGTTTTTAAATTCAGATGTAAGGTACGATACACAGTCATCTGTGTAGTACACAGGCAGGTTTTGATAGATTAGAGAGTTGTAGTTCAGCTAGTGTAAGAAACAGCCTGGAGTTCTGCCTTTTGGCAAATACTTGCCAAATACCTCTGCAACTTTTCACTTGAGTGCTATCTACAATTTTTGATACAAAATAATACCAGATTTGTTTGTTTGTAACTATGAAAATCAGAGTAAGTGAAGTGGATGCATCATTTTTTATACTTAGTATTTTAAGATAAACAGGTTTGTGTTTGTTTAATAGTTAAATCATTCTCAAATATGTAGCATAAAATGATTTCAATCAGTTTTTGTGTCATTAAATAGTAAGTAACAGTTTTTTGGTAATTTTTTTCTTAATGGCCGAAGAAATCTCTCACACTGAGTTTAGTCTGAAAAATTTCTGGCATACCTTTCAGAATTTTATTTTGAAGAATTGTTCAAAATAGAGAGAATTGCTACAGAATAAGCAAATGAGGAAACAAGAACTTGAAGATGTTTTTATACTGGTTATGTTAAGTTTTGTAAGTCTACTGAGTTTTCAGCCTTGATCAGATAACTATTCCAGAAATTTGCAATTGATGCTCATTTATGATTTTGAATGCTTAGGCAAAAGGATTCTCTATTTGTGGTTTTGAGATGGAAAAGATTTCCTTGGAGAATGCTGCTGAGGGTTTACCAGTATGTAATTTTGGGAATGGGGAAGAGAAGGAAAGAGAATGTCTTTTTGAACACTTCAGTAGTCTCTGTTCTGTTTTCTTAATTTACTTCTTAGTTCCTAGCTAAACCGTACCACCATATGATAATAACATGATGAAATGGAAAAAGCTTAATTTAGTCTAGGAGAGTAATTGCTGTTATGCTTTAGCTGTGGTCATGTTTTCTTCATGCTGTTGCACTAGAGATGAACTTTGTGCTTTGTAACTGCATAATTTTACTCTTAAATGTCTTCCAGTATTCTTTTCTCTGTTCAGAATAATTACTGTATGTCAATGTTGTTTGATTCTTAAAATAATAATAATACAATTTTTATCTTTTAATAACAGTAATAACTGAGTCTCCCTCTCCTCCACAACTTACTGACAGAACAGAAAGTAATTTTCTGTCAGATGAAACGTTTCTGTGACTGACTTGGGAAGGAAAGGAAGTGAAAGCTTGAATTAGAAGATCATTCAAAAAAACCAGGGAGAATAAAGACCATATGTTGTTCTCTGGTTACGCATCATCTGGCTGGGAGGTTAGATGAATCTCTTGAGTGTTAAAGAGCTTAATTTAAATCCTTTCACTTCTTGAGCCTACAGTGCCAAAACACTAAATTGAAAGTATTAATTAAATCAAAGAATATGAAAATAAATCTTAATAGTGAGCTACTTCAGCACCTGATTTTTTCCTGTTACTTCAAAGAACATTTAAGTAAACAATGTGAAAGGGAACATCATTTGGTGTCTTACCATGGCAGATTTTTTTACACTTTATTTATAGCAGTAGTAGTGAAGGACAATGCATATTTTCTCTTGCGCAAAGTGGTCTTAAAACTTTTACTAACTTCGAAAAAAGTTTTCTCTATTACAACTCTGTGGGTATAACTACAAGCATTTTAATGAAAGAATACTACCAGTTAGGAAAAGTATGCTTCTGGTTGCATGTTTAGACTGCACTTACGGATGTTTAACTTGGTTTTGCAGTAGTTTGGATGATCACCTTCACATGTTTTACAGACCTGCACTTGAATTTAGGATGAGAATAGTGTTGATAACACACTGATGTTTCAGATGTTGCCAAGCAGTGTTTACATTGGGAAGGACTTTTCAGCTTCTCACTCCAACCCACGAGCAAGGAGGCTGGTGGTCACAAGGAGTTGGGATGGGATGTAGCTGGGACAGCTGACCCCAGTTGTCCCAAGGGATATTCCATACCATATGGTGTGATGGTCAGTGTATTTACTAGGGGAAAAGCTGACCAGGGGCTGCTGCTTGAGAAATGGCTGGACCTTGGCCTATGGGTGATGAGCAATTGCATTGTGCATCACTTGTTATGTATATACAAATCCATTATGTTTATAATTTTTATTATTTTCTCTTCCTTTTGTGTCCTATTAATCTATCTTTATTTCAACCCACAAATATTTCCTTTTTTTTTTTTTTCCCCAGCTCTTTTCCCTGTTCCACTGTGGATGAGAGAATGAGCGAGTGGCTGTGTGATGTTTAGCTACCTGCTGGTTAAATCACGACAGTTTTATTTGGCACCTAGTATGGGACATAAGGGTTTGAAATAGTGGAAGATCTAATTGGAGCATGCTGAAACAAATTTTTTGTAATTGTAGAGTCATAGAGTGGCTTGGGTTGGAAGAGACCTTAATGATTACCTAATTCCATCCAACCCCCTTACTGTAGGCAGGGGCACATTCCACTAGGTTGGATGCTCAAAACTGCATCCAACCTGGCCTTGAACGCTTCCAGGGATGAAGCATCCACAGCTTCTCTGGGCAATCTCTTCCAGTGCCTCACCACAGTAAAAAATTCTTTCTAATCTTTCATCTGCCCTCTTTTAGTTTACAGTATTGATTTGTGTGTCCAGAGCTTTGTTGTATATCGACAATACTTGCTTTACATGTCTAAGTGTATATACGTATATGCTGTATAAGTAACAATACTCGCTGTATATGTTTCATGTTGTGCTGTTCATCACCTCTGGGGGCTGGGTTGAGGTTTTCATTGTGCTGAATTTTGTAGCGCTGGCTCCCGGTAACACTGTGGTTGTGAGACTGCTCTTAGCGCTGCCGCCATCTCCGAGCTTCGGGAGCCATCTACGGGAACCAGTAATAATTGCACTGGGCACCTTTCCTCCTCAGACAGTCCTGGCTGCGGGGAAGACACTCCTCCATCTTCCCCCTCTCCTACAGGCTAATTGCAGTAGCTCTGGAGAACTTTTAGTATCGTCGGCATGCCCAAACCAGCATGTTCCTATTGCTCTGTCTCCTGAATGAACGTGTTTCAGGTCTTGTTCAGGGCGAAACAGTTGTTTAAGAATATGACACAGAGATTTGCCCCCGTGCCCGGGTAGTTATGAGTGGTAGTAGGGTGTGTGGGATAGTACAGCCAAGTGCCTGGTACAGTGGTCTAAATTTTGCAATTTCACCCCAGACAAATACAGGGAGTGAGTGAGTGGCTGGCTGGTGTTTATCTACCTGCTGGATTAAACCACAACACTGATGAACTGCAACTTGGATATAATCATTGGAAACCCTTTGGAATGCCATATAGGTGCAGTAGTATTTTTTTAATTTTAGGAATATATGAATCTCTGTTGCTGTAGAGCTTTTCAAATTAATTGTAAACAAGTCTTTGTGTGTGTTCTTTTACACTGCAAGAGTGCATGCCTTCATGCTGCTTACTTTTGAGTGATATTTTGTAAATATGCTATAAATCTAGTTTTAAAGGTCTGTAGAAATGGCTATTTTAGCACGAAGTTGAATAAAAATAAACAGGACACCTTTTCAGGGTTGAAAATAACCGTTCTGTATCCAGAAAAATTTTCTGTGCTGCGTTGAAATTATGCAATAATGGTAATACGGGTGTGTGTGTTTTAAGCGTTGATGACCACAGCTGTAAAAGAAATTACTTTCTGCCTGGCATTTCACTTTTAATGTACTTCATTGTTTCAGTAGTGGTCTTCATCTTTCATCCTTGTCTTTTGAGCAGTTTGTAACTTATTTTTTTGTTTGTGCCAGTTTTGATATGTAGGAGGGAGAGATGTGCCTTGGGTGTCTTGAAAAGCTAAGCTTTTTTAGTTAGAGCACTTGAATTGATTCTCTAAGATCAGTACCCACTATAGCAGCTATTCTTGGTGTCTTTGTGTTGGTGATAAAATTCTGTTTTAAATATTTCAAATACAACTGAAGGTATTTGCTTAGCATCTTGATTTTTGAGTCAGCAAATACTGGGCATGTTAAGCTTTTAGTATTTCTGAAATTAATATGTAGTGTCTTGAAGCGGAAGTAGTCCAGGTCTTTGACACTGGTATGGAAGACGTGCTTTAATAACAAAATACCAATGTTTCCAAATTTCGTTTTGTATTTTTATGGTTCAGTGCTGCTTTTGTGTGGTAATAAAGTAAGATTTTACAGCTTGAATTGAGAAATATGAATAGCCTCCTTCATGAGTACAGTTGATTAGCTAAATAAGGTGATTAAAAATGATTAAATTTATACTTGGTCTACTAAAGATTGAGCCTTTTGTTATTTATATGTGAGAATATTATGTTACATATTCCAGTCTCAATAAGCCAACTTTTAAGTATTCTTGCTCGGAAAAAATGTAGAAAAGGTTCCTCTGAGACAGTATTTTTGGGAATTAATTCTTATAAAGACTGCTTTTTTTCTCAATATATAATTTAAAAAAATGTTTACTTGGCCAGATTCTGAAGAGGCCATCCTAGCCCCAGCCCTTGCTCAGAGCAGGGCTAATTCTGCTAGGTCACCTTGCTGAAGGTGTTATCTAGTTGAGCTTTGAATATCTCTAAGGTGGCCTGCTATAGTGCTTAGCCACTCTTTGGGAAAGTTTTTCTCTCCGTTCTGTCCATTTGAGATTTCCCATGTTTCAGCCTGTTCTTTCTTGCACTTTCTCATTTCACTTCACGGTGCTCAGAATTGGCTTTGTCTCCTTATGCCATGTTCAGATGGTGGAGCAGTGCAACAACTTCCTTCTTTGGTCTGCTCTTCTTTGGGATGAACAGTGGTGCTCTCAGTGTCTCCTATGAACATGGGCTGCAACCCCCAAAACATCTCAGTGGCCTGTCTTCAGTTTGTGGGTGTTCTCTCATGCTGGGGACCCCTGAAACTGGACGCAGTACTTTAGACAGGACTTTGTGCTGTGAGGAGAGAAATAATGACATTTTTTGATTTGCTGACTGCAGTCTTGCTGTTGCAGCCCGGCATGTCCTTAGACTTTACCGCTGTACGAGGACATGGGTTTGTGTTTGAATTGTTCTACGCCATGAACCCACAGAGCTGCTTTCTGTTCAGCTACTTTCTAGTGTCAGTGGTTGGAATGAGGAGTATGGCTTGGCTCTTATTGTTGGGCTCTGTGGTGTTCCTTTTGGCCAAGGAATTGCTGTGGTGGTACATCTTGCATTGTTCAATTTTTACAAGCATGTCATCCTCTATACTCTTCCCCCACCAAAAAAAAAAAAAAAAAAAAAAAAGAAAATTATTTCTGTTACTTGTTTTTTGATGAAAATTTGTGCATCTCTGTTAAACTGTAGTGTGGTTATGTTAATAAAATTTTGGCATGCTTATGCCAGCACAAGCTATGCTGATGTGTAGGAGAAAGGTAATGTACTACTTCATTATAGAACATAGAACATATGTATTACATAGAGAGTAAGTACTTTATAAGAACCATTACTAGAATGACTGGTTTTGGTCTGGCTGCTACTTCTGATTTCTCTAATGTCTGAACTGGAGTGTGTGGAGACCAGCACAAAAGATCTCCTAATTTTAAGTGGAAGTGGTATTTTGAGTTGACTTTGCTACAGGTCCAAGAAGCTTGAATCATTCCATTCATGCACATCTTTCCTTGTTTAGTCTCTATAGGGGATGGTCTTCAGCTGTCCTTTACTGTATTGATCAAAGTTTCTGTCACAGAACTGTCTCTAATCAAGTGCAATAACTTATGTTTGTAGAGAAGCCCGAGAGTGTGACAAATGTGCAGAGATGATGTCTCAAGATGTTTCCCCAGCTTTTAACTATTGGGTTTTTTTTCAGCAATTTCCTCAGCTAGATGTTTTCTTTCTAGTAAACTTCTGATGAATTTATTTTGCATGGATCTGTTCAGTTGTTTCTTCAACCTGTGTTAAATCTTAGCAGCCACAGAATAATGAATAACAACTTCATATGTTGTATGAAGCTCCCTTTTCCTAAGTTTAGTCAATTTCCCACCTGCTAACTTAGGGATGTTGAGTAGCCAATCCCTTTTTATCTCCTTAATGTCATTTGCAACCATATGGATATATTAAATACCCTCTTTGGTCTTTTTCGTGGTAAAGAAACCTGGTCTTTCTAGTTAGTCTTCAAAAGAAAGGTGTTCTGCATTTTTAATCTGCTTTGTTACTGTCAAGTAGAGAAGGGCAGACAGGAGGGACAGTTTAGGAGAAGCAGATGAGGACAAGGAGAAAGAGGAAGATGAAGGGAGATGCATATTCGATCTCTGTCGTTATAGAAGAGAGTGCCATGTGAATGAGAAAATGTGATGTGGTGCAAATATGGTATTATTCAACCTCCTACCCCTCAAAAAAAAGTTAATTACAGCTTATTAAGCTAAAGATAATGAATGCATGGTAAATTACATGTAAGTTTCAAAATTGCAAGTGTGTGGCCTTTTCATGGTGCCTTTTAGCCAGTCATGTAGTTGTGATTTTGTGTAGAAGAGTTGAGTGTAAGAGTGCCAACAGTCATTTGCAGTTACAAGAGGTAGGGCTTGGCTTGCACAGTTCTGTGAGAATTGGTGACTGGATGTGGGTATGTTCCTATGCAGAATGAAAAAGTTTAGCTTTATCATGCCATCTTTCTCTGTGAAGATGATATACCTATTTTACTATTTGGCAGATGGAGGGTGTCATCAGTTCCTACTTCTCAGCTGAGAGGTGGTTATTGCTTGAGATGTCTTGCTGGTTCTTGCTTGCCTGCTTGCTCCCATCATCTACTGGGAATTATATTTTTCTACATGATGCATATATGTATTTCACTATGTACTTTTTAGCTTAATACTGCTTCCTAAATGTTGTGCCACAGACTTGATTTCATTATTTCTTATCAGAATATTAGAGCATAAACTTTAAAACTCTTGTATTAAAGAAAGTAAATAGGCCAGTTTTGAGTCATAGCATCATAGGATTACTTGGCTCCATTGATGAAATGAAAAAGAAGTTGAAAATAAGCTTTTCAGAGCTATGGAAATCTGAAAGTGTGGTTGTCTTCAAGCTGCTAATACTAAACTAATTATTGCAAACTTTCCCCTTTGACTCCCATGATGGGGCTCCTGCACTGCTCTTGGTGCTGCCCAGCGCCTATGTACTATGATGCCTTCATCTCCTTCATGTGGCCTGTCCTACCCCAGAACACATTTGGCTTCCTCTCACGTCCCTCTGCATTTGGCAAGCACCAGCCTGTGTTATGGCTGGTTTGGAACTAGGCGAGTGCTTCAATTGACCAGTTGATTGCTGCTACTGGAGATGGATGACAGCCAAGTTCTGTTTCCTTTTTCCTCAATGCAACTGCTAATTTGTATGTCTTGCTTCTACCAGGCAGCTGATTTCTGTGAAACTTAGGGGAAACTTAGGTGTCTTTGAGACCTCTGTTTCTTTGTCAAATTTGGCTAAAATTGGCTTGCGTGATTAGAATTCATCTGTGTGACATGGCTGCTGTACAGACTGCATAATATATCATCATTGTAATTTTAAAAACTTTTGGATTTGGTCACTGAAACAAAAATGAAGAATCTAGACTTCATGTGTAATGGTTTATCTATTTAATCTTTGAAGTGCTTGCTTTTTCCGAGTACTGAATACAAAAGGAGGGAAGAGAAATTTGGTAAAAGTGCCTGTCTCTGCCTTATGCTCATTAGTTTAGCAGCTGGAGTGTTTCATTCTAGGTAAAATGGATACCAGCTCAGGCCCTGGGGATTTGAAACGTGTATTCTGCCTCCTGTGCTTTGTGAATCTGTAATACACACTGTTGTGAATAGTCATTCTTCTTTGATGCCATTCCCCATTTTATATATAATCAAACTTTCTTTAGAGTTGCCTCAGGATCTCAGGCAAATTAAGCCCTTAGGCTTAGTGAGTCAGTCTGTGGGTTTGTTTGATTGGGGTTTTTTTTCCCTTTTGTGTGTATTTTAGCATTTAGAGCAAGTTCAACAGAAGGAAGTGACAAAGGGTCAGATACCTAGCCCTGAAGTTGTGGAGAGATGCTATATTTATGCAGTGCTCTAAGATGAATTCTAATTTTTGTGCATGATGTTATTTGTTGTACAATTATCCACTGCAGTTATTCTTTGCTAGGACAACATGCAGCTGTGGTAAAATGTTCTTTAATCCCTTCATGCTTTTAGAAGCAGAAGCGAAGCTCTTCATTGAAGACTGGTTGAAAGTGACTGTTTCTTGAAATATTGAGGTAGATGAAATTTCAGCAGGTGCAGGAAGGATTTTACCAGAATTTGTGCAAAATAAAAATGGCTGAGAGGGATGATGTTCTCTTATGATTTATTTTATAGAACATACATGGTTATTGGCAGGTAATTATCCTGCAGAACGGGAGAGAATAATTTTTGAAGGGGACTATTTTCATAGATTCAGCTGAACTTGTCTTGATTTATTCAAAATAAGGAAGATGATGGTCCTTAGCATTATTTTTAAAATTTTGCTTCTTCCTCACTCTCATGATGAGGCACCATAACTTGTCCTAACTCCAAGCTAGTTGTATTCTCCCTGGAAATCAGAATACAGGAGTTGTGAATTTAAGTTCTCTATTTATTCTGATGCATTACTTTTGCTCTCAAATACTTCCCTCAGCTGTTAGAGATCAAGAGCAGGTGTGTACTAAGGTGTTTAGCTCTTAATACTTCAGATGGAAGTAGACTGGAATTTAACTATCTGTAAAGCTTGTAAGGAAAACGGAACCTGAAGTAGCTTAGCAGGGGTGGGTGTGTATTAATGAAGGATGGCAGAATTGCCAGTAATTAGGACTTTCAGTTAATCAGCAGTATGCTGAACACATAACAAGAACATGGGTCTCCTCTTACAATGTTTTTGTGTGTGCTAACGTATTAGATCCAGTCAACTCTAAAGCAAAAAGAGAAAAAGGAAAAGCATGTTAAAAAAGTGGCTAGTTATCTGACAAAATGGCTGTCATACTAGTTACCTGTTCATGACAATAAAGACATGCCTCATGTTGCTTCATTTTTTTCTGCGTATCCTTTCTGAACACTGCTGAAAGAACATCAGAGTGCAGAAAAATGAATGGTCTTAGTTGAAGTAATGTTAAAAAAAAAAAAGCAGAGACAAGTTTACTTATTTTGTCATTTTCTTCTTTGTTCTTCACCCTTATTTCTCTTCTGTCACTATTTTTTATCAATGTCCTCTGCATTTCTGTGTACCAAGGCTTGCAGTTTTCAATTGTATGAGGAGTTTAGAGATGTTTTTGGTCAATTTGGTCAAGGGAAAGCTGCAGTGTCTAAGTGCTGCTCATGGCTGAAGGTGAACATCTCAAGCCTTAGTGCCTGTAGAACACCACACTGTATCCCAAGGCTTGCTCACAGATTATCCCATCTCACCTCACTGATAAAATAGGTGGAGCTATGAATACACTTACAGTTATTGTTATATAAGTTTTGATGATATATTTTCATTTGCCTATAGAAGATGGAGCTGAAGCTAATTCAGACCCATTAGAATTTTCAGAATTAGGAGCAGAATGTATGAATTTAATTCATTTCAAGAATACTTGGATGTGTGCTGTTGTGCAGTTTTGTGAGGTGGGACTCTTGACAGTAAATTTTGTGATTGCAGTTATTAGCACAGAGATCAGGAATTGCATCTAGCCATTAACACCAAACTTCAGAGGAGATACAGGTGTATATGCAGTTAGGCAAAATGCATAGCAAAGGCTGGTGAAGAACCAGGTGGTGTCTGGTTCAGGATGAAGTCTGTGAGTAAAGAGGGAGTTCTCTGATCAAATTTTTATGGGCAAAGCAAATTTATGAGATCAGCACTGTGACTCATGGCTATTTGACCAGTCTGCATGAAAGCCAAATTTTCTGTTGTCAAACCATTAACTTCTCTTAACTTCTCACTAGTAAACAAAATAATGGTCTTGCCAAAGTGTAGGCAGTGACTTGATCTTTCAAAGAGTTATGAGTAATATCAAAGAAAAGAGAGCAAATCATGTTTGTGGAGAGGGATGGGAAAATGGTCTCATGAGAAGCATTTTTTAAAAATTTTATTGTTGAGCAGACAATGTCTAGATCCTTAAATCAGTAAAGACAAAATAAATAGTTGGCCATAAAGGGGTAAGCATAGGCTGAATGTACAGAAGGACAGAAGCCCTTACTGAGTTGTTTAGTTAGGCATTCACAGTTTGTCAGTGGAATATAGAGAGAGGGGGGTGGGGTGCCTTCTACTGAATCTCTTAGTGAATTATATTAGAAGTATTTTCCTAGTATTTAAAGTATTTAAATAAAATTTAAAAGTATTAAAAGCATTCAGTGTGAATTAAAGAGCTCTGGTGTATGAAAAAAAAATATTTCTGAGGCTTTAAGGTCATGAAGAAATTTTGTAGCATGCATATCCAACTTCATGCCATTAATAAAATAATTGAATAGTTTGGGTTAGAAGGGACCTTTAAAGGACATCTAGTCCAGCCCCCCTGCCATGGGCAGGGACATCTTCAGCTAGATCGGGTTGCTCAGAGCCTCATTCATGACCTAGAATGTTTCCAGGTGTGGGGCATCCACCAGTCTCTCTGAGCAACCTGTTCCAGTGTTTCCTCACCCATATTACAGAAAATTGCTTCCTTGTATCTAGTTGTAATCCCACCCTCTTTTAGTTTAAAATCATTACCCCTTGTCCTATCACAGCAGGGCCTGCTTTAAGGCTTGTCCCCATCCTTTTTATAAGCCCTTTTATGTATTGAAAGGCTGCAATAAGGTCACCCTGGAGCTTTCTGAACACTGCTGAAAGAACATCAGAGTGCAGAAAAATGAATGGTCTTAGTTGAAATAATGTTAAAAAAAAAACAAAGCAGAGACAAGTTTACTTATTTTGTCATTTTCTTCTACCTTTGTTCTTCACCCTTATTTCCTATTCTGAACAACCCCAACTCTCTCAGCCTTTCCTCACAGGTGAGCTGTTCCATCCCCTCTGATCATTTTTGTGTCTCTCCTGTGGACAACAGTACCACGTCCCTCCAGTGCTGGGAACCCCAGAGCTGGATGCAGCACTTCAGGTGGGGTCCCAGCAGAGCAGATTAGAAGAAAATAATCATCTCCCTCAACCTGCTGGTCCTGCTTCATTTGATACAGCCTGGGATACCATTGGCTCTCTGGGGTCTGAGCATGTTGCCAACTCATGTCCAGCTTTTAATCCAGCAGCACCCCCAAGTCCTTCTCAGCAGGGCAGCTCTCGATCTGTTCATCCCCCAGCCTGTGTTGTTACGGGGGGTTGCCCCAATCCAGGGGCAGCACCTTGCACTTGGCCTTGTTAAACCCCATGAGATTCCCAAGGGCTCATTTCTTGAGCTTGTCCCTCTGGATGGCATCCTCTCTTGCACTGCTGAGTTTGGTGTTGCCAGAGCAGAAGAATGGCAAACCAGATGCCGGGGTGCTTTGTCTGAGCACACTTAGTGAAATGCTCTTTGCCTGCCTCCCTGTACGTGTTACTGAGTATCTCTGTAACAGTTCACTGATGCTTTCCTCATATTTGGACAGTGTCTGAGAGAAAGACTGTTTTCCATCAGACAGAGGTTAAGAAGTGAAAGGGTGGGAATTCTGACTAAGAATTAAAGCAGAGCAATGGAGAAAGCTGGAGTCAGGATTTTCTGAAGTGTGGGTTGCACGTCCAGTGCATATCTCTAAATTCTTGTCAAAATGATAACTACTCAGACCAAAAAAACTCTAGGTGTTTCAAGCAGGGCATTCAAGGTTAATGCTTGTCTTTTTGATACTTTTAACTAAAATCTAACTGTGCTTAATTCCATTTAGTGAAAGGAGGGTAATGCTGTCTCACCTTATGGAAGCCCTTGAAGGCGTGTTTAATTATACCATATTGTTCACTTGGATCCTATGATCATAACATCCTTACAAAAAAAAGTAGCAAAAAAATAGCAAAAGAAAAGAAAGAAGGGTGGCATAATACTGTATTTAGTGTGGACTGAAAATAGTGGCTATTGATAAGAATTACAGCATATTATGGTATTGCCTATGCCTGGAGTGGTGTGAGTAAATACACATAAAAATACTGTTTATGAAACCTGTCTGACGTTTAATGTTTGTATTTTCTCTCTCTTCTGGTATTGTCTTTCTGTATCTTTAATGTAATTTTTGTGTAGTAATACATAGGTTTTGAAAACAACATGTAGTTTTTCAGTATAACCTATAAGATAAATTATTGAGAGCTTTATTTTCCTATTCCTGAATTTTCTCTCTACATATGAAACTATAGTTATAAAATCAACTTCAGAAACTGCTAGAGGCAGTGCAAGATGGAATAATTTTTGTGGTGTGCATAGGATGAAACAGAGTAGAAATTGTAAGATTTCGCAGTATTGCTACTGTGAACTGTCTGCATACCATTTATGGCAAGTTTGAGTCACACAATATAGAAGTTTATGGGGGTGTCTGTTCAATGAAGAAACTAATAGCAATTTTTTTTTAAAGCAGACACCTGAATTACCAGACTTTCAAAGTTTTACAGTTGCATGCATTATTTGCTTGTGAGGGGTTTCTTTCTTTAATGTTGAGGCAGTCATTTACTTTCTGGTGTAAAAATATTCTAGATGGGACTGTGCAAGCAGTTGATGGCTATAGCTGTGCTGTTGGCTGTGAGAGTTGTGGTCCTGCATGTGCTTGGAGATGGTGACTCCCAGAAGGACGTCAGTCAGTCATCCCGACGTACACTTTCTTCCTTCTGCATATTTCTGGAATCTGTGGCAGCCATTGGTGCTCTAGGTACAAAAGTAATTCAGTGTTGGAAGTAGCAATTTCCCTGAAATCGTCCAGATCAATTTGTGTCATATTCCTGAATCAAGAAGTCCAGACATTGGTAAAGGGTGGCAGAATGATGGGTTAACTTCTTGGACAAGTCCTCTACAAGACTGACTGTAGTAGCTGTTTCTGTCTTCCTGTCAGAGGAAGGAGAAGGAAGCACAAGTTTAGTTCCTCCTAAGAAGGACTTTTTCTTTGACATTCAGGAAACTGGGGGATTTCTTAGGATTCTCAGAAGAGTTTGAATGTGTATATACATATTTTTAATTGCTATTTATAAGGACAGAATTTTGTTTTCCCTAATGTTATGATTCTGCCTATTTTGCAGAAGCTTTATCTTTTCTGACAATACTGAAAGCTTTTCTTGCAGTTGCATTCAAATAGTAGGTAAATATTAGACTGTGCATTTCAAAGTGTAGTTCTTGTGCTCTTGACTTGATGCCTTTTGTCAGCAATATGTAGTCTTGGAGTTACGCTCCAACAGAAGACACAAGTTTAATTCTCTGTCCAAATTTAATTGCCTAAAATTTAGATGCCTGTGTTGAGCTGGTTACTCTTATATCTCCATTAAATTTGCAGAAATAATTACCTCCAGAAGGCCATTCATCTCTTTCTAAGCTAGGTGTCCAAGATAAGAAAGATAAATTGCTGTGGTGATTGCAAATGGGGCAGTGACTCATTCAGATTCAAATATCCAACCTACCCTCTGCAGTGAGGGTCACTGAATCTCATCAGAACTGTTCAGATGGCACTGGTTAGTTGCAGATTGCTTTTTCCTGTTTTTAGCTGTGTAGATTTTATTTATATATACACATATATTATTTATATATTTACGTATCTATGTATACATGTTGGAGGTGTCCAAAGAGGGGGAATGAGTCTGATTAAGAGTCTAGAGTAAAAGTCTTAAGAGTGGCTGAGAGAGCTGGGGTTGTTTAGCCTGGAGAAGAGGAGGCTCAGGGGAGACCTTGTCACTCTCTGCATCTGCCTGGAGGAGGTTGTAGCAAGGTGGGGGTCAGTCTCTTATCCCAAGTAGTGAGTTGTAGGATGAGAGGAAAAACCTCAGTTTGTTCCCAGGGGAGGTTTAGATTGGATATTAGGAAAAATTTCTTCACAGAAAGGGTGGTCAAGACTCGGAGTAGGCTGCCCAGGAAAGAGTGAGTCTCCATCCCTGGAGGTTTTTAAAAGATACGTAGATGTGGTACCTAGGGACATGTTTTCATAGTGGACTTGTCAGTGTTTCGCTTATAGTTGGACTCGATGATTTTAAAAGTCTTTTCCAACTGAAATGATTCTGTAAGTTTTATTTGTTTTTGGAGTGTAAGGCCTCGCTTTGTGCGTTTGAAGCTCTGGAGTTTTGGATGAGTTCCTGTTACTTGCTTCACTTTTTGGTTCTGGAGCCCAGTTCAGATGGGCAGTGGTAGTTCATAAAATGTTCCTTTTCATCCGAGCCATTTTTAAAGTAGTATTTGTTTTCTGAGTTGGTTAGCCATAGTTAAGATGGATGTATGATACAGTCCAGTGATTTAATTTTTTTTACCATAGTGGACAATATTAATTGGTTTTGCTTTTTAATTATGTTTTTAATTATAGCATCAAATTCAATATATCACTGTATATAAAACAAATGTGCTTTTCTGTGTGGCATTTCCTTGGAGAATGTGGAGGACGATAACAGAGGAAGGGCTGTAGTTTTGTATATGTGATCTGTGCAGTATTTTTGAATGTAGGGTGTAATAACCATGTTGCTTCAAATGTTTAGCTGTTGATTAAAAAACCTCCAATTTGTTCATAAAAATACCCACTTTTTGTCTCTGAATGCTTCCCACCTCAAATTCAATTTTCCCTGCAGTACTTTTGTGAGGCAGAGATGTTGTTATCGCTCTTTTATGGATGGCAGCTGTGGCAGAGGCTTTGCTTTTCCATTGTGAGTGGAGCGGGCAGCGTGCCCGTGTGAGCCAAGTGCCAGGTCCTGCAGGCACGAGGGCTCTGCTGTGCTACCTGACGGGCAGGTGCCTAATGCTGGATGAGGCTGAGGGCTGCCAGGTGTCACACAGCACCCTGGCCTGCATCTGAGCTGGAAGCTGGTGCTGTCTCACATAGTACTACTAGGTACCTCCACAGACAGCTCTTTAACTTGAGCACGTGAAGATGTCAAGGTCCTTGTTCCTGGAGTACCTTAGTTTTTGGCATGTTCTTGTAATTTCTGAAAACTCCAGTTCCCTGGGGAAGCTAAAATCTTCAGTCTGAACTAAAATTTTTTGCATGACTTGTTGATTACCATTAGCTGATAAATAAATTTCTTTTTAAAGTAGAAGACTTTGAAAACTAGTTATTTATACAAAGAAAATGACACTTTTTGCAAACATAGGCTTTTTTTATTTGTAAAAAGCATGTTAGCATTCTTTTGTGTTTAGACGTAAAGCATGACAGCTTATTTATTGGGTTTGTGGGGCAAAGTTTTGGTAGCGGGGGGCTACAGGAGTGGTGGTGTGGGCTGACCCTGGCTGGGTGCCAGGTGCCCAGTCAGTCGCTCTATCACTCTCTTTCCCACTGGGACAGGGAAGAGAATAAGATGGAGGAAAAACCAGCAGGATGACATAAGGCAGTTTTATTACAGCAAAAAGAAAGAAACAAACGGAGATCTGCACGCGCAAGAGCTAAGCAGGAAAAAAAGGAAATCAGTCTCTACTTCCCATCAGCAGCGATGTTTGGACACTTCCTGGGAAGCAGGGCTTCAGCATGGGTAACCGTTCCTCCTCCCTTCCTTAGATTATATATCTGAGCTGACATCGTATGGTGTGGAATATCCCTCTGGCTGATTTGGGTCAGCTGGCCTGCTTGTGTCCCCTCCCAGGATCTTGCTGCTCCCATCCCCTTTGGTGGGGGAAGGAATGGCAGAGGGACAGTGCTGCTCGGCAGTAGCCAAAACACTGCTCTGTTATCAACACCCGTCCAGCTACCAATGCAAAGCACAGCACCTTAGGGGCTGTGAGCTTTACCTCAGCCAGGCCCAATACAGCTGGCTTTTGTAAGAAGCTGCCAGAAGCTTCCCACATGTGCAGAGAGCCAATGCCAGCCAGCTCCAGGACAGACCTGCTGCTGGCCAAGGCCGAGCCCATCAGTGATGGTGGCAGCACCTCTGGGGTATCAGAGTTAAGTAGGAGGGAACTTTACTGTGCCAGAGCAAATACCAGCCAGAGAGAGGAGTGAGTGTCTGACAGAAACAAAGATACAATTATTCTCGATCAGCAGCTAAACTTTTAAACTTAAGATCTGTTGGGTGGGGGGTTGTGAGAGGTGTCAGGAAAGGGAATTCAGCATCCAGTAGGCAAAGGGAGGAAAAGGTGGAAGCAGGGACACTCCTTAAAGATCATGCCTGAGATTTTGAGGTGTGTTATTTGATTTATGAAAAAGGTTTTTCTTGATGTCTGGGGGTTTTGCTTGTTTATTGCTTGAATTCCTTCTGTAATGTTTGAGCTTAGTTTGTCTAGGAGGTTTTGCTCTATACGCTGAGCCTCTCAGATGTGACTACTTCTATGGTTAGTGTGTCTTGGCTTTATGGATTGATAAATCTTCATGAATGCTGCATCTGTGGGTAAAATTGGGATACTCTGCCACAGCATGATATTATCTTCTACTTAGCAGAAGGAGATGAATATTAGTATATAGCTGCATATCTCCAGCATTGCAAAGCTGTTGAAGTATGCTGAAAATGAATTTATGTTTAGTTTATACCCTTGCTGTTTTAGTAGGATGAGAATCTGAACAGACCTTTGCTCTAAAACAGCTTGGACTAACAAGTGAGCATTTTTCTTCATGGGTTGCAAGAAGGTGAGTTAGAACCAGCATATTTCATAAATCTTGATTTAAAAGCCTGACAAATGTATTTAAGAAGGTTGTGAAGCCCCTGTACTTACAGTTAAAAGCAGGCACCTCCTGGGAGTTTGCAGTGACTAGGATTGGGGAAATGGTGCTGAATTTCCTAACAAGCTTACAGAAGTGTTTGTACAAGCTGAGGTATTTTTATTGCATAAATATATTGCTTTGTTCTGTGAAGGAAAGGAATGGATTTACCTTTTGTAGCTGAAGGTGGTTGTAGCTGCCTGAACTACCTGCAAGCTGCTCTTTTGATGGCAAGAGCATACCACGTCTCTATAGAAAGGATTGGGACTGCCACTGAGAGGTTCCAGATAATCTTTGCTCTGAATTTCACTACTACAGATAGACAGTTTCCTTTTTTTTTTGCCCTGGGAAAAATATATTCATTCTTCTCTATTGTACTGGTACAGTCACCTGAATTAGTCATAGCAAAAATTTTGCTGTAAGATGCTGCCAGGAGCTACTTGGCTGCCGTCCCGCAACAAGAACAGACCGCATCCAAGTTTTGATGCCAAATCATGTGTAGGTTAACCTTTGTAACCCATCTCAAATCAACACGTGCTGTCTCTGGGGAATAAATCTGGTCTATTTATAGGAATACTCTGCCTGTATTCGATAGCTTGCATGCAAACTATGCAATTAAAGCCTCTGGCAGTTGTTGCTGAAAGGCTTCCCCACTGTGAGGCAGTGTCTGTAAGAAACTACCTTGTAGAAAGTAAATCCTTTTTTCACCTTAAGATTCCACATGACTGAGTCATTGAATATGAAGTATCAGTAAGATGTCTGTCACTGAAATAGTGTCATGTGCAGGAACAAGTTAAGGTTCCTGTCTGTTCACTTTCATCTGGCATGTGACATGAGTGGTAACACGTAAGTGAAAGATGTTGTGACCTGTGATGTGGAACATCATGTGAGGAGAGGACTGTAAACACTGGCACTGTAAGCTGACATCAGTGAAATTTGAGATGCCACATACTTGAATGCCAGCACTTAACATAGAGTAATGGTCCAGCCGTTAGCAATTAGCACAGAGGGAAAGTTTAAATGACCTGTGTTCTCCAAAATCTGAACTGTAGGACAAATCTTTTGAGGCAAAACTTGGTGAATATTTTGTGTTGGGATTTTGGTTTTTTCCTTTCTCTAAACTTACCTTAATTAGGGGTGAGATATAGGCTTTTCTTTCCATAAGATAATTCTTTATGTCCCCTTATATTAGAGAAGCATCACAGGAAACAGTTTGAGACAGGGGTCTTATTCTGTGAAGTACTCTTCCTTTCTCATTTTGTCTTTGATTTATTCATCTGCATTATGTCCATCTAGGACTGGGTTAAAATTGTGTGCCTGTAGTTGGATAACAAGATTACTTCCAAAATGCCTGCTTTTTACTTAATGTAAAATTGAATGACTCACTCTTCACACTTCTGTAAATGTGGCAGAAGAACACTGTGAGAAAAGATTCGTGGGCTTTACCTATTGTTACTGCTCCTTTAGTTTTTTTCCTGTAAAAATGAGAATCTTAAAACACTAAGGGTAACATGGTGTTCTGTAAACAGTTTTAATAATTTTCAGTGTTTTTATAGACAAACATAATAGGATGACAAGCAACCGCAAACAGGAATTTAAGAAACAAGGCATGACAAGTTTTGACAAGGACAAAAGCAATGCTGTCTTGTTTATTTAATGAAGCTTTGGGGGTTTTTTTAAGGTACTTAAGAGAAAATGTAGTTTATATACAGCAGTCACAGTTGCTTGTAAGATGGGGGATTACTTACAGTATGAGACAATGTCTAACCTGAAGGGTTGCAAGCACTTCAGCAGCAAGTCTTTGGAATTTAAAATTAACTTTGAAAAGGGTCTGGAATAGAAGGGAAACAAATGTATTTAGATAGGCTTAATGCAGATTTTTTTGTGGGTGTAGGTAGGAGTAGTCACCTGCATATCATAGGGGTTTATGAGAAGCAGTTCTGCAGGAAAATATTCTGAGGGTTCTTTTTTTATATTTTGTTATACACCATAGGAAGTATGATTCAGTATCATGCTGTTGAATGGCGTATAAAAAGCAGCTGTCCTCATTGTTAATTATGGTGTTTGTAAGATACCTGAAAAGGTTCTGTCAGCTTGGTCAGTGCTGCAAGGCATTAGCTGGTGTCCAGTTTGGGTATAACACTGCATGGAAGCTGTGTGGGTGGGGAGAAGGAAAGAGAGAAAAAGAAGTCTGAGTAGAGAACTAGGAAACAACATGACCTTCTAGGGAAGGGTTAAAAAAGTTGGGTAGTTTAGTTGAAAAAGAGAAGCCTAAGAAATTCAAGTCTTCAAATATTTAAAAACTGTAATCTATTCTTATAGATGTCTGTAATACTTGAAGGGCAGTAATGCTTGAGGTGTGGCCCAGGAACGTGCACCTGACTTCTGTACCTATTTCTGCATCTTCTTCTACAAAGTCCCTTCGGATAAATTTATTTTGCTTGTATGATTAATGTGTGTCCAATTCTGAAAATAAAAATAGCATTGAGTAGGTCAATTGCTATATGACTTAAAGGCTAGAACATAAATTCTGTATCTAAGAGTATAATAATACTGCAGTGACATGGGGAATGGTGTACTTTCAGGGAAATATATTTATGTTGTGGATCTTCTCTCTGAGAATACTGTGAACTACCCATTTGAAAGCTGTCAGGTCATACCTTGGTCATAAAGCCCTGGTATCTTACATAGCTTCTTGAATATTATTATATAAGATCAACTTCTTTTTTCTTCTGCAGTATTGCAGTTTAAGAATAAGAAGTGTGTAGATCTGTGGGGAAGAGGAAGATAGTAAAGGGAAAGAAATAGAAATGAAAAACAGTGATTAACTCATGGATTTGTTTATGTTGGAGCTGCTTTTCCTTTGTCTGAATTTTGATTTGGTAATGGAATTTACTTTTTCCTGCCATGCTTTCATGTTTCAAATTTTTAAATGTTTTCTTTTGTTTTGGCAGAGAACTAACTGTTGTCTGATGGTAGACGTAGCTTTTCTATGCAGTGGAATGCCAGAAGCATCACAGCCTCACTTTGTACCTTGTAATAATAATTTAGCATAAACACTATAATTGCTGTATTTACCTTCATTTTATAAGCTGGAAAAACACAAATTACATGATTTTAGAAGGCAGTAACATTAGTTTGAGTGCGGGAGGAAAAGAGAAACAGTACTAAATTCATTTAAAAAATGAAATAACCAAGGTGGTTCTGGAACCATGTATTGACAAATCTGTGCTTATGAAAATGCAACCCAGAATCTGACAGCAAGAGAATGACTTAATTGTATGCTTTTATGCCCAATCAAGAGGGCTTTTTGGTAATTTTTATGTCATCAGGCTACTGCTGGTAATACTTAATTACTCAATAGCCTTACTATCATCTTTCTCTGCATCCTAATTCTAATATTGTCTTTTTTTTTTTGTGCCTGCCTTGAGTAAGAGAATCGTTTCTGTGGATGAAGGACTTGTATCTGGTCAAGCTTTTCAATGCTGACATCTAATTAGAGACATCAGAGATGGTGATGTTTGGGATGCTGTGTGTCATCAAACTGCAGACTTATATCATTTGGTTAATTAAGTGGTAGTGGGATATTGGGGTGACTGATGGTATTGGTAGACTGCAAAGTGTTGCTGTGTTCCTGCCAGGGATTGAGCAAAGTCACTTTAAAAGATCCAGCCGAAAATCTCTAAATATCAATTGCAAAATTGCATTCAGATTCTTAAAAGTGGTTTCTATAACACTTAGAACTTGTAATTGGGACTCTTCTGGGGGAGGGGAAGAAATCAATATTGGTAACAGAAAGACTCAATTTCCTACATTTATCTTTGTGATAGTTTCTTACAGATTTGGTTTAGTATTGGAGGTATTACTGATTCTCAATGCCTTCCCAATTCATTAGTTGATCAAAATACGTGCTAAGTTGCTGTACAGTAAATCACCACTTCATTGGTTGTGTTGTGTACACTGAGATCTGGTCTTAGTTAATTCTTGTCTGGCTTTTTATAAGAAGCTGAAGACTAATCTGTCATATAATCAGCCTGGTTACACAGAGGCCACACAGGTATCAGCTGTTTGCTGTGTCTTCTAAAGGTTGGTGAGCTGGGACATTATACTAGAAAGGAATTGTAACATTTGAAAGCATATGCATTGAACCTATGCTGAAGCAGCAGTGCAAACAACAACACTTCATGCTCTCAGAAGGATGGAAAGCCTACCACATGGAGTGTTAAATGTATTCTGAACTGGGATTTGGTATCTTTGTCTTTCTTTACTAGTATTAGCAACAGAAATTACATTTCTCTTGTAATTAAATGTAGAATGTATATGTTAATTAAGTTATTTGCTAAAGGATTGCCAAATCAATTTATAGAAGCTAAATAGCTTTTGATCTAAGCTATGAAAAAGCATACAAACGAAACACTGGCCTGAAGGGCCAACAACATCATCTAAGAAATTGTACCATAATTCCAGCTGATTTTAAACCAGTGGAAATAAAAATAAATGTACGTATATCAAGCCAGCATGGAAGTAAGAATAAAGTGTGTTAACCAAGGGCAGCATAACTTAAGGATTTTTAAAACTAAGCCTATGTTTTTGCATATTAAAATGTAATATGTGAATATGTAATATGTTCAAGGTAGAGTTGCAGATTGCATTGAGTTCTTGAAATAACAGAAAGTTTGATTCTAAGAAATCTCTGAAAGTTGTCCTAATTAAGCTTGTGCTCCAAGAAGGACTCTAGATTAGATCAGCTGTAGCTATGCTTAGCTATATCTTGGAAGAAGTCCATGGACGGAGGTTCTGCAACTAGTCAGGAGAATCTGTGCTGCACAGTGTGACCCATGGTGGAAGTCTGTGTTAAGAATTAAGCAACTTGAAATTTTATAACAGAAAGTTACATACAGCAACACTGTTACTTAATTATTTGATTTGCTTTGTTTTATAATGTTGTGTCTTGTATTATTTTCAAAACAGATCCTAGTATTCTTTGTGATTTGGACTGCTACTGAGCCATGACTTACTGTCCAGAATGACTACATATTTTTCATTAATGATAACTAAATTAGAGCTCAGGACTGTGCACATTGTGTGAGGGTTTTTTTGTTCTCATTGTGCAGTGCTTTGTGTTTATTAATGCTGAAATTCACCTGACAGCTTATTGTATGGTCACAGAGAGCAGTAAGCTATAGATTTTGGTGTCATCTAGAACTGTATAATCATCACCAATTACCACCTTGCTATCCTGACCTTTTCCTTAAAATTTGTGGTATTTTGTGCAAACCAGTGGAATATATCAGTGTTAACTAATCTTCTAGAAGGGAGACCATTGTGTTCATACCCTTCCCTTCCCATGTTTTAGTATGTGAGAAAGGATTCTTCTTTCTTCTTGTGCCTTAATTCATTTTCTTTGAGAACCTTTGGTGAAGGGTCTTGCCAAAGCTATTTCAGCAAGTCTTTCCAGCCCTCCTCCTTGCATCCTTCTGCTCTCCACTCATTCTCTTCATCTTTCAGAGAAGTCTAATAGCTGTGGGTGGGACATCTTCTATCTGCCAGAAATACTGTCTTCCCCCTAAAGCTCACAAGGTTCTCACGAGGCTACAAATTCTAGTTTTTGTTATAGCTTATATGAGTTTACTCGTAAGGGTCTATGTAACTCCTAGGATTTCATGTGATCATCACATCTGATGTTTTATTGGTTTCCATTCTTCTGGCAGAGGTGTTCATTTAAAACATGTCAGCAGTTCTGGATTTTGGCTCCTGTAGAGCTATTAGGTGGATACTTCGTGATCCCAGTGGGGTTTGCTGTCACTGCTATATATATTCTAAGGCCTTTTATATTGTAATATCAATTTGAGAAACTTTCTTAGATATGTATTTGAACAAGAACTTTAGTTTGGAAAACTTCCAAATCTCTCTAGAGATTTAGTTTAGAAACAATTAAAAAAAAGCCAACCAAAAACCCAAAGAAAACCAGCTTATATAGTATAACTTTTTTTTATCAATCCTTTTGCCACTCAGTCATTTGTCATCCTTGTCACCTGTCAGGATTCTTCTATCTGCTTTGAAATGTCTTTATTATTATCTTTTATCAAATTAATTCTCTAGAATATCTTGTTCAGTCTTTCTTTTGACTTCTTTTTTTTTTATTTGTTGATGCAATTAACCTCTCTTTTTCCTTTGAAAAATGTCCTTTAATATTTTGGCTTCGAATATAAAATTCACTACCTCTTTACTCTTTTGTCTAAGCCATCAGTAATAGCGGCCTTTGAATAAAGTTCTCTGAGAAGTCACAAAAACCTGAAACCATGTTTATTTCATCATGAAATAATAATTCCTTACCGTTTAAGTATAATTTTCTATTATTATTAAAGTTTCTGATTTGTCCTGGGCTTTTGATGGTTTTCTTGAGCTTGGTTTAACCAACTCATTCTCTCAAAGATTCTGTATGTAACTGTATGGTGAAGCGAGAGCTATATACCTTTTTAATCTTCACCATGAAAAGAGTGTGTAGCCACTGAAGCAGAATAGCATTCTCAGTTTGACTCAGGCACTCCTCGTCCTACATACATGGTGGTGAAATAAGTAACTCCTGTGCCTGCGTTTTGATGTGATTAATGATTATGGCTGCATTATGGAACTTGGTTGGTTACTTCCAGCGGAGAAAGTTATGCTCTGTGTCTGCTGTGTTAATGCAGGGCTCAAGAAGTGGAAATAAAGTCATGAGTCAGGTGGGCAAAAGTTCCTTCTAGACTGATGCTAAGCAGCTGGTGATTTTATCTTTTAATTGGGGGAAATTCTGTTTGCTTTCATCCTTTCAATCTCCTTCGTTCCCTACTTCCTAATAAGTGCTTTGGATTTTGCCATCTTTATTATGAAAAATTTATATTTTGTCAGATAGATTTTGAATGTAACTTACCCGTCAAGTATTTACCAGTAGCTTTTGCAGTTGTTTTAAGGTGGAAAATTTAACATGTCTTCACTTACATAAGCCTTTGAGAATAGTTACCTTTACATATACTCATAGCGCTGCTAGTGCAATTTAAAGCTATGTCACAAATAAGACCTAAAATTGCAGTACAGTTTTTTAAAACCTACCACATGCAGATTTGAGATCTTAATTTGTAGCTTTTTTCCTGACCATCAGTGATTTCTCACCCTGTTTAGAGATGCCAATGAAGAGATGAACATTACAGCACTCAGTGAAGTTCATCTAATTTGAGCTTTTTGAAAGCATAAGGACGTAAATTCATTGTGCAGCCCTTTCAGAGAGTGCCCTGCTTAGCAGTTTCTTGTCAGTTCAAGACAGGCTTTTCCACGTGCGTTTCTCCCTTGCCCAGTTGTCTGCTTGTAGAAAAACTGTAGGTGTCCTGAAACCATCTTCTTGTAGACCTGTGTGGTGAGACATTCTCCAGTTTCTAAGATTTCTGACTCTGGTTCAGGGCTTTGGAAGTGATTATTTAGTATTCTGTTGGGAACTGAAATGATAAAGGAAGCTTGATTCTGGTTTTTAAGTTTTGTTTACATAGCTTAGATAAAGCATTTGGTGAATGAAGTATATTGCATTTGGGAAAGAGCAAGGGGAGAGTGTAAGGTTTTTGATGGTGGTGTTATTAGAGGTGTGTAATGTGGTTGTAAAGGTAAACAAGCTTTATGTTTTGTTCAAGAACCAATTTTTTCTTTTTTTTGTTGTGAAATACTTGTTAAAGATGTGCTGCCAGTCTCATACTCTAAATATTCCCAGCAGTAGGAATTTTTTAGAAGAAAATAGACTTAAAAAGAGCACACATCACACTGTGTATCACACTATGGGAGATGCGACTGTAAAGAACTCACTAATGCAGCTGTTAAAATGTTTTAAAATTCATGTTCTGTGTTCAAGAACTTGATGAAGATTATGCTGAAAACTTGCTTCTGATACTTCATGTTTGGAACAGAGTAATTTCAGAGAGGCTGGAGGGGGAAAACCCCCAAAATAATACATGTTCCAGTAATTAAAAAGAGAAGAGTGGTGTGTGGGTCTAGGGAGGCGTGAGACTGACTGACTGTCAGGCTAACCCAATAATAAACTTACAGTTCTCTTTGCATGTCAAACATTTTAAAGATTAATTCTAATACTATCACTGTTTACTCAAGCTTTTGTATGACAATAGTCCATGTCTTTTGGAAATGGGTAAGAGGCTGGCTTGGTAAAGGTGAGTAAAAAATCATAATAGAAATACAACTTTGAAGCCCTTGAGGGATTGCTGGGGTGCCCTCTGCCTCTGACACCAAGCAGAAACCTCCTTACCACCAAATCCTGTCTCAGGACCTACTGACCCAGGGATAAGGCAGCTCTCCTCTCCATTTTTACTGCAGGAGAGAGGGAAAATGCTCCTTGCTGGGAGAGCAGTTCCATCTGGGCCGTTTGCCTCTCTCGTGTTGGTACTCGGGGACTACAACAGCTCCCCACTAAGATGGAGTAGGCTGGGCGAGGAACAGGAGGTTCCTGAAGGAGCAGCACTGTGGTTGCTTGCGTTGGGCCTCACTGTCAGCTGCTGGACTAGTGTTGCTTATGCAGTGAAATAATATTTGTAGTGTTTGGTATTGCATATGTTTAGAACTGTAGTGCTCCTAAATTATTGGTCTTTATGCCATTTGTACTGAAAGTTTCAGGTAGCAGTAACCCAGGAAGAAGCTAATGCATTGTTTAAACACTGCACTTTTGGATTTTGTTTTCATTTTGGTTTTTCTCCTTTTCCTTGGCACTGAGTGTTTGCTGTGCTTTCCTTAGGTCAGGATTTTACTGTCAAAATAGATTTTAGCACTAATTAACTTGGATTTGCTTTCTCACACTAAAAAAAAAAGGTGAGGACAGTAATGACAGTCCTTCTGATTTTATGTAATGTAAAAAAAAACCCAACCTTTTTTGTTTGTTCTAAAAATACATTGACTTTCTTAGTTCATGTTTTCATTGAAAGTCAAGTGTCATAGACATCTGAGAAAGGTTTAGGCCTTAAGTTCTGTCAGCTAAACATCCCTGAACATGAGCTTGTGAATGTATATTTTATGAGTTCCTTTCTGGGGTTTCATCTTGGCTTGGGTTGGAGACTGCACTTAAGGAAGTGATGTATTCCCAGGAGTGAAAAGTTAGGTAGCTGGGATGCAAGTTTAACTGCCTGGGGAACCGAGATGATGTAGTGGCTGTGCACCAGTTTAGAAATGGCAATAATATTTTAAAGACAGACTTAAATACCTTGGTGTTTATTCGTCTAAATGCTTACCGAGCTGTAACCAAAATTCTGTATTTCTCAGTGTGCTTTCTGGATGGTTCAAATAGGCTTTCACTAGCATAAATCCACTTTAAACTTAGTGGGTTTTCAGTAGTGATACAATACAGTCCGTTCTGTTACTTTGACATTTTGGGTTTGCATCTTTAAGGAGTGAAATAGGAAAGTTTAGGTTAAGTTCCTGTAAGGCAATTGTAAAACTAGTTTGACTGTACTAGGAAGAATGGCTACAGATGGTTCACTGTCAAAATCTGAGGCTACATGAAAACATCTAGGTCATGCTTGATTTGATACTATCATTAAAAACCTAGGTGAAGTGCTAAGCTCAAACGTGAGATAAAGCTCCTTAAAACTGCAAAGCTGTGAGTGCTCAGGTCAGAGTTCAAAGTGTTGTTAACAATTTGAAAAAGTGATAGGAAAACAAAAATACAGTTTATAGCAATAATCATTGGTGTATGTGCAAAATACAGAGGAAGATATAGCAAATGTCCAAGACAAGAACAAGATGTAGGAAGTAAACCTTTAAATGCAATTGCCTAACGAAAAGATATTTCTTGGTGTGAGAATATTAATAGTAAAATTGCCAAGAATGCCACTTGAATTTAGTTTTGTCATTTCTTGCAGATGTTTGCCTTGTGGATAAAGGCAATTTTAATTTTGTTGTAATTTTGCCCATTTAGTTCTTTAAACTTAAAGCTCCGAAGCTGAATGGAAGAACAGTGCCATTTGCTTCCCAGTAATGGTTACGCAGGTTAAAGGATATGGAAAAACTTCCTTGAAAATCTGATTTTCATATTTGGATAATAATGTTTAAAATGTGGTTTGTTTTTTCTTTTTTAAGCAGCTCTTGTGGCTAGCCCATCAGTGAATTTTCTAACATTGTATGTAATTCCTTTATACAACTGAAATTCAGCAAAACATTTTGAAGCCCTATTAGCAGAACTCCCAAGTTTTTAAAATAGCTGGTCTAGAGATACAGTTCTTCTGTTATGGAACAACACTGGCACCCAGTGGTGGTCTTGTACTACTGCGGTCTTTTAAGATGTTCTTTGCTTAATTGCTTCAAGTGTTCTCTCTTCTATTGAGGTGTTATCAAGTAAGAAAAACTTGAAAGCTTTCTGCGATTTTTTTTTTCCCTTTGAAAACCTTGCCTTTTTATGGCACGATTGTATAAATCTGCTTCTTTAGCAAAGAAATGTAAGGAACATGCTGATTTTTGCATAAACACAGTGAAAATAGCTACATAAAATTTACTATAAAACTCAAACATTGATTTGTTGGCTGGCATTGAATTAGATGTGGTAGTGCAGTTTGTGTTTGCTGCTACTATCACAGTGATTCTGGGAAGAGTTGGGAATCTGAAATGCATAAATTTTATAGAACATACTTATTAATGTTAGTTTTCCTTATTTACTTCTTCCCTTAAAGAAAGCTTCTACTTAATAAGATGTTAATTCTAGAGATGGTAGAAGAAAATTACAGAGGATTTGTGGAAAAATTATGAGATAGAAAAAGGATGGAAGACTGAAGATTTGTGTTTGTGTATGAACTGTTAACTACAAAGAGAGAAAAAATGCTTTTCAAGAAAGCTGCTCATGAAAAATAAATATTATTAGGAGAGTTGTTTACCTGGTGGATTTAATTAGAGAATAAGGCTCTCATTTAAAACCTTTTTTTGTGTGTGTGTATACACATGCGTGTTTGTCTGCAGATCAAGTGTTTGATCCAGCAGTATAGAGCAGACAAAAAACGCATCTTGCTTTGATAGCACCAATTTCTTCAGTGTTTCAGACATAGGTAATAGAGTAGCAGTACAGAAATCTGTCTGTTCAGGCCACATCAGGTGTAATTTGTTCTTTATGAAGTAAAGCAGAACATAAAGTGAGATAAGTAGAGGCATAGGCAAGATTGGTACTATGGTTATATCCCATAGCAATGGGAAGCACCGAAAAGGAGAATGTGCACACCTATAATGTGCAAAAGTGGGTTATTAAATTGATGTTATACTTGATATGAAGGAGCAGTGGGAAACCAGCTCTGCCTGTCACTGATGTAATGTGTTTTTCTGTGTATTACAAAGGAAGAATTACTGAAATCTGTTTTTCTTAAAAGCATTTTGAGAACATTTTTACAGAAGAATTGCAGAATTGGATTTATATGTGAGTTGTTCATGTAGAAAATGCTGATTCATTACTAATGGTTTTGTTTTAATGTTTCATTTGAAGTTGGGGATGCAGGTACTTTACAGGAGATGTTTTTCTGACAAAAGCTGTTGCTAAGAGGATTGTACTGCTTCATGTCTCAGATGAATGGAGCTGGAGTGGGGAAGGAATAGGTGAGATATCCCTCAGGTTTCAGCAAGCCTAATGCAAAAGAATTGCAGTAGAAACATTTGTTTTCCTTTCTCTTCTGATCTTTCTCTCAAGAACGCTTCACAAATAACCATCTCAACCATTTGTGGAAGCTTTATGCCCATTTGGTTGTAAACTGTGATTTTATTTCTTTTTTCTTCTAATTTGTATTAATGTTCCAGGGCCACAGAATCCCTGTGTGACTCCTGCAGCACTGCTAACTAAAATTCCCTTGAAATCAATGCAGTTGTTTTCATGACTTCAACATACAACTTTTAAGTTTGTTTTAAAACACGTGTAAGAAAAAAGTCTATTGAGTGCTTGATTTCTTGGAAACTAAAGGTGCTTTCAGTGTATGTTAGTCTGGTTACCAGTCCTCGTAGTGGAAGTTTATGTTGTGGGGTTGTGTGTGTTGTTGGGTTTTTTTTTGGTTTTGGGAAGTAATTTGTATCATTACCGTCATTGTATGATGTCAGTGGTCAGCCACTGACTTAGTTTGGACTTCTTGGAGAGCTTTGTGGAGCTTGGCGGCCGCTCACTCTACTTCTCACCCATTTATTTTACCTTTTATTTGTTTGCTGCTTCACGTTAAGCAAAAGTGCTGAATTCTGAAATGTTTGTTTACAGAAGGAAAGAAGGGAAGTTTGTTGATTTTGGCAGTAGCATTTCTGTGCCAGGTTATTCCCAGTGTCTCCTTGATTTATAAAGGAAAGTTGGTGGGGACAGTTTGGAATGGAGGTGTGGAGAGCAAGAATTGACAGACGCTGCTTGTACAGCACTGACAGGTAGATCTTGGGAACTGGGGGACTTATACCCACTTCCAACAGTGTGATCTGGTTCATGGGTGGTTTGGGATTGCTTCCTACCACTTGGCAATAGGAAATGTGTTGGATTAATGTAATAAGATCACACTGTAAGTCACCTTTTGTTATCTAAGGTCATGGTATTTTGCAAAATGGGCAGAACAGGTAATGCAGATGATGTGAGGCATTTGAGTGAATATAATAGAGACACAGAGCTGCAGGGCTGTTCTCTTTGACTCCAGAGCAGATTTTTACTGGTTTTGGTTTTGTTCAGGGTCAGATTATTTTTTTTTTCTTCCTTGATCTAATACAGAGAACAAAGAATTGAGTGGCCTTATGCTGTAAAGGTCCTACCTTCAGCATATTGCATGCCCTCATTAAGAACAGATAGAAGAGGGGACTCTGGTTCCTTTAGAGTCTGGAAAAAGCTCAGACTTAATAATCCTTATGTTGTGGGGGGAAGGATTATGCCATCTGAAGAGGTAGCTTTGTCTATTGTAACTCCCTTTTCGTACTTGAGCGAGGCAAATGTATGTTTTTCTGTATAAATACATTTATTTTAAAATAAATCTAATAAAAATACTTATTTTTATTTTCTTAAATAATTTGTGGGCCTGTAGCAGGAAATACTCAAAGCTAAAACTTGGGTAGTTCTTACATGAGACCGTACAAACAGGAGAAAATAAAATAATTTATTTAAAATAAGTTTCTGTAAGGTTGTTAAGAAAATCTAAACATGTTTGGACTACTCATTGCTATATGAAGTAGTCTGTATAATAATGTTATTAGGGCAAAGTGGAAAAGACTGACTTGATACCTGAAGCCTGAAATACTGGTTTCAAGCTTCTGTTAAAGCAGGAGAAATCTGTGCTTTGGGTAATTCTGGTATACAGTGTTTCCTGGTTGCAATTTGCTTCCTGGCCAATTTCTGACCATTTCTTACTAAATCTATAGTTTTGCATCCTGTTACGCAGAAACAGCACCTGACACACTACTGGAAAGGTTTTTTTTTCTCTGTTGAAGTTCTTCAGCAAAATTCTGCTGACAGAATTGTTGATTTGATTTTTTTTTCTTGAAAGTAATTTTGATCCTGATCTTTTGCATTTAACTAGTTTATACTTTCATGTAATTAGCATCTATAAAAACCAAGCCAACCAACCCCAAACTATAAAATATCCCCCCTACATTGATATTCACAGATACTACTTTTTTGAAGACTCTTATAATAACCAAGTCAATCAGTTTTTTGCTAGAAAGCTTTGATGTTTGGTTAAATCAACCTAACAGATGTCCCCAGTGGTATTTCATGATTGGTGTCTCTGCAAGGTTGGCAGAGATTTTGGTCAGATGGGCAATGTTTTTGCTGAGTGCGGTTGCTTAAATTAGCACAAGTCAAAAATGAGTGGTCTTCTCCAGTGAGTTTCTCTTTATCCTTCTGTCTAAAAAGCTCTCCTAAATAATGAGACAAACTAAACTGAGAATTCATATAAAAATTTATATATAAAAAGTTATAAACTTGAAATTTTGACTAAACCAGAGTGCTATTTTGACAGTTGTGATGCAATCTTCACTTTGAAGTGAGAAAGTAAAACATGACTCAGCAGTGAATTTTGTAATAGCAGAATTAATCTTGTCCTGTATAGAGAAAGTTTAATTGTAGGTCAGATTCTTGTTTCCTCATTCTTTAAAAATAGTTTTTCTTGCTGGAAAATGGTAGTAGCTTATGTTGAAGTGCTTGGCTTAAGTACCTCTGTAAGAGAACTGCTGTCCTTCTAGCTTCAGTAGAATGAAGAATGACTTCATTTGCATTTGGAGCAGAAGAGGAAGAATCCTTCTGTGATTTAGCCAACAGTCTAAAACTCAGCTTATGGATTTTGTACTCCCCCCAGTCCCTGCTGTTCAGCTTATGTTCAGTTTTATGCTGAAGACGGCAGAAGGTAAACTTGTAGAGTTTATGATACTGCTCTTTCTAGGAAGTCTGTTGGTGTAATTAAGCCACAGTTGAAGCCTCGAGAGCAGGATAGTCTGTTGGATGTGTCTGTTTCCCCTGGCACGGAGTGGGAATGTTGTTCTGCTTTACCTTCTGACTCCAGCTAATCAGATCTGCTAATGCACAGGAGTTGCATAAATCTTCGCATATCATAGCACTGAAGCTCAGAGTTGCTCAGCTGGGAAATCCTGTAATCCCATGCAAGCCAACGCGTCTTGCTACCTTATTCTTCTCAAGCATCTGTCTTTTATTAAAAAAGTAGGATTGTTTCTTCTTATGCTTATATATATATATATATATATGCATTTTTTGCTGTCTGAATTGTTTCGTTATTGGTTTTTCTTCTTTTTGGTGATGATGGGCTAGTGCCTCAGGATTTGCTAGATCCCAGTGTCTGACGTGAACAGATACATCCCATCAAGTGTCTGGGTTAAAGCACAGCTGGGATCAGTAATAAGTCTGGGAACACTGGCAGGACTGGAGAGGGCAATGTTACCAGGGCTGGAATCAAAAAGGTCTGTCAAGTGTACTTCCCTTCAAGTATTTTGCTTTGTTTACATGTTATGCTGTGCATATACTTTTCTTTAAAAAGAAGTGTTTCTTGAAGCACTCAGGAACATTTATTTTTAGTATTTCTTAGTGTATATTAATCTTTGTTTCTTAAATCATCCTTTTACTATTTGGGAAACAGTGATTTCTTGGTGACTAGTTATTTAAATGTTGAGGAAGTACTGTGTTTCAGACTGGGTATCTGTCAATTATTTAATGGTTGCTGTGATGTATTTGAATAAAATGAAGAGCTGTGCAGAAGAAGGCAGGTTGCCAGCTACATAAAATTGAAAACTGGGACTGCAAATGGGTTAGACTAGGCAAAATGAACAACAAATGTCACAATTTCTGAGCACTCAAGTTAAAATTATCATTTTTTAAAGTGTTTTTTCAAGGTTAGAATAGGTCAGCCCTTTTAAATGGATTCAGGTAATCAACTCAAAGCTTACTTAGTATTCAGATGAACAAATTTATTGTATACTTACAGAATTTTTGCAGAAAGATACTGATCCTGCACTGCCACCATCAGTGTGACAAATACTTTTTCCAACTGTGATTGTGGCGAAGAATTTTCATTCTTGTTTAATACTTTTCACCATATTTGACTATTCCTACACTGTAATGCACTTTCATTTTTACCAGTTTCTTTGTAGCCTGGGCAATCAAAAAACATGTTACAGGATGGCAGTGTTGTGTGCCCCAGCCCTTGAGGGATTAGTTGTACAGCCTTGCTCTTTACAAATAGATGTGGTTGTGTTTTGAGCAGGATGGGAGTTGGTTGTTTTGTTTTGGTTTGGTTTTTTCCTTGCAAATGCACAAGTGAAAATACGCTTCTTCCATCAAGTAAGGTCAAAGGGTTGGTTTTGAAACCAGGTTCCTATAATTTGGGGGATGGGCACGAGGAGCACAGTGTTATCCTGTTTGTGATGGCTCTGATTACTTTGTAAGTGCAACTTTTTTTCTTGTTTGCATTTTTAAAAATCTTCTTCTGTTTAGAAATTATGAAAGAAGAAATATTTTTCTTAACCTCATCTCAGTGTAAGGAAACTGATTACCTTAAGTAATTTTTCAAGTATTTTTGCATCTATGCTTCACCAGTTCAAAAGATAGGAACTAAAGACAATCTCATACACAGAAAAGAAGTTTGTCTCATTGATACATCATGTGATATTCTAATTATTTTTTTCTTTAACAGGTATCTTTCAGATGAAGGAATCGAAGCTTGCTTAAGTTCATCTGAGAAAGTTAATACAAATGATATTATCCTAGTTGCCCTTAATGTAAGTTATGGTAGTGAAAACGTTTTTTCTGACAAATCATACTAAAAATGGTAGATCTAATGGCTCAAGTATAGGTTTGTGTGTCTATTAGTGTACCATTGTCTGTGTGATTTATGGAAAGGATAGAGTACTTATCTCTCTCCTTGCCTGTGTGAACTGTGAGTTTTATTTGGAAAGAATACCTATTCCAAACTGCAAAATCTCTAGGAGAAAAAATGATTTAGCAGAGGAAAATATTTTTTTGTTTATAAAGTGTAAAGCTGAAGTCAAACTACAAGCAGTAATATAACCAGAAGTGCTATGTAATGACACAAGTATGAAATTTTAGTACAAAAGAAGTTTGTTGGGATGAATAAAACACCCTTACTTTGACTTCTGGACATGATACTCCTTAAAGCACATTCAGACTACATATCCAGTGTTGTCTACATATTTATGTAACTAAAACCAGGTTTTTTTCTTTACTGTAGAAATCTGGATTAGTAGTCATAATTCTGGCAAAAAATTAGCAAGGAATATACAAGATAGAGCAACATCTTTGAAGCAATAAACCATAATATTTTAGAGGATATGAGAAAAGTGTGCATGTGAATCCCTGTTTTTTAGAATTCTAATATATACATTGTTGGTAAATGTTAGTAAGTCTGCTGCCTTTCTTAATTCGTGTATTTGTTATTTTATTTTAACATATTCTGTCAAATCCATACTCACGTGTTTTAAAGCTTGTCTGTACTTTATGGTTTATATATATAACTTTATGGTTTAATATAAACTTTGTCCTTTGTAGTAACTATATGTAGTTTCAAGGGGGAAAACAATGTAGTTGAGTGCTTAAGAGAAAAGTGTTCTTCCTTGATGAAATTTGAAATAATAAAATAATGAAATTATGTGAGAGTTGTTGGGGATTATTTTGTCCACCCTCAAGATTCAACCACTAGATGGTTTTAGATGATACTCTGAAAAAGAGTGTCCCCTCTGCTCCTTTTGCTTATTCTTTAAAGCATATGTTCAGTCACTCAGGTATGCAGGCACCAGTTCGTGCAAGGAATATAAAAAGAATTAAAGCAAAATTATAATGCAAAGACGCAAAGAATGTAATAGAGAACATGCAGAGGGTAAGCATTTGATTTCTGGACCAGAGCACCATGTATTTGAGAACACATTGCTGCTTTATACAAATCCAAATAAAATACTTGTGAGTTGCTGGGTATTCCCTGCATGTGTTGGAACAAGTACTGACATGATCATTTGTGCCTGTGTTGGTATTTCAGGTTTGTTTGGTAGATAATAAAAATAAACTAGAAATGTTGCACAAGTACTCCAAAGCCAGATTTAATTGCTTATCACTTTTTATCATTAAGTCAGTTGTTTTTGTGCCCAGAAGATTAACTTTTCTGTTGAGAAAGTAGAGAGTAGCAGTGTGTCTTTAATGACAGGATAACAGTGAATTTATATTCCACTTCTTACAAATCCATCCTTGACTGCTAGAGGCATGTTTCAGGCAGAAGAAATCAAGAAATCAGCTGACCTTTTTTACCTTTTTTGAGTGTGGGTGTGTGAATTGCTTAAATAAGTATGTAATAGACATAAATGTATCTTCAATCCTTCCAATGTTTTCATTTTGTCTAAGAACTTAAAAAGAATTTTTAAAAGTTGTGTCCCCTTCCTGCTGCTCTGATTCCAAAGCTGGAGACTTCACCAAGGGCAAGTCCTGCCTGAGCAACCCAGTGGCCTTCTGTGATGGAGTGACTGCATCAGTGGACAAGGGAAGGGCTACAGATGTCATTTAGCTGGACTTCTGTAAAGTCTTTGACATAGTCCCTGGTAACATCCTTCTTTCTAAACTGGAGAGAGATGGATTTAATGAATGGACTGTTAGAGGCATAAGAAAGTTGGACAGTCCCATCCAGAGGGTAGTGGTCAATGGCTCAGAGTCCCAATGGACATCAGTGATGAGTGGTGTCCCTCAGGGATTTGTACTGGGACCAGTGTCACTAAATATCTTCATTAATGACACAGATGAAGGGACCAAGTACACACTCAGCAAATTTGCAGATGACACCAAGCTGAGTAGTGAAGTTGACACACCTGAAGGACAGGATGCCATCCAGAGGGACCTGGACAAGCTCAAGAAGTGGGCCCATGGGAACCTCATGAGGTTTAACAAGGCCAAGTGCAAGGTGCTGCACCTGGATTGGGGCAACCCCCAGTATCAACACAGGCTGGGGGATGAACAGATCGAGAGCTGCCCTGCCGAGAAGGGCTTGGGGTGCTGCTGGATGAGGGGCTGGACATGACCCAGCCGTGGGCACTCACAGCCCAGAAAGCCAAATGTGTTCTGGGCTGCAGCAAAAGCAGCGTGGGCAGCAGGGCAAGGGAGGGGATTCTGCCCCTCTGCTTCCCTCTGGTGAGACCCCACCTGGAGTGCTGCACCCAGCTGTGGGGTCCCCCATGCAGGAAGGACATGGACCTGTTGAAACAAGTCCAGAGGAAAGACACCAAGATGATTAGAGAGATGGAGCAGCTCTCCTGTGAGGAAAGGCTGGGAGAATTGGGATGGTTCAGCCTGGAAAAGAGAAGGTTTAGGGGTGACCTAATTGTGGCCTTCCAGTGCCTGAAGGAAGCTTATGAGAAAGATGGAGAGAGAGACTTTTTACAAGGACATGTAGTGAAAGGACAAGGGGGAATGGCTTCAATCTAACAGTAGGCTTAGGCTAGATATTAGGAGGAAATTCTTTACTGTGAGGGTGGTGAGGCACTGGAACAGGTTGCCCAGAGAAGTTGTGGATGCCCCATCCCTGGGAGTGTTTAAGGGTGGGTTGGATGGGGCTCTGAGCAATATGGTCTTAGTGGAGGCCCATAGGAGGGGAGTTGGAACTAGATGTTCTTTAAGGTCCCTTTCAACCTAAACCATTCTATGATGATTCTACTATACGGATATGGAACACACAGGAACAGTTTGTAGGAGCCTGTGTGCAATTCAGAGACACACAACTGACAGATGAGTTTCCTCAGATGGGCTCAGATTGAAAACCAAATGTGCTTTTTTATCACTACCTAGCTAACTTGTGCAACAGAGAGAGGACTCAGCATTTATCCTCTCTATAGATACTCAGTAAATATACTAAAAGCGAATTCCTGTGATTGTCTTTTTATTTGTAACGTACCAGCATTTCTCACTGCAAACCAGAATAAATCAATTGTTTACAGTATTTCAGATACTGAAATGCAGTCCTGCTCGGTTCTAGATCAGGATGCCAGAACAGTAGGCTATTGACATATATTAATGGCAAGTTACTGTTCAAGTTCTTGTAGTAATTACATTTAGCACATTTTCTTATTAAAAAGTTGTTTATGATCATAGTAAGTAAGGATTTGTGCATGTAAAAAGACATAAACTAAAAATACTTTTCTCTTAAGTGCCAGATGGAGAGCAAAGAAAGATGTTTTACCTCTACTAAACCTCATAGTTATATTTAACAATTAAACATTACAGTCATTTGGTTTTGTCTATTTAAAAGCATTTTAATCAATGTTGAAAATGTACTTAAAACAAGAATATGATTTAAAAATCAAAAGGATTTATTTTGTAAACTCTTGAGTTGTTGAATTTTTTATCACACAGAGGAGTGGATTTCTGTAATGAATAGTTGTCATTATGGAAAAAATGCTATTCTTTTTTCTATTTTATGGTTTTTCTTTGGGTTTTTTTTAAGTGCATATTTTAAGTTAATATTTTCTTGTCTTCTGGAATCATTTCAGACAGATTTAAGAACGATTGGCAAGAAATTCCTCCCCAGTGACATCAATGGTGGAAAGGTGGAAAAGGTAGACAATATTTTACTTCACTTTTCTGTATTCTGTGATTTCTGTGTGATGACAGTCTTCTATGGCACATTAGTCTGGTTTTGTCATTACTTCACATACAAAAACCCCTAATGTTTGAATATATTATAGTGTAAATATATGAACATAAGCTTCATAAAAGAGGACTTTTTGTTTTTTATTTCACAACTATGAAATGCTTAAATAAACATCTGAACAATCCTAGCAACTTCATTTGTTGCTGAAGAGTAATTTAACCTGTTTGGTCTTGACTTTGTATCAGAATTCCATTTTTTCTCCTCCATTATCCTGAGAGAGCAAGGAAGCAGGTCAGGAATAAATGGAAGTAGCTGTTTGATTCTGATACATAGTGATACATGTTAATACTGTGTTACGTGCCTGCTGACATCCATGGCTATAGCTATGCACTTTATGTAATTTTCCTATGAGTGTGTATCCTACAGGTTATGTGGATAAAACACGTTAGTGTAACCCTTTATGTGCTAGAGAAGAGTATTATACGTGAAACTTGGGTGTGCTAGGTTTTAATGCATGGTGTGTGTTTAGATAAAAATGAAGTTTGTCCTCTTCTGTATACCCTTCCTGCTTTGTTCCTTACATGTGATTCAGAGAACGGATAAATGAAGGAATTTTATTCTAAACCTAGCAGTGGTTCTCACTTCAATTCTTTATCCCTTACTTCAAATATTGACAGTTTATCACTGGTGTGAAAGTTCTGGGGAAACATATTTCTTTACTGTTGAAATTCAGATACTGGTAAGTTAGGGTGGGTTCTTTTTAAGAAAGCAAAGTTGATTGATGAGAGAGGCTGTTAAGAGCTGTTTGGGTTTGTTTATTCTCATGTCTAAATGGAGTGGTCACTGCTGTAAGCACAGACTTCTACAAGAAAAAAAGCACAAACGTTATTGCCATTTATGCAAAGCACATGTGGTAGAGAGTCCATTGCAGGATCATAGATTTTAGCTATGTCTATGCATAGCAGCAGTCTATGCATGCAGCACATTACTTAGTAAACCAACTTTATGGGAAGAGTTTTATTAACTTTATATTCATAGATCTTTAGAAAATTATTCTAAAAAAAACCCAAACCAGACATTTGCAAACCATTTCCTGGAGGGTGATAGTCCTTCAGGCTTTGAAAAGAATGATTGCACAGAAAAAAATCTGTTTGAGAAGGACTCCTATTTACAATTTTTAGCTCAAGCTATTAAAGAGTATGAATTGAATCCTTGCTTTCTTATTTGTAATTTCCTCTTTTTGGGTAACAGAAAGCAAATCTGACTCCTTAATTAGTGCTGCTGTTCAGCTTGCAACGTCTGCAAATACATTATGTTACAGAGCTATGTGTTTACAGAAAAAGAATATTTGCTTTATGGGAGAGGAACAACTTCTTAGTGTAATCTCTCAGTAGCAAGTAGTAATTTGTTGCTCAGAAATGTTTCAGTGAACAATAGAAATTATGTGCTACTATTGTTCCCCTCAGCCAAGACTAATATCTGTATTATTTATCTATATCTTGAGAACCTATGATGTATTTCCATCTTGGGTAGAAAGTAACTTTATTTTGAGGTATTATTATAATAGGCAAGTAGTCGCATAAAAGCTGGGAGAGTCCTAGCACAAAACATGGGTATTTGACCATTATAGATGGTTATCAACTTCAGTCATTAATACACAGAGATGTTTCACTCACTCATGAATCTGTGTTTTGTATTGTTTTAAAAAAAATCAATATTACCAGCATTAACCACAAGATGGCCACATTTGCATAGGATTTGGAAAAACTGAATCCTCCCATTTCTATCTAGTTGACTATATACCATAAATATATATTAAGTTTTTTTAAGGAATAAAAGTGCAAAGAAGACTATAAAGTTACAATGTATAGTTTAATAGCTGTTACATTTAAGGTTTTCTTTTGAGAACTTAGTTTCATTACAATGGAAACATTAATTGCAGAAGAGGCATTCAGAAAGGATTTAAGTTGTGGTCTCAGAGAGTTCCTTTCTGAGTACTGACAAATTGATGGTAAGCAGTTGAAAACATAAGGTGCCTGCAATTTAATTCCTGTTAAAAGTTACTCATATGCTTCCCAATTTCTGTTTCATTGGTTTTTTTGATTGTGGATTTTTGTTTCCTGCAGCTTTTTTTTTTTCAAAATGATGATCAGATTTGCTGTTTCAGTTAAAACTGAACTGCATTTAAAAAAGCTTCTTTCAGTGAGAGTGATTTCTACATCAGATCTTCTATTGCCATCATAGTAAAGCTACTGTGCTCCTATTCTCTTATTTGTGAATCTCTCTTTTCATTACATATACTTACCTACTGGTTATCTGCTCTCATTTTGTGTTTTTCTGGGCTACCTATTCTGTTTCTTCAAGGTTAGAAGCTGGTGAAATGTGCACTTTTTCATCTTTTTGCTGTCTTTTAGGAGCTAGAGATCAGCTGAGCAGCCACAGACAATTCTTATTTTTCAGAGAAATCAAAATGACTCAGCTATAGCTGAAATATTATAAATGGTTTAGGTGGTTGGTTTGGGCTTGGGTTTTTCAGGTGGGTTTATTTTGCTTTATTTTGGTGTTTTGTGCTTGTGGTGGTTTTGTTTTGAGGTATTTTTATTTTTGTTTGTTTTGGGTTTTTTGTTATTATTTTTATTTTTTGTAACATAGATTGTAGTGTGTATAGTAGGGTATCCATTTTTACGTAATCAACAGAAAAGTGATGTCCCTTCAGTTTGTTATGTTTTGATTGGACCATTGTCTAAAGAAGCTATATTTCTAGTTGGTGTTTACAAAGCAGTTGTACTTGAAATTTCCTCTTGATCCAGATAGTCTTCTAAGCTGTTTTTATCTTTCTTTAGAAGACTTTGTCAGTGACACCCTGCAGTAGAGCATGTGAAATCTTATCTGGACTCCATACTATGTTCGAAGTGACAGTATCGGTGTTTTTGTTTTTGCTTCCTCAAACTGTTTTCATTCACTTTTATTTTATAATTGGTATCTCAGAGATGTGTGAAGCATCGCAACTGTTTCTCTGAAAAAGACGTTTTTATCAGGCTTTAGAACATACAGTACATGAGTGATAGAAATTGAACATGACTGCCTGATCAAATTACACTTTTCTTTGCCTGGGGGCATCTCTTGGTGTGTCTAGATATTGCAGTGTGTTTGCTTAACAGTGCTCACAGTTTTGTCTTTTCTGTTTGACTTACCCAGCTGGAAGGGCCATGTGTCCTGCAAGTACAGAAAATTCGCAATGTTGCTGCACCAAAGGATAACGAAGAATCTCAGGCTGCTCCCAGAATGTTACGTTTACAGATGACTGATGGACACACAAGCTGCACAGCTATAGAATACAGTAGCATGTCAAAAATAAGGTGAACAACTTTCTTTTCCATATTTTGCCTTGATACTTAAATATCCTTGAAATAATGGAGGTGTCCTTAGTATTTGATAAAAAAAATTGCTTGACAAAAGAGGCTTCCTTCTTGGATTTGTATATAAAAGGAAAAACTTAAATTCAGCATGGAAAGGTATTTATGAATGTAATTTACAACTCTGTTTATGCTGAAGTACATAATGGAAGAAAGTGGATTTCTGCAGCTATCTACTGAGTTGTAGTTTCACGGTACACAGCATTTTGGGAGTGTGTGTAAACTTGGGCCAAATTCCCAGTTTTTAGTAGTAGCAGATCTTTTGCCTTCCCTTTGTAGCAGGAGTGCCACAGGCTTGACACATGTAAGCCAATGCAACTAATACTGCTTAACCATGGGCAGGCCTTTAACTTGGATGTTTCTTCAATTAAGAGTGAAGGGTAAGAGCACTGATTACTCCTGAACATGGGGACATTTTGTGTGTTCAGTTACAGAGATGCTAAAAATGATCTCCGGTGTTTAGTCTGCAGAGTCATGGTGTGCTCTGCACTCTTCTAATTCAGATAACTTTGGTTTAAAAAAAAACCTTCTTCTTTCTCTGCTAGCTGCAACAGTTAGATATAGATATACATTTAATTTTTGAATGTCATCTTTTACTGTTAAACTGTTCCTTCTGAGCAGAAGCCAGCTTGCAGTTTAGAGTGATGCTGTCAGAACATTTAATGATATTTTAATTTTAGCTTGAGCCAGCAGAACTTGGAATATCATATTCCAATGCGAATATAAAGGGAGCAGTAAAGGAAGGCAAACAGACTCCTGTGTAAGTAGATTCTAGATCACAAAATGTTGAAAGATGAACACCCAGTACAAGAAATAATTTAAAAGTTTTTTGATAAAATCTCAAAAAATGTTAGAGAACTCATCCCTCTAGTAATGTTGTGAGCTCTTCTTTTTACGTAACATTTAAAGATTTAATTTGTATTATATGTAATTGTTTAAGCTTGGATGTTGGATGCAGTTATTAAACTGCAATAATATGCTGTTTCAATACATAGTGTTACTTTAAATAAATAAAAATCACAATTTTCTTTTAAATTACAGGTTTTCATGACTATGGTTTCCGTTTACCCCTCTCCTTTTGCCTAATTTTAAGGTTTTTTTCTGCATTTCTTTCATGTCTATTTTTTTATCTCATTTTCTTTGCTTTTATCAGAACAATCCAAAAATCCATTATTATTGCTGAGGTTAAATGCCACCACTGGTACTGTAATTGCCTGACTCCACTATGAATGTTCCTCACAATGTGGTATGGGTGATTGCAACAGTACCTTTAGTGTATTATTGTCTCTCAATTGAAAAGTTTTGACTGACTGTGTCCTGTTTCTCACAAGAAGAAGCACTTTCCAGATTGCACTGCTTGTCATATCTTTCAGTTACATGTTGGAAATATGTGATTCTTTTATTCTTGTGCTGTGCTGTTGCTTTTCCTAGGGTAGATTCACATGAGAAGAAGATAAAGTGGCTCCTTGTGGGAGCTGATGACAGAAAGTATTCATATGTTTTTAAATTAGAGTAATAAGAAGCGCTACGAGATGCATGGGTTTTGTATTTATTCTAGTACAGTCTTAGCAATGTGTAGAAAGGGTCCTTTCTAACCACTCTATGTGTCTACTAAGTTCAATGTCTAAAAAATATGAGATGATTAATATCTGGAGATCCACTCTTAACTGTAAATATGAGGAACCTACCTCAAAGTCAGTTGTTTAAGAATATTGTCTGTTAGTCTAAACAAATCATATCCTTAGTTTGATATTGTGAAATTGAATATTAACCAAACAGACAATTTGCCAGTATTCGTCTCGGTTAGAATCTAATTGGCAGTATGAAATTTTTGTATAATGGGTGGGAAGTTTTCCAATAAAGCTATTGAAAAGTACTGTGCTTTTTGATACAAATTTTTTATTATGGCATATGAAAATGTTGGAATTATAATAAGAGTAGGTTTTTATATTTTTCTTTGTGGCAAAATATTAATAAATGTATTTGAATTATTTGGCTTTGTTTCTACCTCTAGCCTGAACACTCCACCTGGAACAAAAATTAAGCTTTCAGGAATTGTTGAAGTGAGAAATGGATTCTTGCTGTTGGATGACAGTAACACAGCAGTTCTTGGAGGTGAAGTGGAGCATCTTATAGAAAAGTGGGAATTACAAAGGGTGAGGTAACACCACTGGAAATGCGTGTCTTACAAGTTGCATATTACATTTAAAAATGCCAAGCTTATGCTGTTGACTGTGAACTTTCATATGATAAGCTTTTAAAACTGTACTGTCCCAATAGTTTTAGGGCTGCAGCCAGATGTATGCAAGTAGTTCTTATGTATAATGTTGCAAATTAAGAAATTACAAGTGATCTTTGCATGGGAACTGATGCCTTCCTGTATTCTGCAGGGAGAAAACATTAATCAAACATATTAAGTTTATTTTCATAAATAGTCATGGGTGGTTGCTTTCTTAAACAGTGTGTTTGGTACCAAAATACTATGGAGTTCTGCCTTTTACAATTACTGTCTGCAGACTGTGTCTTTTTGAGGCAAAAATAATAGAATAAATGTACAGAAAGCATTGAAGTTGGTAACCTTTGGTATGAGCCTTGGATTGCACATTTCATCAGTACTTTAGATAAATCGTGGTTATAAAGTCAAACTGGAGGTTTAAAATCCTTTCAACAAGGCATAAATATGTGTAAGCCCCTTTACTTTGGTTTCTGTCCCAGTAGAACAAAAGTGGCTGCAGGAATATTTTTTCATACATTTTCTCACAAATGGGTGGAAGTTCCTAGGGCAGGAAGTTGTGACCCTACTACCATTAGTCCCAAATACTTGCCAGATCAGCTATTGCTACTACAACAACACACATCTCTGTATTTCTGCATCTCTGAAACAGAGTAGCTGCTTGTGAACAGGATGGTCAGTTCTGTATGAAGTACTTGTTTTACTGTTGCCCTTGCTAAGTTGGGCTCAGTAATTTTTGTTAGAACTAGCCTTCTTTGGTATTTGGTTGCACTTGATAGACTTTTGGCAAACTGGGCCAAAACTTATTTGAATGTTTGCATTACACATTCTAGTAGGTTCTGTTTGGCATCCTTTTTGTGCTTTTGTAGTTGAAAATAAGGGGGTTTTTAAAGCATGATAGCATTCCTGGTTTTAAATGAAGCTTTCAGAATAAAAAAGGTTCTGGGGTCAATGGCAGAAACATCCCATTCTATGATTGTTATTCTTACTTAGTATTAAATCTTGTGAGTTCTCTCTTCACTTAAAAAACGCTGAGTTTTAAGACAGATGGGGCAGAAGAGAGAACATAGAGTTAACACGTTCTTAAGAATGCCGTGTAATTCACAAGAATAGAATTGGTTTGCTTTCTTGGTGGTATTTTGGACAGTCTGTTTTCATATTTCTTCTACCTGGACTTCAGCAAATAAGTTTTGCTTTATAATTATTAATTGTTTTTTGAAATCACTGTCAAGAAATAACTTGGAACAGACCCTATTTATGTAAGTAAAGAAAGAAAAGGATTTAATAACCAAAGGCGTGCTGCTGACTGCAACTTTCAGTGCTTGTTTGCCAGTTCTATTGGCTGTGTGTGATACGTCTGACAGAGTAGTAGCTGTCACTGATTTGCTCTGGTAAGATACAGAAAGTTAACTGTTGCCTGCTGCTGTCCCCTCATCTCTCTGGTTCTCAAGCTTTTGGAATTTGCCAGAGTATCATTGTATTTTTCTTGTTGACCAGCTCACAGCAGATGAATGTGGTATGTCAGAAAAGCTGGTGGTGACAAGAAATCAGTTTGGACAGGTGAACCATTACCACTGGAAATTGTAGTTCCAGTTCTATATCCAGACTGACAGCTAGACAGATAGGGCTCAAACAAGTCTGTAGAAGCCGGATGCTACATGATAGCAGTTTCCCTATGAACTTGATGCTTCTATCCTGTTCAGAAAGGTTTGCAGAAGAGAACGGTTGACAAATAAGCATAATTGCTAAAACATCTGGGAGGTGATAAGGACGTTGCTGTTCATTGTCTAATCTTGCCACAGAAGCTTAAATAACATGTTGAACTGTGTTTGCATAAAAAGACATAAAACTTTTATTTGTGTGACTATTTCAAATTACTGGTTTTGAAGCTAGTTTTTTATTTTTGAAGGCAGTTTTTTATTTCTGAAGGCAGTTTTTTATTTTCTCTCCACTAGAAAGTCTGAGATGTGTTAATTTGGCTTCCTGTGTAGATGATGAAATAAGAGGGTTTTATACTTAGTATAGTGTTATTAAACCAAGTAACATTATGAAACTTTAGAATAAAAGTTGTTTATCCAGTCTTAAGTTATTGCCCTTGCACCTACTTGTCATCTTCTAGTTTTTCAGTTGTATTACTGTTTTGCTCCATTCAGAACAGTGTTTGAAATTGCTTTCAGGAGGAATCAAGTTTTAGTAATTAAAAACTCAGACTACAATGTAGCATATGTGGAATGAATGCAGTATTATCACACTGCATGAGGAATAAATGTGCTCTTCCTTGTAGCATTCAATTTTATCATAAAGTAAATTCTTGCCTGGAAATTTCAGGTCTTTTCAAGTGTCCATATTTAAGCAGCAGTAAATAAATAAGGAAGGAGTAAATGAGACTGTTACTGTGAGTTTTTTTTTTTTTTTCTAGACTATTTGGAAATGTAAGGTAAAGTGTCATGGAGATATTTAGGAAAAAATACAGTTCCAGATAATTATTTCTTTGTGGTGTTCCTCATGTTCTGATGATGACTGATGTTCCAAACATGAAGGATCAGTACCTGTGAGATATCACTCCTACCCTTCTTATGAAGGAAGAGTATTTTGTATTGCTATTAAACAAAATACCAGACAATATATACAATATATAAGTGAAGTCTGAAGCAAATCTGCTGAGATAATTGGTGAGGCTGTTTGGCAGGCTCTTATACTTTTAAAACTTAGAATTACTGATCACCTAAAAGTAAAGCTCTCTCGTGTACCTAAAGATTTTTCTATTTTGGTGAAGGTGAGGCTAAATATTGAGATTACCTCATGGGAAAAGGGAATAGGTTTATGTATACTTCAAAATACAGGTAGAAAGAAGGGTGAGGGTACAATAGTACATAATACGTAGCAATCTCATATTGTAAACCTTAGTTTCTTAAGAGATTCCCTAGGAAATATGTTTTTAGTGTCATGATGCAAATAGAGCAAAAAGGGTAAAAGAAGCATACTAAATGTATTTATAACAAAGTTTATTGTAAATGATAGTTACTGCTGGGGTGTGAGGAAATTTAATTGTAAGTTAAAAAAAATTGTTATGTTGCCAGTTTGCTTTTTATTTGGTGCATTGGGAAACTTGGTTTCTAAAGCAGCTGCTCTCACTTCTCAGCAGAGTGCTCCTTGAGTAGAAGGTGTAAGGCTCTTATTTACCATTAGATCATTAGAATTCTTTCATTATGGATAACAGTTTTATGCAATAAATTGTTATTATTCAAAATTCATGTAGCTAAATTTTGGTAAATAGGCAGTCAGTTTTTAAGGGCTTTTATGCCATTTGCCCAATTGCATGTTTGAGCAGTAGATTGAAACAATCTTTTTCTTCTATGTGTTTTCTTAATTCTTATTTGGGAAAGAAAGAAAAAAGTGTAAATTCAGCATGCTTTTCCTGGACATAGGACATGAGGAATTAATCCAATGCTTGAGTTCTTGGCTAGAGTATGATTATTTTTTTTATTATAATTTGATTCAGTGTGGGAGTTCATTCCAAAATTGCCTGCATTTCTCTAGGTACAAACAAGCAAGGAAACAAATAGAAACCCCAGAATAAGTGCAGAGCTTATTGCACCTGGAGTGCCTACTCTGGGGAAGTGAAGTGGCTTGGCCGTGAAATCACTGCTGCACTGTGCTGCTTCAGTTAATAGGTACAGGGAAGTATGAGCGTGCTGCAGTGATCAGCCCTTGGTTAGCTCGTAATTCTAAGGCAGCACTTAAAGTGAACTGATTGAAACTAAAGCAGAAAAATTTTATGATTTCTACACTTCTAAGTGCTTGTTTTGAATAATTTATTGAATACTTTATCAGTGTTTTTTGCTCCAAGGCATGAGGAAAAGGATTATTCTTTTTTTTCAACCTTGAAAGGCATTAATAACCATAAATGATTTAGAAAACAGTCTTTGGCTCCTGAAAAAAGTAGTTAACTTGAAAGGAGTGGACCAAAAGTTTGAATTTGAGTATGTATTAGCTAAATTAATCTACTCCTTAGTTTAAGAAATTCTCAGATAACATAGTGGCTTAAAGCTTATTTGTGTTTATACTCCATTTCTCAGATGATGGATTTAAATCAATTCTACATCAGAGTAATAAATATATAGGTAAATGTCATATATAGCTTAAGTAATTAAGGCTGTCTCTGACAAAAGGGAGTATGTGTAGTCATGCATGACTGTCTGTTGGGGGAAAAGGACAGTAAAAAGGAAGATGATAAAAGAGATACATTCTAGGAAATGCAATTTTGATGCATTTTAACAGCGTTAAGGACCTGTTCTTTTTTTTCCTGGTAGCACAGCATTTTGTTTCCAGCAGTGGCAAAAAGGAGATCGTTTTTAGGGAGAGATCAGAGTCTGAGCACTTATACAGCCTTGGCATACAGAATTGCTGTATTATATCAGGGGCTACAATTCTGACTAATCCTTTCTGTGTTTGCTTATGCGTGGGATCATGAACTTCTCAAAATGGTTGAAGATGGAGATCATCTGGCTCAATCAAGGCCACCTAGAGCCAGTTGTTCAGGACAGTGTCCTGGCAGTTTTTGAGTATCTCCAAGGATGGGGACTCTCCAACCTCCCTGTCTCAGTCACCCTCACAGTCAAAAAAGTATTTTGTGATGGAGGGAATCTCGTATGTTTCAGTTTCTGCCCACTGTCTTTGTTGTCTTACTGGGCACCACTGAAAAGATCCTGTCTCCGTCATGTAGATTGCTAAGGTCCCCCTAAACCTTCCCTTCTCTAGGCTGAATTGGTCCAATCCCTTTTTAAACGTGCTGTATGCCTTTACAATCTCTACTGGCAGCAAGTTTGTTGGACGCTGTATAAAGAAACATCTGCTGCCTAGTTGTGTGCTGCTTTGTTCTATTAGTGTAGATTTTGGTATATAACTGAATTTTCTACATTTGCTCTATGTATTGCTTTAGCGATTATGCGAAATTCCATAGTTTTCTTTGCTTCTCTGCCTCTCCTTCAACCTTCTTCTTAGCTTACGTGACCCAAGATTTAAAAATATGAATTTTTTTTTCTGCTTAAAATGTCCATCTTTCGAGTTTCATATATTTTCTGAAGTAGGGACATTTCTATAATCTGGTTTCTGTTTTGCAATTTATTAATTATCAATTTTCTTTTACAGAGTTTGGCAAAACACAATAGGAGTAACATTGGAACAGAAGGTGGTCCTCCTCCTTTTGTACCTTTTGGGCAGGTATAGTGTACTTCTCTTTGTCACTTCATAAAAGTACCTATATTATGATATCTAGGTACCTTTTTCCAGTTAGGTAAAGGCTATCAAAACACCTTAGATCTTGATAACTTGGATATCAAACATGTGCCTGTTAAAAAAACCCCAAAACTGTGTTAATCATGTCTCTTAGTTGTGCCAGTTTCCAGTAACATTTTTCCTCTCTATTTCAAACTTAACTTTATTTAGTGTGTGGAGCCTTTGATTCTGCTGGTCAGGTCGTGTAGGCACTAATTCAGTCTCTTCTTAAATGCCAAAGAATTTGGCAAGGATCATCAAATTTCCAAGGACCGTCATGTTTACATCATGATATCTTAGCTACATGATCACAGTCTTTATCTGAGGGACTGCTAGTCTAATGGAATAGTAGTACTTCAGTCTTTTTCAAATGAAAGTAGGCAGAAGAGTTAATTAAAAATTTCTTTTGCATTTTCAGAAATGTGCATCTCATGTGCAAGTGGATAGCAGAGACCTTGATCGCAGAAAGACTCTGCAAATGACAAATACTGTAAAAACAGTTGCGGACAATGATGAATTTGAAAAGCAGAGAACAGCTGCTATTGCAGAAGTAGCAAAGAGCAAAGAGGTTAGAATGCATGTGTTGCAGCATTTTATTGACTGTGATTGATCTTTTCTTGTTATTTTAAGTATTTCTCTCTTAAATGACAAATGCTTTCTGAAATTTGCCTGCTTATAATTCTACTCCTGTATCTTTAAAAAGATGAATCAGAGTTAGAGTCCTTTTGGATTGATGGCTGTGTTCTTATTTTAATAAAGCTAATAAATGTATCATAATGTTTTATTGTAGATATGATTTTAATACCACTACTAAAAAATGAGGGGCTTACAGTTTCACTAATAAGATTTAACTAATTAATGCAGGTTATCAATTTTCATCTGCTTTTTTTAATTCTCAAAACCCCCATGATTCCCTAAACTCAGTCTGAAAAAATAGCTAGGAAATTTAGTTCCAATGTTTCAGGTTTTTATGTTCTCACTTTGGTCTTCTTTTTAGTTTATTTCTCAAATTTGTTTAGTAAGTCATAAGAACTAGAATTATATACCCTTTTTACAGCCTCATTTGGGCACAGGGGAAAAAAATCCCTAACTAATAAATTCGTCTTTTTATCTGTGTGAGTTAGTGCTTTATTTGTTGACCCAGAGCATAATCAAAAAAATACCACTGCAACAAAAGTGCTGCACTTTTTCTACTAGCTAAATATTGAGGCTTATTTTCATAAGTTCTATTTGCTGAAATGTTATTTTTGTGCTTATCTAAAGACCAAGACATTTGGAGGAGGTGGTGGTAGTAGCAGAAGCAATCTCAGTGTGAGTGCTGGAGGGAATCGAAACAGGGAACTGTTCCAGAAAGAGAAGATAGCAAAACCAGAGGGGAAGAATGAAGGTGTCTACCGAGAACTGGTAAGGTGGAAGACTTAAATGGAATCTTAAATGTGTAATATTAAAAACAAAACCCCAAATATAACAAGAATAAAATCAAAATACCTCAAGGAATGACAACTTTCCTTGCACTTAATTTTGATGTCTGCTTAGAATACTTATGGTGCTTTTGTACCTTACTGAGATGATTATGTTTCATTGTGATTCTGGGCTAAATATTTATCCAGTAAAATTTAAGTATGTATCTTAGAGGTTAGATTCCATTAGGCTTGGGGTTTTGTGATTTTTTTGTAGGGTCTTGTATCGCTATTTTTGAACCTATAGACAAAATGTTACATTCGTGGGATTCCAGATAAGAATGTTTTTGATTGCAGCTGTTGAAGTAGATGGGTAACTGGTATAATTTTGGTGCAGGTGCAAGGTTATTTTCTGTGCTTAATGCTTTGTGATTCCTGCTTTGCCTTTTTGTCATCAAGCTCTATACAGTTTGGAATAACCGAGCCTGTATTTCTGCAGAAGTAAATTGTTTGCATTTCTTTGCTTTCTTCTGCAAAATCTCTAGCCAGTTATATTTTCTTCATATTTTAAGAAGCAACTGCGTTTTGTATTGTCTGTAAAAATTGTGAAAGGGTTCAAACAGGAACAGATGGCTAGTTTTGATACCCATATTATTTTGAGATATTTGTTTTAGTTTTCATATAGACTATGAAAATTTGTGCTTGAAAGCATGTAATAGTAGAACTGAAAACTAATGAATTAAAAATCATACTACTGATAAAAAACCCTCTTGATTAGCTGGTTCTTTTGAGATTGTATGTGAAGATTTTATATAAAACTGAAATATTTATAATCAATTAAACAAGAAATATTGTTTCAATTAAAAACTAAAGAAAAATTAATGTAAAATCCGGTGGGTATATAGCATGTTGTATTTATTACTTCCGTGTGTACCTTTTATTTCAGGTTGATGAAAAGGCTCTAAAACACATAACAGAGATGGGTTTTAGCAAAGAAGCAGCGAGACAGGCACTTATGGATAATGCTAACAGCCTAGAGGCAGCATTAAATTTTCTTCTGAACAACAGTAAACAGAAACCCATTCAGGGACCACCACCTAGAGGTAAAGCTTGCAAAGAGATGCTTTAAAACTGTTTACAAGCCAAGGAATTTGTGTATGGTGGATTACTAATGTAGTTACAGAAGGGCGTATCTGCGTGTTCTTTTCATGGAAATTAGAATGCATTGCAAACCTGAAAGCAAATCCCTAAGAAAAGCCTCGGTGTATTATATTGTGAAAGTTTTTTGCAAGTCAGATATTTAATTACTCTTAAATGGGAAACGTGTATCCTAGAATCACAAAAGGACGTGGGTTGGAAGAGACGTTAAAGATCATCTTGTTCCACCTCCCCCACCCCCCCAGACAGAGAGGCCATCTACTAGACCAGCTTGCTCAGGGACCCCAAGATGCCCTTGCACACTTCCAGGGATGGAGCATCCACAGCTTCTGTGGACAACCTGTTCCAGTGCCTCATCACCCTCATAGTAAAGAATTTCTTCCTCACATCTAATCTAAATCTCTCCAGTTTTTAGTTTAAAATTGTTCTCCCTTGTCCTATCACTGCCTTTCTGTGACAGAATTTTTTAAAGACAGAAAATACAAACATTTTGTAAATTAAATGAACGTGTATATGTTCATTTTATTCTCCATTCACAAAAAGCCTTTAATGCTTACAGGTAAGGGGAAGGGCCGAGGCCGAATAAGACCTGAAGATGAAGAAGAGCTAGGAAATGCTAGACCATCTGCACCAAGCACGCTGTTTGATTTCTTGGAATCCAAAATGGGTACTCTAACAGTAGAGGGTGAGTTACTGAAATTAATGTATCTGGAAAAAATGTTGGGACAGTGTTGGTAGAATTCTTTTTCCTAACTCTGTCATCTAAAAGTTGATTCCTAGAACTTCCTCCACAGTCAGTCATTAAAAAAAAGAGTACTTGGAGAATTGTTCCTCTCCTTTGAAGAAAGGTCAAATAAATTGCTCTGTGGTGATTCGATGTCTAAAAGTCAGTAATTTGAAATAAGATTACATAAATCACAGTTTGTTAATCTGATTGGATTCTTCCTGAATCATGAGTGTTCACTCATGATACCATAAGTCTTCACTGTATTTATCAGAAATCTAAAATATTAAAAGAAAATAGCTTTCAAATACACCATCGTTCTGCATTAGCTGATGCAATTTTGTAAACTGTTCAGGTAATGAATATAATCACGTTTTCAGAAAGCAGGTATAGGGAATGATGTTTGAGAAATTCCTTGGCAGCTTTTACTCACCAGAGATGTGTTAGATTTTTTACAGTGAACAGAAATTAAAACAGTGGTAGTATTTTTTGCTTACACTGCAAACATTGATTTTTCTTTGGCTACATTTTGTGCTTATATTGAGATATTACAGAAGGCTTTTTATGTTTGACTGAAAGACATTTAAGGGAAAATAAAAGAAATAATCCCTGTGGGTTATATAAATTTCTTATTGTCAGTGATTTTGTAGTAAGTAAGTAATAGTAGTTTATCAAGACTTGTGAAATGAGTGAATTGCTTCTTTTAAAATGATAGTATCAATTGCTTAGGGGGACTTATATGATCCTTTGGATTTAGTACATGTGTGTAAATAATAAAGCATAGTGTTACGTGAGTAAAAAAATAGATATATTTGTTATATTTACTCCAGTTTATAACCTTCAATATTGTGTTTTAAAGGTAATGCACATTGCTTTTATGAGATTTTTTCCTCTTAAATAAAAATAAAAATATTCCATGAATGTCGTAAGAAGAAAAACATAATTCTATTAAAACTTCTTAAAGGTTTAGTACTCCTTCAGTTACCAAAGGTTCTGGCATATTTCTTAGCATGACACACAGGGTTTTTGGGTTTTTTTATGACTGTGATGGTTTTTCTCGCTTTATCTGAGTGATCAATATGTAATCCAGTGTATTATTCCTGAACCACTTTACTGAAAAAACCTAAACCCAACTTGTTAGCATTTTTGAAGAGCTCAGAAAGTGTTCTGATTATTTTGTGAAATTCCTTTCAATCTTTCTGCCTCTTTTTTCTTCTGAAAAAAAAGTAGATGTTGTACTTTGTAATTTGTAAGACTTTGAAGTGGTTGCTTAGTTTTGTGTTCTTAGCTTTTATTTTTCTTACTGAGTGTGTATAGCTCATAGGATTGCATCTCTGTTTCTGTGCCAGGTTTTACTTTTGCTTGCAGTCTTTTAAATGGATTTTTTCAAGAAATACGTAGGCATATATATTTTTTACTTTTGAAAGTGCTTTTTTCCTTGCCAAATTTGAGAAAAGCCTGCAGTCTGATGAATTCAAACACATCCTTAAAATCATATATTGAAAGTTAATTTTCTGTCATTTTACTGCCTCTGCCTTTGAAAATAATTTCAGTTAAATTCTTAATTATTACTTATCTTAAGTTCCATTCAAACGGAGATGACAGGAGTTTTAAAAGTATTTGCAGTGATCTATCTGCAGTGACCATACTTAGCACTGTGAACTCTTCAGTCATGAAGTCTACATCCAAATGTCTGCAGAAAACAGGAGATAGATATATATATATATATATATATATATAACTAGTACTTCTTAATTTCATTTGATCCTGTCAGCTGTGAGCAGTAGAGACATGTAGTTTCACTTAGAATTAGGAAAGTATTGGTCAGAAATGAAAGGCACGTTGGAGAAACTGATCGAAACAACTCAAATATGTAATGTTACATAGCCAAGAATGTCTCTTCATTGATTTTCCTGCACAGTAATACACTAAGGAGCACCCAGGCTGGCAAGTTTTTCTCCATTTATATTCACCAAACACTATACTATGCTACATATAGAAGAAGATAGATTGTTCTGTAGTATTTCTGGCACCTTGCTATCCTGTATGGTCTCTAAAATCTCATATTGTTTTTTTGGTATTTAGAAAGAAAGGGATTTGTATAGGGACAGTGGTTTTGAATAAATGAGCACGCCCCTACTATTACATGTTTGCATATGACCAGGAGCAGCTAGTTACCTGGAATGGCTGTATTAATGGCTGTATTTATGCAGGCAGTAAAGTCCTCTATGCTTCAGAGTGTAATTCCTTCTAAATGACTGAGAGTCGATGTAAAATCCAAAAAACAAAAGGCAGTTTTGCTGAACTGAGCTAAATATTTTTTAATCCTGTGCTACACCAAATTTTCTTCAAAATCTTATATGATCTGGTGAGAGAAAGTGTGTGAAAAGAATAATTGTTTCTCTGTTCAGGTACACAGAGGATTGTTTTGCTTTGTGCATCCCTCCTTGTTTTTCTTATCTACTGTTTCTAATTGCACCTGAAACCTTAGTAGTGTGGAGAATTTCTAAATTCACTTCTGCTATTGCTGAACAGGAACTGCAGAATGGGAGCAACAGGAACTGTTGTTGAAATTTTTCTTTGATTTGGTACCTTTTCATATTTGCATTTAGACCAAGTAGAAAAACATTTATGAATTAAAATACCTTTGTTTTTTTAACAGGTACTTCTATTCCTTTTAAAAGATAAGACAGCACGTTAAGTTTCTTGTTGTTTGGTGTTTGGTTTTTTTAAAGTACGTATTAGTTATAAGAAAGCATGTTAGTCTTTTGCCCCGTAAGTAGTGTCTTGTGATGGGTTTTTTATGTTTTATCTCCTTTTTTCAGTTAATGAAATATTGTTTTAAGTAAAAGTATTAAATACCTGACTCCATGATCTGCTAACTCTTTAACTGTAAAACACAGCATACTGTAAACATACTTTATTTAAATGAAATGCAAAGAATTAAAGCAAATATATCCTTAGATTTAAACTGCATGTTTATTTATTTATTTATTTATTTTATTAGTTTTTAACTGTGAATGGTTGGTGGCACCTACAAAAGTATTTCTGTGTTGAAATTAAGTAGTTTGAATTTTGGCAAGAGAAACCTCCTGACTGCAAGAGATAACACAAATAGTAGACAAATTTGCTTTCAATTAGCTGCCTATGCTTGCACCTGGGTAATGTCTGCTACTGAACACAAAAGATTTTTTCCATTAATCTCCTTATTGTTTTCTTTTGTTATGAGGAACAACTCATCTATCTTTGCCAGCTTAAATAAGTAAACACAAGGATTATCAGAAAGAATAAGACAATACCAAAAGCTCTGATTGTAGTATTAAAGAATAATGAACATTATTCTTTATATAGTCCCAAATAAATAAAAGTTTGAAATAAATTGGTAATGCAATACAATGTAATTTAAAAATACTTGTTTCATTTTGTGGTCACACAATTTATTTGAGTATCTGAGAGCAAGGGCACTTGGAGGGGAAGAAAAGAGTCTGACTTCTTGCAGTTAAAAGAAATTTGTAACATTTTAAATCTGTCATGTAGTAGCCAGGTTTTCAACAAACACGGAACGCTATTGACAAGAGATCCAAATTGAGTAACAGTCATATTTCTTATTCAGCTTTACTTCTAAGAATTGAACTTCAGTCAGAGCTAATCGTGACTATCAAGAAAATCACTTATATTTGTTGTATTGCTTTGTTAGCACTGATGATATATGTTACAAGGCTTGTACTTGTATTTTGTCTTTAAATATAAAAGAGAAAAATATAGTAAATTTCATACATTTTAAAGAACAGTAAAAAAAAATCAGTTTTTGTTCCAGTCCTTTAATCCTGTTAGTTAAAGTTTGTAGTGAATACAACAGCAGAATGTTTTGGATTTTTTTTGCCCACTTCTTTATTGTCACTCTCCTCCTCACTCAGCTTGTATTTGTTTTGTTTCAACAGAAACATGCACTCAGGTCCCTGTTCCTCAGTGTTGCTACATTTTAGAAAGAATTATATTGATATTTATTTAACTTGACAAAGCTATTGAATAATGGGAATTTTACCTCATGACATGAAGCATGTGCAAATGTATAACTAATTTGCTTCTAATTTTTTAATCTTTTAGCCAGTACAAGATAGAATGTGCCCTGGAGGTAGCTATCTCAAAGATACACTTCCATATAGTTACATAAAAATATTATTCTGTTTGAGAGGACAAACCGAAAACATTGACACCAGTGTGGGAAGGGCCACGGTCTTTGAATTTAACCACATTATTAAACATGATAAAATCCACAGGAGAGGACCACGGGAAACCGTACTCTTTAAATTCCATTGTGCATTGAGCAGTGCTTTATAAATTGTTGGCTGGGATTTCCAAGTGCAGCAGGTCCTGCTGGTTTCTTGTAATCAGGGGAATGTGATTGGTCCTGTATGGTCTTCTTGCGTCATCACATACAAAAGCCAAAATGAGTAACGTAAGTGAATGAGGGTTCCAAACTGACCCCAGTAAATGACAAGAACCTTATCATTATTTCTGAAATGTATTTTTTACAGACCGTGTTCCCAAACCTGTGGTTACAACAATGATGACTGGGTTAAACCATCTCACCATTTGAGGGTAGCTTACTAAATCTTCATGTTAAATGCCAAATTAATATTTGTTATCGCCCTGTAAGAAACATTACTTTCCTCAGAACAGTTGCTAATGGTTTGTTGGAGTTGGGACAGGAAGTAGAAGCAGTTACGGTAGACAGTCTGTGGATGGGGTCCCTCAGTCCTTGTGTTCATCCCTATTTCTCATAAAGAATCTTCAGAATCCCTTTGGTTCTTTGGTGATCAGGCCAGATAGCACAAATACACGAAAAACCAGTACTATTCTCATCTCCTGGCTTGTTTTGTTGACTACTGTTGACAAAGTAACATTTACTGTTACGTGGCAGTTTCCATTTATGAGTGATTTATGCTTGAACGTCAATCAGTTAACGTGTCCTGCTCATTCAAGGCTGCTGTGTATGGTGCAGTCCCCAGCAAAGCTTTTAGCACAAGAACTGCACCTCTGTAGAAAACAGAAGTTTATTGGATTTTGCATACCTTAAAGTTAGACTAAAAAATGTCAGGTGTTTTGTGTCAGCCTTTGTATCTCACAGTGAAGAGACCTAGAAAAAAATACCTGTGTTCACTGTTTTGAAATTTTTTAGTCACTTTACGTGCTGTCTAACACGTATTATTATTTTAACTTTCCACGACATTTTTTTTTAAAAATCTGTAATCGAAGGATGCAACACACTTTCAAATCAGCTTGTTGCTTTTATGTTATGATCAAATTATGTTTATTTATTTATTTATTGCTATTGAATAGCATTGAATTACATGAAATTGAATAGAAATTTCAGTAAACTTTTTTGAATTATAGAAGAATATGTCTGTGTTCCAGTTTTTCCTCGAGGCTTTAGCTAAACTTTAACTGCTTTGCATGCTTTTGTGTGGTATAGAGTCCTTGTATGTACTAAGTGCTGTCACTACCCATCTCAGCTCAGGAAATGTTTATTCATTTAGAAAAAGGACAAAGGACAGCCTTCAAGGGGAAACATTTTGAGTCTAAGTCAAACCTAAAATCCTGCCACCTAGCAAAGTATTACTACGCCCAATCTAGTCATTAACCCATGCCTGCTTTTTTTCTGTTGGAACAATGATTTTTATTTAATAGATCTAATGTTACAGAATATTAAATAAGATGATTTATAGTGAATTAGGTTAACATTTTATATGCATTTTTCTTCAGTGGTGTGTACAAGGGAGTAAACATTCAGGAGTCATCAAACTGTTCAGTCTTTTCATGTGTAATTAACATTAGGAATAGACATAAGAGCTTAGGTTGGGCATAGGAAGAGTGGAAGCCTGAGCATTTTACTACCAGAAGAGAAAAGGCATAAATTAAGAATCTTGTGAACAAAGACTGTTAATTAATTAATTAGGAAGTTAAATCTTTCTAGATGATGGGAAGTCTATAAGTTTGGTATTATACAGAAGTGGAAAAGTGTAATGAAGATACTTAGTGAAAAGTTACAGATATAAAGTAAAGAAAAACTATTTTCATGTCTCATTTATAAGGAAGAAATAAAGAAGTACTTTTAACTATAAAGGTTTTACTCTAACAAAAAAAAATTGATACAAGATTTAAAGTCATCTTTGCATTTTTAAGAAGATAATGAATATTTATGAAACTCTTGTATCTTTCTGAGTAGTATATTTTTACATACTAATGCATTAAAACCATGATAGGTTTCAAAGTAATAAATTATAGAATAAGATGTACTTTTACCAAGATCATGTTCATGCTCAACCTTACGTATGCTTATGTCATGTTAAAAAATAAAAACACTAGGTCATTTTAGTAAAACACATGTGACTTCTAAAAGTTATGCTACATCAAATATATGTAAAAATAGAGCTAGATTCTTATTAGGCAATTTAGTAAATTAAATTGATAAAAATTCTGTGAGCTACTAAAAATAGTATGATGCTTGGAAGTATTTTTCTTAAAAAAAGAAATAAACCAGGTTACATTTTAATTTTAACTTGCCATCTAGCATGTAATTATGAAAGTTGATACATTTGCTGTCAGGTATCGGCATTCATTGTTTGTAGTGGTAACATTTCTTCCCATGGGAGTGTGTGAGAGCTTGAGTGCACAGTCCCACCAGGCCCATGCACACACCAGGCTCATGGACACAGGCAAGAGAATGACACCTTTGCAGCCGCCCAAATGGCACAAAATTGCTCATATAAACATGAATCCCTCTAATGGGTTTATGTTGTCCTTTTCCATGAGGTTTAAAGTCTGCTCGCCGATCTCATACCCAGCCACCAACACGCACACACCCGTGTGAGTCTTTCCTGTCCAGGAGACCCCTGACCTCTGGTACCCATCTCAGACACCTCTGGTCCAGCTTGTTGACTGGTACAGCCTGGAGCTGGTAGGAGGGTTACATGAGTGTACTTACCTGGCCACTATGAGAGCCCAGATCTGGAGTCTCCTTGGTAGATGGCCTTCAAGACCCGTGGTCTCTCCAGTATTCAGCTGCCAGGTCTTCCTTGTCCCAGTTACAAGCTTATCCTGCCTCAAATTTGCCAGTAGGTTTAAAAACATGCCCCCTCACATACACAACAGAGAACTTAGAAAGAGAATTTAATAAGGAGATGAGACAGGTTACAGTGATCACATGCAGGAGTGTATTGACCAGGAACCTGCTTACTTGCAGCTTTCCTGTTTAATATAATTTCTTCTTTATTTTCATCTGGGTTCATCTTTATTTCTCCCCTTCTTTTGCTCTTCACCTAAACAACCCATTAAAAATTCCATGTCTGCCTAAAAAGCTCATAATCCCATGAAAAGTTTCATACATACCCACAGCTCCCTTCCTCTCCAGCAGGCCATAGCATGTTTCCCATTTCATGTGATATTCATGATAATCTTGTCTTTATTCTCATCAGTTAAGAGTTCTGGTTGAAGCTCTTAAAGGTGACACTTGAGCAGTTCCTGTTATGGCTCACTGATCAGAATCTCCAGAGTTCTGGGCTTTGCTACTATTCCTGTTATCTACATTTTGCCAGCTGTGTTCGTTTTATCACTTCTATTTCTTGCCTTTTCTCTTTTACACTGAATAGCTGTTAACAAGGTCTTTTTACAGAAAGTTTCAATTCAAATTAGAAGTATTCCCTTTTCCTCCTCATTTTCTTCCCTCTTCTTTTTCCATCTTGGAATTTTGTTTTTCTGTCTTAAATAGCTCTTACTCAAGTGTGTTGTTGATGTCCATAGGGAGGAATGAGTAATCTCCTGGAAATGTATGCCTGGCTTTTCTCTTGCTCATAGGTGGTTTGATTCTAAGTACAGCCCAGAGTAGTGTATATTTTCCAATAACTAGGAATTGCAGTTCAGATGTGTCTGCTAAATTCTCTGTGTGTACCATTCCATTTACGTGTCACAAAGGTGCATACTTTTCTAAAGAATACTGTTGCTTTATCAGAGTCTGAAACAGTATTTCTAAAATGTATTTGTGTGAAATATGTTAATTGAAACAATTTTTTTCTTTGTAGAACCAAAATTGCAATTTCAGCCACCACATCAAGTACAGCACAAAGTTATGAATACAGAACAGAATGGCATCAAAGAGAATCATTCAAGACATGTTTCTCGCAATGACATGAGACAACCAAGGAATGAAAAACCCCCTCGTTTTCAAAAGGATTTTCAGAATTCAAGGCAGGCTTTGGAAAGTGGTGGGTTACCAAGAAACAGAGGTCCTGAAAGGCACAGCTCTTTAGAACACTGGACAGATGAAAAAAATAAAAGTGACAGACATTATCCTAGAAATGATAGGTCAAAGGATTTGGCTTATCCCATAACCACTCACCAGAGTGATATTACTTTCAAAAAAAGGGATAACAACATGCAAAACAGAGTAGGAAAAGGCGTGTCGTTCACAGAATTCAAGGAAAACTCTGCTGCTCAAGATGTGACAGACAACAATAACCAGAAACGTGGGAAAAGGGAAAACCAAACACACAATTCTGAAAATTTCTGTGATAGGAAGGCACGAACAATAAGTAGCGAAGCCTTTATGGTAAAAAGTGAGCAACATTTTGGTGTTAATAATGATTACCAAAATCCCACTAGAACTGATAATTTTAGTGCTGTACCCAATGGAGATACTGAGCATCATCAGAAAGGAAGACGAGTAGGACCTATCAAATCATCAGGACCCCCTACAATCCCATCTTTTGATGATAAAATGTTGTATTACAACACCGGTCCCAAAAGGAGAACCGGGCCCATCAAACCAGAGAAAATATTGGAACCATCGATTCACGTGGAGTATGGAAAAAGTTGGAGACCGGGAGATGAATGTTTTGCTCTTTATTGGGAAGACAACAAGGTATGCCTTTGCCAAATGAGAAGTATCTCAAATCGTACCTCTAATGTTTTCTTACGCAAATGTGGGAGATAATTAGCACACTACTACAGAGACATGGCCTTTGTTCATAGGTGTGTACTGGTGTGCTTCTTGCCTAGCTCCATGCTCTGTTTTTTATATTTATGAGATATGTCACTTCTATTCATTGCACGAAACTTTGAAGTGCTTAAATCAAGTCCTTGTTGGTCTCATGTAGGTGGAGTTTAGGATGCCTTAAACTCCTCACTGAAGCATTTGACTTAAGTGCTGAAAATTTGAAGAGATGAATATGGATCTAGTTGCCCATATTCTTTGCTGAGGAACAAAACCAGGATGCTGTGCTATCTAGAATATCTATAATGGTAGATGTGTAATACCTTTTTCTGGAACAAGTCGGCATGAAACCTTTAGCAGTACAAAGGAAGACTAAAGTCTGTAGGAATGGGGCTGTAAAAAACCTGCCACTTTTCTTTCAATCATTACAGAATAGAAACAGCAAAAGGCTTAATTTTGATTAGCACTAGTAGACTATTAGCTGAAGAATTTGTGGAACAAATGAATTATGCTGCATGATAGTTTTGTAATAGTGATTTTTTAAAAGTTTAGATACTTTCTTTTCAGCTCTTTTCCCCATTAATAAGATTTGTCCCGCAGCATGACATTTTGCTTCCTTCTCCATTGCTAAGAAAGTTTCAGACTGTTTTCTTTGATTTATCATCATCTGTTCAGGAGTTCTCTGTCACTCTACATGGGTAGTTTCTTTGTGTTTTGACCCTTTCTGATAATCTGAGAACTACCTTAAATGTTATTGTTCTTTGAGAATGTTTTATTCACACCTTTTTCTGCTTTTAAAAAACTTTTTGTTACGTGTATTTTATGTTACTTATTATAAATGTTTTCCTTTTTTTTGCTCTGCTTTAGCTCAGCAGCATAACTTTATTTTTCTCTCTTTTGTTGGTATGACTAAAACTGATGATAAACCATGCTACATTTTTGATAGTGGCAGCATTTTGATAGTGAGTTGACTCTCCTAAATAGGAATATGTAGCTTGAATGGATGGATTAGTGTGAAGTATAATGGCATATTACTGAGTTGTTTCCTATTCTGAGAAGCATACTTGCATTACTGTGAGATGAGATTTTGAAATTTTGGAAAGTACAAAACTTGCAAGATAAACACATATGAGATAATCCCAGACTGTTACCTGAAGAGTATTCAGCAGATTAGGTGTTTTGGACAGTAATTGGTTACTTGATAGTTAAAATAAATGTTGCTACTCACTTCTAGAACAATTTTGAAATGTGATGATAAAATATCATTTTAGGAGGCAGTGATTGCTTTGTGTTCAGTCAGATAAAAGTGATTGAATACCTTCAAGAAAGCTATATTTGCATAAATGTAAAAAAATCAAGTTTTGTGTTTAGAAAAAGGACTTTTTGAAGGGGTAGTTCTATCATATTTTCATCATATTTTTATCACATTTTATTAAGTGATAAGTTAGGTATACAAGTACATACGGTGTATATGGCTGATAAGCTCTTATTGATGTATATTTTAAGTAAACATCTTACAATAGCACTTCTCTGTATATAGCAGCACTTGTGTTAGTGATGAATTTGTTCTGCTTTCAGAGAGATGAAACAGGTTTTTTGAATGTTCAGTCTACTTAAATAAGCTGCATGTTTTCTCAATGAGTGTTCTAAATACATTCTGCCATGCCCTTGGAGTCTGCCATGTGGAATTTTAAGATATCTGGTTTAATATCTGGTACAAATTTAAAAGAAAATGTAATACTGACTAAGACTAAATATATATACACACACAGAGACATATATGAAGAGGAAATAGTTAAGTATTTGTGGTATTTCTGGTTGTATTTTATGACCTTTGAACATTTCTCTTTAAGTTCTACCGGGCAGAAATTGAAGCTCTCCATTCTTCTGGGACAACTGCAGTTGTTAAATTCAGTGATTATGGAAATTATGAAGAGGTGCTTCTCAGCAACATCAGGCCTGTTCATGCAGACACGTGGGTATGTGATAACAAATTGTATTAAAAAATATAAACTACATAGTTTGTACAAAATATGTAACTCTTAAGCAATTAATGCCTACTCATGCAAAGAATGCTACCTACATGTGTAGAAAGATAGTTGCGCAAATACATGAACAAAATCTCAGATTTTAGTTGTCTATATGAAACCTGATAGAAGTGTATTACGATGTGGTATTCTTCCTGTATAATAAATTTCAATTGTATTGTTTGAAAATGAATAATTGATCTGTCAGCCACACAGTTTTATGCATGTTTTCTTTCTTAAAAGTTGTTACTCTATTCAACCCAGTTTTTTGTTTTATTTCATGTACATTGTATGTTGTTCTGTAAGGGTTAGGAAACAGTCATTTAAAACATATGTTCTGAAGCTTTTCACTACATGTGTATGTATGACTAAAAATAGACATCTGTATCCTTTTATTTTGTATCATGATTTTATTCTTGTTTCAATGATTTTTCTTTGCCAAATATTCTGGTGGTCATGTATGCATTAAAATCTGTTTTATGAAGTTTAGAATGTATTAGCCTTATGGAAGTTGGAAATTTCAAAAGGCTTTACTAGTGAATATCATGGAAACAGATATACATTTTGATTAAAAAAAATATCAGGAGTGCACAATTCTTTGCTGTTTACTCTTACTATAAAAGGCTGCACAAAAAAAATGTACATCTGCATATTGGTTCCTTAATGATGAGTTGACTGTGCTTATTTTAAGTTCTTACTTTTGGGTCATAGAACCACGTTACTACTGCTGCAAAGGCTGAACAGTCAACTCCTGTTTCTTCCCAGTGGTCTTTTAACATGTATTGTTGCCTGTAGCTCTCAGATGCCAATATGAGATGGCCTTTTTGTACTTAAAAAGATACCTGAAGCTCTTCCCAGCTGATGCATTGCTGTTTGTATGAAAATTTACTCTTCTTTCCCCTTTCTTTTTGTCCTACTAGCTGACCTGTAAAGTGCTAGTTAGTTACTGTATGATTGTATTATTTTAACCCTTTTTCTGGGTTAATTATCAGACTTTTCTTCATTTCATTACAGTTTTGAGAAGTGGCTTTTATTTTACTTTAAGCCGCTGATAGTGAGCTCTCAGAGTCTAAGAACTTAGCCTAGTATTAAGACTAAGTTGATCCTAGTAGTGAGGTGCCATTTCCTACTTGGTCCTAGCAGTGAGGTGGTCATTTTCCGTGCCTCTTCTGCCTATGTCTGACCATGTGTTCTTCTTCATCCCTCTCCTCCCCTGTTGGAGTGTCAGTTGTGTAGCCACAGGATGAGTTGAATGAAATGGACCACATTTTTATTCCCCCTGATTGGCTTATTTTATTTCAGAGTTAGTTTGTTAAAGCTGACACAAGGGTGGGACAATGTATGGAGAGGGGATTCTGACAGTAAGTACCATAGTCCTGTCATCATGCTGCATCCTGGTCGAGTAATTGAGGCTTCCTCTGTTGTTAACTGGAGACAAAAGAGAAATTTCCAAGGACTTTTAGTCCATTCAGAAGTGAAAGATACCTTTCTCAAGGTTCTTTTTTCTCTCAAGGGAGCCTAGTTGAATTGCATAAATTCAAACAACTAAATTTCAGATCATTATAGTTACACAAGATAAATGCCAATCAACATCTTCACAGTAAACATAATTTTAATGGGTTTTTTTCTGACAAATTACTCTTTTGTTGCTAGAAGGTCCTTGCAGCTATAGGATTTTTGCCGAAGAATGTTGATTAGGACTTACCTCTTCACTTCTTTGTGTCTGGGTGCTAAGCATAATCCTTGTTATGCATTGCAGTTCTTAATCACCCATTGGAGTCACGCACTGATACTCAGGTTCGTCTTTAAGCTGAACACCGTTGGTCATTTTTCATTGTCTCAGTGTTCTTCTTAATATATAAATCTAGATAGCATGCATGAATGCAAAATGAAGTTATCATGCTGCTTAGTTCTTTGACTTAAGATTCAAGTAATTTTGTTGTATTTCCTCTGTACAAGAGAACAAAACATTTTAAACTCACTTCAGTAATCACTTTTCTTTCACTGATTGATGCTATTGGCACCAAGGAACATGTGTTACTGGAAATATTGTGCTGATTTTTATTTCAGTCCTTCCAGATAATTTCCAGATAGCTAAGTAAAGTCCCTTGGGAAAACATTTTTGCAGGTGCTTGGGTCCATCACTGCTGGTCACTTTTTAAACATCACCTCCTAAGGGCACAGGAACAAGCAATTCCCAAAAGTCGGAAGTCAAGCAGGCAAGGCAGAAGGCTGGCTTGTCTGAACAGGAATCTTCTCTTGGAAATATAGCAAAAAGGGAAGGTGTATGCTCAGTGGAAGCAGGGTGAGGTTGCATGGGAGGAATACAGAGATGCTGCTTGCCACTGTAGGGAGAAAATTCGTGTGGCTGAAGCTCAGTTGGAGTTGAAGCTGCCAGAAATGCAGGGGACAATAAAAAAGAGGTTTTTTTCAAATATATTAATGGCAATAAGCAGTGTAAAAATAACATCAGCCTGTAAGAGGATGAGGATAGTCACCTCACAAACAGGGACACAGACAAGGCAGAGGTGTTTTATGCATTCTTTGCCTGCATCTTCAACACAGATGATGGACAAAGGGCGTCTCAGTGCCCTGAGCTGGAGAACCATGACTGCAAGAAAGATCAACTCCCGGTTGACTCTGGAACTGTGGGGGATCTGCTGGTCCAGCTGGATCCCTACAAATCTATGGAGCCTAGTGGGATTCATCTAAGAATCCTCAAAGAGCTGGCTGACGTAATCGCAAAACCTCTCGCAGTGATTTTTTGAGAGGTCTTAGGAATCTGGAGAGGTTGTTTCTGACTGGAAGCTGACAAATGCTGTCCTGATTTTCAAGAAGGGTGAGGAGGACCCTGGAAACTACAGACCTTTCAGTCTCACTTCAGTGCCTGGTAAAATCGTGGAAAAGATTATTCTGGGAGGTATTGAAAAACACCTGGAGGACAGTGCACTCATCAGTCACAGCCAGCATGGCTTTGTGTGGGGAAAGTCCTGCTTCTGAAACTGGATTTCCTTCTATGACAGGGTAATCCACCTAGCTGACCTAGGAAAGCCAGTTGATGTAATCTTTTTGTATTTCAGTAAAGCTTTTGATGCTGTCCTTCATAGTATCCTTCTGGTCAAAATGTCCAGCCCACAGCCAGATAAACACATCATGTGATGGGTGAGCAGCTGGCTCCAAGGGTCAGGTGCAAAGGGTTGTAGTGAATGGGGTGACATCAGAGGTGTGGTGACTGGTCACTAGTGAGGTTCTGCAGGCTTCATACTCAGCCCTGTGCTCTTCAACATCTTCATTAACAACTTAGGTCTTGAAGGAATAAGTTTGCCAACAGCATCAAATTGGGAGGAGCTGTTGACTCCCTTGAGGGCAGAGAGGCTCTTCAGAGAGACTCAGACAAATTAGAGGGCTGGGCACTCAAGAAGTGTATGAGGTTTAACAAGGACAAGTGCTGGATTCTCCACCTGGGATGGCGCAGCCCTGGTTACGTGTACATGCTAGGGAATGAGAGGCTGGAAAGCAGTGCTGCAGAAAGGGATCCGAAGGTCCTGGTCAATGACAAGTTGAGTCATCACTGTGTGCTGGCAGCCAGGGAGCCCAACTGTGTCCTGGGCAGCATCAGGCACAGCATCATCAGCCAGTCCAAGGAGGGGATTGTCCCGCTGTGCTCTGCACTTGTGTGGCCTCACCTTGAGTCCTGTGTGCAGTTTTGGGCACCATGATACAGGAAAGACATTAAGCTATTAGGGAGCATCCTGAGGAGGGCAACAAGCATGGTGAAGGATCTGGAGGGGAAGCCTTGTGGGGAATGGCTGAGGTCACTTGGTTTGTTCAGCCTGGAAAAGAAGAGACTGAGGGCAGACCTCACTGGGGTCTTCAACATCTTCACAAGGGGAAGAGGAGGGGCAGGTACCCATCTCTTCACTCTTGTGACCAGTGACGGGACCCAGGGAAATGGCACGAGTCAGGTGAGGATATCAGGAAAAGATCTTACACCCAGAGGGTAGCTGAACACTAGAACAGGCTCCCCAGGGAAGTGGTCACAGAACGAAGCCTGATAGAGTTCAAGAAGCATTTGCACAATGCTCTCATGCACATGGTATGATTCTTGTGATGTCCTGTGCAGGGCCAGGAGTTGGACTCTATGATCCCTGTGGATCCCTTCCATTCAGCATATTCTGTGATTACATGATCCTTAATCTTTCTTACCTGTCTGTACTGAAAACTTGTAGAAATGTGCTGTTCATGAGTTCTGAAGTCCTAATTCAGACTCCTTTTTGAAAGAGATGCTGATACTGAGAAAAGATTTATTGAACTCTATTAAAGCATAAATTTAGTCTATGTCTTAGAATTGATTGTTCGTTATTGTTTGTTTCAGCACTGGTTGTTTAATACTCATGTGTTGAATTTAATTTTTTGTCCAACAACTATAAATGGATGAAAGTATACCACTGGGAGGAAGAAAAAAAAGCAAAGCAAAACATTGCTTGACTAATCACTTGAAAGAACAGCCAAAGTACCACAGTGACCTTATTTTGATGACATTACATATTATTTAAGCACCTGAGCTTCTGGTCTGCTTTTGGCAACCTTTTTAAGTGATTTTTGGTTTGTTTGGGTTTTGGTGGGTTTTTTTGCTTTGTTTTGTTTTCTCTTGTCTTGACTATAGATCAAATCTGCCTCATATTCTCAGAATACATTGTGCTTACCACCTTCATGAAAAAAGTATAACTAGATGGCCAAGACTCCTTGATAATTGATTGTGTACTGTCCATTACCCAGTTTACCCAGAGTTCTTGTAAGTTTTCAGTCTGTCTGACACCTTATATGCAGCTATTTATCTTTCTGATGGCTAGAAGTAGAAGATAAAGCTGAATTTTACATTTGGTAAACCAAAAAGGTAATGGGGAATTTTTTTCAATAATCACATACAATACCAATATAAATACACTCAAGAACACTAAAACTGTTTATTGTTTTTCTTAGTGCCTGAAAAATATGTCCTAGGTATGCAATTCGTAAATATTTTTAATAATAAAACTGCATTTGGATTCCACTGTTCTAGAGTTCCTATAAGTGTCTTGTATGTAACACTACAATACTGTATTCCACTAGTTCCTGCAATGTAGCAGGGGTCACTTAATTAAAGTATTAAATCCAAATAAAAAAAAGTCACTGAAATGCCATTGTAGAAGTAAGAACTGCTTGTTTTTTCTTGTAAATGATGTAAAATTATACTAACAACTGAAAAGCATTGAAAGGACCTTCCTGAATCACTTAATAATTTGTTCTGTGGAAAAAAAAATAAAGTCAAGATAATACTTTAAACTCTAAGTCTTAATTTTATTCTCTTAATTTGTAGGATATTTTTCCCTTAATAAATTATGGAAATGTGTAGTCTAAGTGCTTATCTTGTGACATTTTCCCCAAAGCCAAGTAAGTCTTTGCTTTGTTTTCCATCTCTATTTCCTTAGTAATGTTATAGGCCTTTTTCCACCCTATTTACACTACAATTCCCTTTTTTTGTGTTCTACTACTGTACGAAGGAAATAAAGATCGCAGTGTTCCCTATGTATGTATGTATCTTCACATATATATGTTATGGCCTTAACTGATTGTTCTCTAAACAAGCTGGAATTCTTACAGATTCTTTGCTTACAATTATTCTAATTCCTTAAGAATTCCAATTATGAAGTGAAGCCTATAGTTTAGCTTAGTTTAGTTTCCTCTTCCTGCAGTATCTTGCACTGTATTTCTCCATAAAGAGATATGAAAGCAAAAATTATTATTAAGGCATAAATATTATACATATTCCTGGTTTGTTTTGTTCTGTGGAGACTGAAAATCCACTTTGCAGCTTTTCTCAACTCATTGCTCCAGTAAGGAATGAGCTGAGAAAAGAAAATAGCAAAGGATCTTGGATTGTAGTTAATTCTTGCTGGCAGACAGTTCAGAGTTCAAGTTTGATAACATTGTGTCTTGTCACAGAGCTTTAAGAGCTTCTGTGTGTGTTGAATTACCTTGAACTGTAATTCAGGGCTTGATCATACCTGTCCCATTTCAGGTAAGTGAAGAGGTAAACGCCTGTTAGTTTTCTGAAGGTGTTCAAACCTCTTCCCAGCAGTGTAACGAGCAGCGCTGAAAACCGCTAAATAGTAAAGGCTTACAGCTTCTTCTTAAGCTGGAGAAGACTTTTGCCTACCTGTTCTATGGAGGTTTTAAACCCATTCAAACGTCTTTATCTGTGACAGGCTAATAACTACTTGAAGGATTGAGTGCCATTTCTTTATGGCTCTTAGGCCTGGATGGCCTTGGCATCACACTGTGGTGTTTTTGTGTTGTGTGTCAAACATCAAGCAGGAAATTTTTCCCACTGAATAATTAAGTAGGTGCAGCAGATAAATGTGTCCTGGTTGGATCTCTTATCTAGCTTCTGTCCTCATTGACTACACTGAAAAACAAGGCTGGTAAAAGAGAATGGTATGGTCTACTTAATCAGTTCTGAGATTCCTGTTGAAAAAAATGTCCATGAGTATTGCATCAGAGAAGATTTTGATGTCTTTAATTCTTTGGCTTCTGTACCGTTAGGAAGATCTCTAGAATAATTTTACAGTTCAAAATAATTCAGTGACTCAATTCATTAAGTGAAGGCTGAAGGTTTTAGACCACTCATCTTCCTGAGTGGTGGTGAATATTTATTGAAATTAATCTAAAACATTACTAGTGGAATTTAGTTTCCACAAAAAGCTATCTTTTGGCTTTATGAAAGCACTTGAGATGTAGGCAGTAATTTTGTTGGGATGTGCCTTACTTTCGATCTTGTCAAGATGTGGTGATTTCAGTTCCCCCTGTCCTGCTAGGCTGAAAAATTGCTTTTCATAGTCTATCTTAAAGGGTTTTTTTTCCTTACCTGAGACTTTTTGTACTCACTGGAAATACTGCCTTAAATTCCATCGCATCTTTTACAGTACATCATCATACATGCCTTACACACAATTAACCTTCAGCTTCTTTCAGGATAATTCTTTATGTAATTTATTTATTTCCTCAACCCGTAGTGGGCCTCTCCAGTGCCCAGTACAGGGTACAATCCCTGCCCTGGTCCTGCTGGCCACGCTATTGCTGATACAGGCCAGGATGCCATCAGCCTTCTTGGCCACCTGGGCACACGCTGGCTCATGTTCAGCCGCTGTCAACCAGCATCCCCAGGTCCTTTTCCACTGGGCAGCTTTCCAGCCACTCTGTCCCCAGCCTATAGTGCTGCGGGGGGTTGTTGTTACACAAGTGCAGGACCCAGCCCTTGGCCTTGTCAAACCTCTTACAATTGGCCTCAGTCCATTGATCCAGTCCAGATCCTTTGTAGAGCCTTCCTGCCCTCCAGCAGATCAACACTCCCACCCAGCTTGGTGTCATCTGCAAACTGACTGGGGGTGCACTTGATCCCCTCATCCAGATCACTGATAAATATATATTAAGCAGAACTGACCCCAGTACTGAGCCCTGGGGAACACCATTTGTGACTAGCCACCAGCTGTTCTATCCTGTAGCAGTATAATAAATTCCTGATGTTTCTAAGCATATTTTGCCCATCATCATCTTTTGACCATGTTTCTGTTGTAGAACTTGCAGGATGGCATGGTCTGTTTTTTTTTTTTTTTAAAGTAATGGTTATTAGCTAAAATATAGGTGCAGTTTGGCAAATTTTACTTGAAAATGTAAAGCATACAAGGTATGAGTAATGTAGAGGTCCTGACTTTCAAGCTGAGATACTCTGTCTTTTATGGGGCTGTTCTGTGTTGTCTCACAGGCACATTCTGTTTCAAGACTCTTTTAAATTGCTGTGTCCCTGCACTACCTGTATGCAGTTGTGTTTTGTTTTTTAATTAGGTGTTGGTTTATATATATTTCTTTAGGACTTTTCTGTATATTTATGGAAATAAATTTTGCCATGTTTTACTTTCTAATTTTTTTGTGTGCAGTCAGTCATTCACAAATAAATTCACATAGGTGTTTGTTTACTAAATATACACCTCTGTGTGGGACTTTGGGGATTCATATGTCAAATTCTGTCATGGGTGAGGTTTGCACATAGCCTTCTTTTTCACATAAAATGTCACCAAAAATCACCAAAACTCTCTTATTCCCTGTTCAGATTTTGATAGTGATTTTGTGTCCTAACAGGAAAGCATTAGATAATTTCTCATGGCATCACTGAGTGTTTTCTTTCTGAAATTTATGTTGGCAGAATTTTCTGTTTACATGCTAAAACAGATTCAGCAGTACAGCAAATACTTCCCCCTCCCCCTCCCCCTTCTATGGACTTGTATGGTTTTCCTCACGAGTGCACTTCGTGCAAAGAAACTGAATGCTGATTTTTTTTTCCCAAGTCTATGCAAGTGTTCTTTTTCACTATAGTTTAGGACTGTTTGTATTACCAGCCTGTTGAAAACACTTCCAGTTTGTGGCTTTCTTCTGGATGAATGGAGAAAACCTGATGTGTCCATTGGTTCTGTGTTAATTTATGTAGAATATCTCACTTTAGTGTATTGACTCTTCTTTTAGAAATCAAAAATAAACCTTTAAATATTTATAGTTTGATATTAATACTGCTCAGTGAAGAAGCTTTTACTGGTGAAAGGGATGTGGTCTGAATGGCTTAAATACATACTTGTAAGGAATTTTTAAAATCCATTTATTTTTCCTGTATTGAGAACACAGTCACAAATTTGCAGGGAAGTATGTCTATTTCAACCACAAACTGCACAAGAAGAGTTGCATGTTTATTTCAATGTGTGCCAGAGGGAATGACTGCAAGTATGAATAAACTGTGCAATACCCTTAAGGGGAATCAATAAGCCAGCAATATGTCTGTGGGATAATCATGCCCTGGGCTTACATTATCCTAGTTTTATGGAAATGTAATCGAAAAGTTGCCTATTTAGAAAACAAATGAGTGCTTCATTTCCACAGTTGAAACAATGAGGTACAAAGAAATGTCTGATTCCAAATTAACTTGCAAAATAACTGTTGCTTCTAGTTGTCTCAGATTAAGTATGTAAATCTGTTCCTTGCCCATCCATTTATTTTCCATTTATTGATTTTTTTTCTGAAAAATCTACAAGTTTTATGCTGCTTGCTATCTACTTCACTTGAAACTAAGGATCTATTTGGTTTTAGCAGAATCATTTAAAAATTAGCTGGTTTTGAAGCTCGGGTTCTTTATATTTTCAGCAGAGGAAAAATGAGATCATTCTAATTAAAAGTAATAGTGTATATTAAAGTTTTTCAGGATTACAAAATCATTTTACTATAAATCTAGTATCTTTAATTGATATGTAATAAGGCATTAGTTGAAAAATTGCTGGTCCTGAGAGTGCTTTATAGAATTTTACAAAAACTGGCCAAGAAAATATAAAATTTTCTGAGGTTTGGTTAATGAAAGTCAACAGAAAATATTTATTATCATTAATCTGTTTCAGATGCTAAAGAAAAGACTACTCAGAGAAGGGTCATCTTGCAATTATTATTTGGAACACGGAAAAGCAACCGTTATTATGGGACAGTTGCATGCCACTTAGTTTTACATACCATAGTTAGGAGCATATTTGCTTGTGGCCCATCTATTCAGTGGAGAAAAAGACATATCCTCATAAGGATCATTTTTTTAAGTGTAAATAAGGGAAACAATGGGTGTATGTTTTACTGTTCTTCTGTTTTGTTTTTTTTTAAATGCTGTTACAGCGAGTTTGTTGTAACGTGGTCAGTAGCTGTTGAAATTGACTGCTCCTGCATTAGGGAAGTATTAACTGCTTTTCTCTCTTGGATAAAAGGCTTCGTACAGAGCTTGAAAGTACAATGTAGAGTTTTATTTGTATAGTACATCAAAATCTCATAGAATCTGAGAAACAGTGAAGGAGAAAGATGTCACTAGTATAGTAGATTAAAACACTTTGTAAATGGGTAGGGATTATTCTGGCTGCATATAGAATGGCAACAAACAGTAATTGTGTAGTTGCAGTTCAAAATCACGGGGTGTTTTTAGTAAATCATACGGTACCATAAAGCAAGTCAATTTTGTCCCTTTAAGGACAGTTAAATTTCCTAATAATTGCCATAATACATTTGACATTTACATTTCCGTGACCATTGTTTTATGTAATGTACTATTTTTACTGGAGTGAAGCTAGGGCTATAAACTTCCACAAAGCTATGGGGGGTTTAGACATAAAAGTCAAACCGGAGTTAATATGAGTTTATACTCACGTATCTGTACTAATTACCTAATGCTTGCAAAGTCCTATATGCAGCAAGGTGCTTATTGGGTAACGAGTTTCAAGTAGGAGAAGAATTTGTATACCCTATAGATCCTTTATAATTGCTTATCCTGCCTGTTCTTTACAGACAGAAGATAAGGCATTAATAGGGCTAAGAGTTTATCTTAATGATCTTTTGTCAGTGAGGGGTCAGCTGTATGCAGATCTAGCAGTATAACCTCCAGCCCCATTTGCGTTTCTCATAATAATTTAACTCAGGAATTTGAATGCCCATTGGCCCAGTCTAATATAGATGTGTTGTGCACTCTGGAAAAAAAAAAAAAGTGAGCATCTGCAGGCTTACAAAGATTACTCTGGGAGAAGATTCTGTGAAAGGAACTGATATTTTAAGTAACAAGCCTAATTTGCAAAGAAAATTGATCAAAGACAAGTATGTTGAATTATTCTGTAATAGACACTTCAAAAAAAAAGTCAGTACTTGGTTAAGACCCTTGAAGAATGACATTAGTTATAATTTCTCTTTTACTTAAAAATTTTACACCTCATTTGATACTAATTTTTGAAATTATGCCCTAAAGCCACTCCAAAATTGTATAACAAACCTATTTTTCCCCTACAAAATCCTGCTTCATTCTTAGTTATTACAGAGTTCAAAGAATCCATTTAAGTATTCAGATAAAGTAGAAGTTTAAGAAAATACTATAGACACTTCAACAAATTATTTTTTTCCTTGCAAATACAGGATATATGATATATTGCATATAAAAAAATTTTAAAATAATTATTTCTAGAATACTTGTGAATTTCTCAATATGGCCATAGGATGAGTTTTCTCTGCTTTCTTTTTTTGATTCATCTGGATAATCTTGCAGTCTGTTTTTGATTGATCCAAGCACTGGTAAGTAGAAAATGCAAAAACCAAAACAAGTACTCAAGAAGCTCAACACTGGATGATTAGGCAAAGGAAGAAAATTCTGAGAAAGAAATTTAACCAGGAAAAAAGAGATCACTTGGTGTCTTAACAGCAGGAGACAGCTGTTGTCTGCAGAGTGGGCAGTGCAAAGAGGCATTAAATCTGGATCAGGAAATGGAATTCGAAATGCACATGAAAGAAAAGGTCATTTTGCAAGGAAGCCAACACTCTTTGTACTGAACCAGCAAGTTCCCCATGCATTCAGTGTGTGGGTGAAGTTAAAACTACAGCTTAACTGAAACTGGTTTGACACTACTGAAATGGAAAATGTCTTCTCCTTTCTTTGCCTTCTGTCTCCTCTTTGTCCCACAGTCCCTGGCCCCAAGCTGCTTCTTCATGCCTCCCTGCACAGGCTTGGGTGCTCATCCCTTAATAGCCCACAGAGAGCTATAATTGAAAAGTCTCAGCAGAAGGGCCCAGTGAATGGAGCAGAATTTTCTGTCCATAAGCAGTAATAGACAGAGGTAACTACTTTGTAAGTGGCAAAAAAAGTGCAGGAGCTGCTCAGCTGTAACTTGCAACTGCTTCCTGAATATATGTGACCACAGCATTCAGCAAAGCTTTTGTGTCAGTGTGTAAGTTCTGTCCGGTTCTTTGCCGTAATCTACCTATTCATTCTCAGAAGTTATGCAGTAAGTATTCACTTCAAAGGACTGTGTTTTAAAAAGAGTTTCTAAACAGTTCTTTTGAATGCAGTGAAAGAAGTCTTGCAGTTGAAATTCAGAGAGAAAGCTTTTAATGAAGTATAAATTTACTCTGCTCTAATATTATTCATTTTGAAGAGTAAATTGGTTGGTGTGAAGTATTTTAAATGCTGGATTTATAACTGATTCTGCAGCTATGAAATCCATTGAATTTTTTATGTAAAAGCAGGCTGGTAGTCACTTGTTTGGACTGAAGTTACTTGCTGATTCAGTAAGCTCAGCTGGTCAAATCTGGTGGTGGTACAAGCTCTTCAGAGTATATGGGTCCAAAATATAAGCACTGGGTGTGCATATCTTCCCATTTTACCCCTGTTTAGTTCTCACTTCTCTTAAGAGATGGAACAAAAACATCAAAAGTAACAGCAGATTTTTACAGCAAAACTTTGAATGGAAAATGAATTTTCAAATTGCTTATCCTTCCCTGCTTGTCCTCTTTTTTTTAAATACTTAAGGAATGCTGTCATGCTCCACCTGCTCTCTCTTCATTCTAATCTGCTAGTGCAGAAATTTCTTTGTGCATTTCATTGTTTGCACTGTGAACCTTTCCTTGCTTTTTCCTATGGATCTGCCCATTTTTCCTGTCTTTTGCAGTTGTGCTTAGTGCTGTCATTTAATCTCAGTGTTCATAGTCCGAAGTGGGCATTGTGTAAGTACTAACAAACTGAGTCCTGGATCCTGGAATTTAAGATAAATAATGAAAAATAAGCTGAAGTATGGAGATAATGAAATACATAAGTTTTTGGAGCAATGTACTAATATAAAAACCTCTACTGGTAATGGAAGGAGAATGAGAATGCTCTAAGAGATATTTGTGGCCACCTTTGCTTTATAAAATATAATCTAGATTTTACATGGATAAGAATAATTTAGAATGAGTCACAAGCAACTGATAAATTGAAAGCAAGCAGTAATAAAGATTGGAAAAGTAGAGTTGGTGGCAAGATGTGTGACCTAACTGACTGCAGTTATAATGGAAGAAGTGTAGACAGATGAAGTTTTTTGGTTGAAGAACAAAAAAAAAGGAAGTGAACATAAGATATATGTAGTTTTGCCTGCAAAGAGTGCATGCTGTTCCAGAAAATGGCAGTTTTTAGCGTAGGGTGGAGAGATTTTAAAATAAAGTGAGATAAAAGTCCACAAAATGGAATTGTTTTTTTAAGGTAGTAAGGAATTTCCTTAAAATAGAAATAAGGATAAATAGGCTGCACCTGTTTTGCTTGAACAAGACTGAGAGTGAAATCTTAACAATGTAAGAAGGGTGTCCAGAGGATGGAGCCAGGCTCTTCTCGGTGGTCCAGCCAATAGAACAAGAGGCAATGGGCACAGAAACTGAAGCACGGGAAGTTTCACCTAAACATGAGGAAGAACTTCTTTGCTGTGCAGGTGACCACACACTGGAACAGATTGTCCAGAGAGGTTGCAAACTCTCCCTCACTGGAGATATTCAAGAACAGTTTGGACACAATCCTGTGCCATGTGCTCTGGGATGGCACTGCCTGAGCAGGAGGTTGGACCAGATGACCCCCAGTGGTCCCTTCCAACCTTATTTGTTCTGTGACTCTGTGGAAATAAAACAGCAATAGAGGGTGAAAGATCAGCAGTAATGAATTAAGGGTCAATTATTAAGAAATGGTGACAAAAAAGAAATTCAGTCACTTGTAAGAAATTTTTAATAAAGATAAGACTTGGCAAATTGTTATTTTGGAGAACATTAGATCCATTTAGGATCAAATGTGAATAGGTAAGACCCAAGAAATGACAATGTGTCATCTGATGTGAAGATGGCAGAATTCAACAAGACGGTCGGTAACTGTGTGGAGCCACTGTGCATAGAAAGGAATGAGGAAACACTTGAAAGGTGTTCTGTTGCTCATTTGTTGTTACCATTTGCTGCATTGCTCACTTCCACATTATTCAGAGCCTCAAGAAAGTGAATGTGATTTCACATTTTGCTCTTGCCTATCACAGTAAAAATTCTTGATTTGGAATGCATGCATGTGAAGCTTTACATTCGATGTGTAAAGACAATTACACCAAAATAGAAATGTGTAAGAAAAATACTGCTTTGAATTTGACTTTACTGAGTTCAAAGGATCAACAACATTAACTCTGAGATTTGATGAAGATTTGCTGCTGTAGAAATTTACTCTGATGTGCTTACCCTCAGAAAGAGGTTTGCTGTTACAAGTGAAATGCTATACACGTAACTATTTAATTGCCGTGCTATTTTCAGCTATTCATGTTTCTTAGAGTATACTGAAAGAGCTAAAGGTATCTAGACCACTTCAGGCATTTAGCTTACTTTTTAACATTTGCTGCTAGTGCAGCTTGCATTGTCAGTGATGGGAGATGATCTCATCTACTAAGTTGAGTGTTTGTACTAGGGCTAGCAATATTGCAAACTGTGTGGACTTTCGTGTTAGGCATCTAATGCTCTATGGATTTTTTTTGGATAATCAGTCTCTGAACCTCTTTATATGAGAGTATTTGTAGTGCTGCAGGTGGTAAAAGAAGTATGCTGAAAAAACTTAAGTTTTATGGCAGAACTCTGCTTCTCGGCCTTCAGCTACAGTGAAACTAAGAGATATAAATCAATTATGCTGTATTCAGTGCTGAGAATTTGTTTTCTTCCACTGTTGTTTCAGGCTCTCTGTAGTAATGCTTAATCTGGAAATATAGCTGTGACCACAGATGTGCCCTGTAAATAGGAGATCTTACCATGAGGAATGTTGTTGTTTGTAACTGTTATTTTAAAAATATATATTCATTGATATTCAGGCTAATTCAGAAAGAGAGGTTTCTTGAGTAAGATCTCACTTTTCACAACAGAAAGAAACTTAAGCTGTAGGTTTTGCTTTCTGTTGCTTAAAGTGAAATATTTTACTGCTGTGACTTGTTTACTCTGTTATGTGCATGCTACACTCTTACAGTTCCTGGGTGTTGGAATTGTTGATGAACTTCTAATGAATCATTCAGTGCTCTTGCTTTGTGTTGCTTTATGTTTCTATGTTGTGAATAAAAGGGATTGAGAGTTACAGATCCAGTACTTTTTCCCAAAAGCTAATTTCTTTCAGCATGTTCCCACTAGACCTGGTGTCTGCTACAGTATAGTGTTAAGATATTAAAGACATGAAATCAAAACTGTTTTTCTGAGACAGCGTTTGACAATCATACTCATTCTCGGGAGCTTTTTTATTTTTTTCAGCCAATAATTTTTTCTTCTATTTCTCTTTGATATAAACTCACATACTCTTAAAATTTTTCTTTATCTTTAATGTGTACCACCTTCAAATATTCCACTAAATGAATGGTTTTTTCATTGACCAAAATAAATACGTAGCTATTTTATCTTGTAAGTCATTCTCCAGTATCTTGATTATTTTTCAATTTATTCTTTTTTCACCTCTGAAGTCTATGTACTTTGTGAATATCTTTCTGGTATGAAGATGCCTAAGAGTGACTTAATATTGCAAATATGTTTACCGCTCCGCTCATTATTCAGAGCGTGTATTTATTATTGCTGCACATAGCAAATATATCTCTAAATTGTTGTTCGCTCTACTTGTAGGCTTTTTTATTACTGCATCATAAATTTTTATCTACTGTTTCAGATGTGTGTATTTAGCATGCATATTTGCAGATGCTGTTCCTTGTAATTCTATTTCCTAATTCCTTTATTTCATTCCACACACGTTTGTGAACTCCTGAAAGCTGATATTTCTCTTGCTCTGGCAGGTTATTGAGGTTACCTTGCTTCTTGAGTTTGTTGCCTGTATGACTCTTGGAAAATAATTTTTCTTTAATACATATGATTTTTTTCTTCCCTGCAAATATTTAGTAACTTCTGCTGCTGCCCTGGGGGTTGAGTTTTGAGATTTGCCAGCTTGATTTTGTTAGCTTTTCTAGGTTTGAAAAGCCCACTCCCATACCTCACTTATTTTATTAAGTCATCATCAGCACAGAAGCAGCAGTTGCTGTGTGAGCATGGATTCACCCTTCCATGTATACGTCCGTATGTGGTGTGTGTATGTATGTGTGCATATACCGACTCATGTATAATGCGTTTTCCAGCTCTTTCTTTTAAAACAATGCTATTTACCTGCAGGAGGAGGAAGAGGAAACGTATGAGCAAACTCTAGAATTCCGCAGAGGAGGTGATGGTCAGCCACGGCGGTCCACACGACCCACTCAACAATTTTATCAACCCCCTCGAGCTAGAAACTGATTAATAAGGAAAAAAAGGTAAATATAAGATACTGGTGCTTTATGTATTGGTTTAGATTTCAAGATAAACAAATCTGAATTGTTTTATACCTTTCATAGGGATGTTGGTATATTTATGATAGAAACTGGATATCTCTTTGTCTGAATTTTGTGGCTTAGGAAGACTTAATATATATGTGGGAAGAGGGAAATAAATAAAAACACTTCAGCAAATAGCTTTTGACTTTTGCTTTATGTCAAGACTCATGTCATCTCAGCAAGCTTTTACCTGATACTTTTTCACCTGAGAGCAGCAGCAAGATTCTCTCATTCGTATACATTGGACCAGCTTCTCTGAAATAAGCAGCTGCAGTCCTTGCTGAACTTAGGACTGCCTAGCTCTGTCCAAGGTCCCATATTGTAGTTTTTATAAGCCATATATGTGAATAAATATCCTTTTTGTATTTTTGCTTGCATGAGAAGGAGAAATATAAAATCTGTGAGTTCACCATTGAATGGGTAGGTGCAAAGACAAAGAATATTTACCATACTCTGAATCTTGAGGATAGACTTGCACCTATACTTTATTAATTACCAAAAATTAAGGGATTATATAATCCTTAATTAATTAATCCCCCAAAATTAAGGGATTATATATCATCCTTAGAAAAGACACCCACTAAATACATTCATAAATTTTAAAAGGCCAGCCAAATAAAATAGTTACGATAATTTTACTGAACAAATCTCATAAGCTGCGCTGCTTTCATTTCACTTGTTGATCTTCTAAATCCTTAATTTGCAAAGGATGGTCAAAAGTCTATCCTGACTAAAGAAAGCTTTGGTAAGTCACATGCTATTTGATATGCATCCATAGTGTGTCTTTTTCTTGAATCTGATTTCTTTTTCTTCCTAACCAGTTTATTTTTACCAATCTCTTTTTTGTTCCTTTCATTTCTCCAGTCCTCCATGTTTTGTTGGCCTAACATGTGCTGCTGATCTCTGTACCTTTTGATATTTCTGACATGCAATAACATATGATTTTACTTTTTAGAATATATGTTAAAATGTGTTTTTCATTTACAGCAGTGCTGGCAATGTAAGAGAGGTGATAATTGTTCTATTGTTGACACTATAATTCGATTTTCTATTTTAAGTACATGTCTCAATCACTATCGGTAAACATATCCTGAGATAGCTCGTGCAGAAATTATTCTGGAATATGCACTGAGCAGAGTTTTAACCAGCTCAGTTGGCCCTGAATAGTGTCAGGATGATCAGTTGAATGAGAGATGTGAAGTGTACACAGCAGTCAAAGTGAGGGAACTTTTTTTGTATCTTAGGTAGTATTTTTGGTGTTTCTCTTAATTTTACAGTATAAATCTAGAAAACTGTACTTAGCTTTGGTCAGCTATGAGGCACCAGGGAGAGTGGTAGTAACTCCTGTATCTCAAGAGCAAATTACTTGTGGACAGATAAGGAACAACCTTTCTAAGGCACAGGTGATTGCTCCTTGCATGTGTTCCTATACTTTGTTTTAAAGATTATAATGGGATCCTGATTTAAATGGACAGCAGATCTGGTATCAAAACTTATCTGGCACAGAAAATAAGCCTTTACAGCTTTTCTTTTCTATTGAGCTTTCCCAAAAATAAGTGGTTGATGTAATTAATTCTTCACTGATTTTAAATGTAGGCAGAAAATCAAACACGGTCCTTTTCTAAATTGTTTTCAGCTTACCTGGACTTGTACAACAATGTAGCTTTAATGTCTTGACATGTAAAAGTTCAGTAATATTAAATGTCAGTTCCTAGAAATGGATTTCTGTATGGTTTTTGTCTCCTTTTGATTTCTTAGATCTTTTTGAGAGCATGGCATATTGTTCTTATTTCAAGGTTTTGATAACCTGTTAAATGAAAACAAGATTTATTGGGGAACTTTTATGGGATCCAGTGAGACAAAATTTTACCACAACTTTCCACTGCAGGATGCTTTACCTCTTCAACAGATCATTTATTATTGACACCTTTGCTTACCTCTCTATTATGTCAAGCACTCTAAGTCTTTTTCCTGAAGAGACAGAAAACTGTTGATGATGATTATTTTATATTATAAATTGGTTAATTCTGTAGAATTTTAATGTTGTAGTTTGTAACATTTAAAATTCCAAGGTATCTTGTTCTCAAAGGCAACTTAGACAATACTAAAACTGTGGTTTGCTGCCCGTATTTGTATTGGGTATGATAGGGATGTATCAAAGATGAAGTCTGAAGTCCATACAGTCAGTGTATCACCTGGGTGATACCCAAAACCTTTTAAATCTACCTGTATAATCTTATATCACTTGACAAGGAGGACTTATTAATGCAGTGGTGCAGCAATGCAGAAATGAAGCTGCACTGCTTCCTGGATTAGTGTTCAGCACACTCATTCAGGTGTTGAGTTTGGGCATGCAAATCTCGAATTCATATTACCAAATAATCAGTTCAAAATCTTTGTCTATACTGCAAGGGGTCTTAAGTGTGAGGAGGTTAAAGATTTTTAAAATCTGAATTATTTTTTAAAATTGGAATCTGGATCAATGGAGTTGTTCAGTCTGGTGAAGTGAAGTCTCTAAAGGGATCTTATTTCAGGATTTCAGTATTTAAAAAGGGGACTTCTAAAAAAGTTGGAGAGGGACAAACATTTACTGCAGACTTGAAGGAAGTCTTGACCTGGTGATTTTTATGAAGACAGAGAGATAAAGTAGAAGTATGGGATAGTCAGTACCTCACTGTGGTTGCAGTTGACCTAGAAATTACCATTTATTAATATCCAGCAGTGTGAGGTGGAGAACACTGTCAGAATTTTATCAAGAGGGTATTTTATGTGAGTATGAGTCAAATACTAGGTTTAACAGGTCTGTAAAATAAGATACTCCCTCCTAGAGAGTCCAGATATAAGAATTAGAATCTGACAATACTAAAAATACATCCTGAGGTTACATTTTCTTTATAGAATATCTTAATAGTCTGACATAGAAGGGGAGCAAGTAATCAGAAATGAGTGTTTTGAAGGGTCAGACCTTTTGCAGGAGATTGAAAGAACCTACGAGTGTGAACCTGTAAGTGCTTGGTCCTTATATGTTTTTGGGTCTTCCTTTGCTCCATGACAGAATTAATCTATACCTTGTTACATTTGCTATAAAATCTGTATTGAAGTCCTTAACAATTGTGGTTTTGTGAGAGAGAAGGCTTTACCCAAAAGTTCTTTGTAGACCAGTTATATTTATTGCATCGAAGTGCAGCCTTCTGATTTATTCTTTTAAAAAATTGTGTTCCCTTAAGTACTGAAAAGCAGATATCCACTCTTTTGGAGGAAGAAAATGAAGTGACAGTGAAGCCTGTGTTGCACAAGGAGCCCAGGGATGGGGGATACTTATGGTTTCTTGAGTGCCAATATTTTTTGTCCTTATCTGTTGTATTTTAGTTTTTTCATTTAGAGACCTTCTTGGAGTCAGGGGGAATTCACTGGCAGCTCCCAACTTGCTGAACACTTCTTCTAGAAGAAATTTTGGGTTTTTTCCAAGCAGCAGGATGGAACAAAGAAAGCTCATGTGAGCAGAAGGAATTTGGACCTGACACCACAAAAGACTTTTTTAAAGTTCTTAGTTAAATGAAGCTGAAGACTTTTTACATATGAAAGAGGCAAATTGTCATTGCTGCCATCAATAAAACCACAGTGCACTATTCTATTCTTTGCCTTGTATTCTTTTTACTGAGCCTCCATTGTTAGTTAACATAATAATGTATCATGATTTTTCTTAATTTTGAACTGATTTTGCTTCTAATATTGCATCTAGTAAAGTAAAATTAAAACATGTTTTCTCAAAAGCTAACAGGATTGGACATTTAATTTAGATTTTTGGCTAGCATTAGTGAAACATGTTAAAAATTTTTCATCTAATTGTACAGTAAAATTCCGAATAGGTTTTGAGTATGTTTTCTGTGTTTATTTTCCAAAGTTGCTGAAGGCCAAATTACAGATTTGCTTATTATGTTTTTCATGATCTGTGACCAGAAGGTCAAAGGGGAGAAAGAAAGAAAGATAATCCGTTTCAATTTTCTAAATAATTTTAGGTAAATATTTTCTTTATAGGAATATTTATATTAAAGAAATAGAAACATTTCTAAAAGGTACAGAAAAGTTGTTTAAACAAAAAATACTGAAAGATGCACATTGGTATTTTAGGCATAAATATGTGTATACATGCACACATGTGCGAGCTGTTGGGTAGTAGGTACTAACTTTCTTGTAGCTTTAAACGCTGCTTTTATTGCTTCATATTACTAGAATTTTTTCAATTGTCATTGATGCTTGAAAGAATCTTATGTCAAACTACTTTCCATTCTAAGCTATATCTTGAATCTTATGTGATTATGACAAATAGTTGAAATTTCACTATTTCTTTAGCTGAGAAGCACTCAAAATCTAGGTAACATGCAAATCCCTTCTAAGCTTTATTCTGATCATTTAAGACTGAAATAGCACACGTGTTTTGAGGTAGTTTTGTAAAGATAGAATTATACCTGAGAGATGTATTGATGGTATAAGTTGTACAGTTAATTCTGCTGAATTTCTGAGTGCTCATACAAAGCTGTTTGAATAGAACCTTGTTTATTTGGATGATAAGAAGTTTTATATTGAGGATGTAATTGAATGTATCTGCAGTACCGAATGTGGATTACTGTCTGAATGCAGTCAAATCTTACCAATCGTGTAAATTTTGGCAGAATACTAAGGAACCAAATGTTTTGCTGTCTTGATGGATTCTAAGCAGCTTCTTCATAATTACAATGAACCTTACTAATAATTCATAAGAATTTTGGAAGTTTTAAACATGAGCTGTACAATGTTGAAGTTCTTCACTATCAACTAATACAAAACCAATTTTATGGAGTTTGTTAGATTTACATTAGAAACCATTTCAAATAGTATGAAACATCCTGGTCAGTTCTGCTAAATTGTACCAGCAAATAAATAAACTGTAGATCTAATACATTGCATGTTGGATGCTTTACTTCCAGAATTATTGCTAAGACCACTGACAGCAGCTATTCAGCTTCATAAAGAAATGCAGCCATAGCATTGTTTTAAAAAACAGCTTTGATTTTTCTTTGCAAATAGGGCTTTTTTAATGCACATCCTACAGTCAGTGTACCAAAGCAATTTCTGAAATTAAAATAACTTTTATGTTCTGTTGAACTTCCACTCTTGCTGTGAACTAAATCATAGAATTCAGAAAACTACAGTCTGATTTAGTGAACTTTAAAAACAATACCTACTTAGGAAATTTTAAGACTCTTCAAATACATAGCAGCATTCTTCTGTAGTGGCTGTGGCATTCTGAGATTATGACATGTATGTGCAGCTGTAGGCAAATGAAATATCCTTGAGAATGTTGTTTTTCTTTGTGGAACAGTAAAGACCATGTCCTGGTCTTTTCACTGGTGCTGTGGATCTAGAAAGCCAGAGTAAGCAAACAGCCCCATAGTATTGAAAGTCATGTAGTCTTTATATGTTTTATGATTATTTCTGCTTTGGCTTCAACGGAAATAGCATATTCTGAAAGCTCTGCCTTTCAGGATCTGAAGAACTGTTGTTTGAGTTGTTAAAAACTTATTGCCTCAGCCTGTTTTCAAAAGCAAGAATTCATATATTCCTGCTTATTGATTCCTGTATCTGGAAACAACATGACGATAAACTAGGTTGGTATTTAAATTATATTCTTGATTTGCATAGTCCATCAAAACCAAGAATACAATAATTTGCCAGTCATACTGTAGTAAGTTTGCATGCACAAGAACAACATTAATTTATTTAATTTTTGTGTTCAGAAGAAATTACCACGTCTAGATAATCCTTCAAAACTGATGAGAAAGTTAACTTCTAGTTTGTTAAAAGCAACAGCAAAAGCAAGCTCCTGAACTTTGTGTGGCCACATCTGTGTAGTTAAAGGGAAAAAGCTGATAAGGAGCACTGGATCTGGGTCATGCACACTATTTATTTACTAACTGGATTTATGGCTCTGTATTGGAGTGCTTTTGGCTAGCTGTTGCTAAGACAAACCTGTCACAGAGGAACTTTACCCTTTGCAAGGTGGACATGAGCCAACCTGTGCTTCTTGACCTGTGAACCAGTAGGTCTCTGGTTCATGGCTTTCCTTTGCTAGGATTATAGATAGAGCTTTAGAGAACTTCTGTGTTGAAATTAGGAGTGCAATTCTAATGAGATGTTTTTCTTGCTTTGGACTTGAGTATAACATTTTTACCAAATGAAAAAAAAAGTAGGATTTCTTTTTTAAATTATTCCAGAAGTTATATGCCAAGTTGGTAATACTATCACTGACTAGTTGGGTTTTTTTTTCCTTCTTTATATTCTTGAGAGATAAAATCATTTTGAAACAAAAAGTGGAAATGTTGTGGTCTTATCCTACAGGTTTTCAGAATTTTGTATGAAAATCTGATTGAAATTGTAATGTTTTCATTTAAAATTCTTCCTTGGTCTAACATCTTCTGATAGATACATGTATATTTTAATACAGCTTTTCTTTTTGTCACTAGCAGGTACTTTGTTTTTAAGTACTTTCTTTGGCAACAACTGTGCAAAGCATTTTGAGGATTACTTGTCAAGGTCGCTCTTCCAAGAAACACTGCTGGAACTTTCTCTGCAGAATCTCTTGGCTTGAGCCTTATGCAGATGAAACTTGTTGGGAATATGGCTTTCCAAGGCAGTATTAACAACACATTTTCATTGGGATGCAAAATGTTGATAGCACAGGAAAGACAAATCTTATCCATAAGATGTACTTGGCATTAGATATGTGAAGATTTAGCTTGGGGTAAATCTGAAGGGATATTTGCAAGAGAACTCCCAAACAGCCAAAGTAGCTAATGAAGGTTGGTAGCTGAAATAATCTGGCAGTGTAGGGTGTACAGTCCCTTTCTAGCATTATGGTTTGGAAGGAACTTCATACAGAAAAATCTCCAGTGCTTTTATGCAAACACAGGAATGTATCATTTGGAGTGATTCTCTACAGATGCTTCCTTGAAGAACACTTCTAGTTCAACTGTCTTTTCATCACATGAGTTGGTCCAACTTTAGTAAAATACTGTAACTTAAGAGGAATGTAAGCCTGAAGAATGACCAATTGGACAAGTAAGTTCAGTTTAGCTTTCTGCTTGCTATACAACTGTTGGGGTATTCTCTTGGGTTTTTTTTCTTTATGGAATGTTTTTGAGCAACTTACTGCAGGAGAGCAGCTAAACCATGGAAGGTACTCCAAGCTTGTAGGCACTGACCTTCTCATAGCATGGTATGCACATGAAAAGCTTTGGGGTGCTATCCTTAAAAACAATGGTAAAGACTCATAATTACTCTTATTTTCAGAATTTACTTCATATAATTTGCTTATGTTGGCCTGTTCTGGCTTTAAATTGCAATTTTGTTCTGAGAATGATTCAAAATAATGTAAAGGGATAGAAATTATATCAATACTTAATTTTCCCACAAGACTGAGGCCATAAAAAGTCAGTTTCCCTGCAAGCACATGGGCTGCTGATAGACATAATTATATTCTGGAAATTACGGTGTTATGAGTGAAACCAGAATCTAGTATATATTGAAAATAAATCTTACATGAATCCAAATAAACAGGAACTGTGGGGAGGAAAATGATTAGGTGTATAATAGCAACAGAGAACTATAGATTGTCTAAAAAAAATTTGGCAGCTGCTTCTAAGGAAAATGTTTATAGTCATTTTATAGTGCCTTGCAATTTTTCATTCACTTGACTATTTCTATCGTAAAATGAGTGCATAGGTAAGTATTGTGCAGAAGATATTAATGTAATTTTCAGACAGTTTAGTTTGCATGGGATCTTGAATGCTTTGCATTTATACCATGTGTTTCTAAACTGCAAAGGTTAAAGAAAATAAATAATATTTTATATTTGTTTTATAGTCAAAATAATCCCAGGCATATTTTGTTAGTCATTAAATGAATGGCTATGCCTCTGCTAAAACAACTGTAATCTAAATTGACTGTGCACAGATTAAGTCTCATTCTAACTGTATTTGTGCTGAATATTTTTCTGTAGCTATTTAGCAAAGGAACTTCTTTACAATAATAAAAGTGAAAAGCAGAATAAATAAGGAATGCTTATCATTTTGATAGGCCATGAAGGAGACCATGGGGTTTTTTTGCTGGGGGACTAGAATAGCATATACGAAGTTCATGTTCCACGTGCTATTTGAATGCAAAATAGCTTTCTTCAAAATTGATGTTGTTAGTTTTTTCCCCCCAGTCTGTTAAAAAAATATTTTAGCCCAGTGTAATTCATGGGATAAGACGTGATCTACTCTGACATTTCACTGCTCTTGCCATATCAGTCTTGTGATCAAATGCTCCTAATAATAAATATTCTTGATGGCCAGGTACTAAGTGTGGTTTTTACTCCAATATATTATTGGATTAGAATGTTTATCAAAATATTGAATTAACTTTGTACATGGCAAAGATGAGACATTATGCTGACTTTAATCACAAGTAGAAGCTACAGCTCAGTTTCAGTGTACTACAGCTGCAGAAATGACAATAGAATTTAGTTGTGCTGCTCCATTTTGCTTAGTTGCTTTAACTTTGGTCTCTCATTTCCAAAAGGAAAAGAAATTCTTACAGCTGTACATAAACTGTTGAAAATGTGACTGAGTTTAAAAGAAGAAGCTGACGCCTGTTACGTCTTTAGAAAGAAACAGAAAGTTGCAAGAGTTCTGAAATATGAAAACTTGCCATGCACATCAGCCAAAAACCTTTATGCTCTGTGGATGTGGAATTGGGCAATTTTTTCCAAAATATTGAAGATCTGAACAATTCCTATGTAGAATAGTTGTATTTGAAAACAACTTATCCCTGTATTTCATTCAGGCTCTGTACCCTGTGAGGAACCTGGCTTTCATTGCCTCTGGCACTGTAGCTTTCTCACAACACTTTGCAAGAAGCCAGACAATGATTGGGAGTATCAGATGAATATTGATAGAGAAGGTAAGATACTGATGTTGGTGTGTGAGTTCCTGCAAACTTAATGTGAGAAGCTGTACTCTGGAAGATGTGAAAGAAGCTGCAACATTGTGGTTAAATAGCTGTAGAAGGTGAATGTTGTATCATTAATGCATCGTTAATGTGTTGCAAAGTGCAGTTGTGTGTACTGGAACAAGGACAAGACAGGTGGAAAAAAAACCTTTAAATGATGATATGGTAACAATTTTTTCCAAATAAAGTTTGCCATCTGAAAAATACCTGGCATCCTGAAATGCAGACAATGGGCAGAATGTACAGTATTTATAGAAAGAACCTCAGATTTAAGATGCTTTGAATGTGTCATCCATATCAGCACCACTTGTTTGACTTCCCTGTTTTGCAGTAATGTGATTCTTCTGAGGAAGATGTTAAGAAGGTCTTTAACACTGTTTGCCAGAGGTGTAGGTGAGATGCTGTTACTTTCTAGTAGGCTAATAAAACCAGTCTACCACTAGATTATTTATTTTCTCTTTACCTTGGTGGTTAGAAATAGCAGTAGCTATATATTATTATTCTCTTGATACAATTGGAGACCATTGTTTTAGTAAGGGCAGACCACATAGTCTCTTTTGGAGAAAGTGTGGGTCTTATGCTGAAGCCCAGCCAATCTGTATAACTGAATTTATGTGCTCATCTGACCAAAATGTTGACATCTCCTCCTGTAATTTTTGTACTTCCTGCAGTGGAGAAAACATTCATGAATGATGAGTCACACTGTTTCTTTGTTATGTGCAATTATGGTCTGTTTAGGCAACAAGTTCCCATGGAGTGATCCATGGATCTCTCAAGAAAACGTTTGTCTGAAGTGTTTGGGCTACAATGTTTACTTGGGCCATTTCTGCTCTGCAGTCTGTAAGCTGTTAACCACTGCATTTAGTAATTTTTTTGACTTTTCCATAAGTAACATAACACCTACAACTTTAGTCCAATGTAGTACAGAATAATGATGATATTTGTTTTGGATTTTATATGTTGTTTTCCTGACAAAAAATCTACTGTTTCACAGGGAAAATATTCTGGTTTGGGATGGACTGGGCAGGAGTAATACTACTGTGTACTTTTATTTGAGATTCTTTCATCAAAGGCTGCTTATCACTGCTACTTTGCATTTTAATATCATATTTTTAAGGCAATTTTGACTTTGATCACAAAGGATGTAGACTTTTATCCAGTTATTTTTTCAGTATAGCAAATAGCACTTTCCTGAGTCCTCTGCATATGAGGTCTTTGTTAATTTTTTTTATGGACATTGATTAACTTATCCCTTTGATAAAGTTCCTTAGCTCTTGAAAACACTTAGCTCTAATTCCCTATTACTTCTGTTACCAGATTGTTCCGGACTTTAATTCCCCAGAAGGCTAAAAATCTTCTAATTACAGCCTAAAAATATTCAATTATACACACTTGTGCTTGTGTCACTGTTGACCTTCACATGATGAGAGCTCTCATCTGACCCTTGAGGTATTTTTCTGAACTGTGCTGAATGATGGTGTGGAAGGACAATATTCTGTGAATCATGCGCAGTAGCCATCTGCAGTGTGGTAGCACGCTGCCACAGGAGGTGCTGTGACTCGCATGGTCCTTCATGCTTGTAATGTGTACAGAAATACCTATTCACTTGTATATATCTTAACTGAATTGATTAATTCTTTAAATTTGTAGTCTTGTGTGCCTTTCTTCTACTGGGCAGGGAAAAAGACTATGTGGTGTTACAGCAGATTAGATGGGATCTCAGGAAGTGCACGTCTAGGACAACCTCCTACTCAGAACAGCGTCAGCTATTAGATCAAATAGGGCTCACTGTTCATTGCTCAGGGCTTCATCCAGTCAGGCCTCGGAAACATTCAGGCATGTGGAGGCACAGCTTTTCTGTGCAACCTGCTCCAGTGTTTGACTTGCTGTCCTCAGGGGGAAGAGTCTTTCCTTTACAGGCAGTCAGATATTTCCTTTACATACATGAGTCTGTCCTACTTCAGTATGGGGTGGTTTTCTTTTGTCCTTCTGCTATACACCTCTGTGGAGAGCCTGGCTCTATCTTGATAATTATAATTTCCCTATGGGAATAGGTCCCCCAGCAGCTGTCTTTTCTCTAGGCTGAACAGGCCCCTACTCTGACCACTGTAACAGCCCTCCACTGAACTCTTTCCAGTTTATTGATGTCTTCCTTGTATTTTCAAACCCCAAATTGTATGTGATACTCTAGTGGGGTCTAATGAGACCTGAGTAAAGGAGAATGATTTCCCTTGATCTGTGCCTCTCTTGATACAGCTCAGAATACTGTTGGCCTCCCTTGCTGCCAGAGATACCAATGGCTCATGTTCAACTTAGTGTCTACCAATATCCACAGGTCTTTTTTTCACAGAGTTCTCCCCCAGCCTGTACAACTGAAAGGGGTTCCTCCTTGCCAGGTATTGGACTTTTTATTTGTCCTTTGTTTAGTGAGATTCCTGTCAGCCCATTCCTCCAGCCTGTCTAGGTCCATCCAAATGGTAGCCCTGTCTTCAAGCATATCATTTTGTTCTCCTCTCAGCCTGCCTGCTGAGTGGCTGTTTGGTATCATTGCAAACTTTAACAGCAGCCACTTCACTGCCTCTTTCAGGTCACTGATAAAGATGTTGAACAGGACAGATTCCAGGGCAGTCCCCTCTGGTACTCCTGTTGTTAGTGGCATCCAGGCCAGTAGGTTTTGTTGTCCCTCTGCAGACACATAGCATATCAGCACTCAGTGACCATGGATCACAAAAGAGCATTGGTAGGACAAAACTTAGTTGATGTACTAACAAGAGGTTATCAGGTAGTTGGGGGCTCAGTCTATAATAATCTGTGCTACAGAAGACAAGTGAAACCTTTGCTCAGTATGACAGATTTGCAGTAAGACTCTGTGGCAGGGACTACCTGTTACTACAGCATACCATGTGCTATTTCCTATTCTAATTACAGTTTCTATGGGGTTTTTTCCCTATCTTAAGATGTCTCGTCTTCTTGTAAAATATTAGGAGTATCCAAACCCCAGCTATTTTAAAAATAATTCACAGTAAGGAAAGATAAGGGTGTAATTGTGATGGAAAGAATTACTTGGATTATTCAGTCTCTAATCTTGCTGTACTGTGGCTGATCTTGCTGCTACTATGAATTTGCTCTAATATGTTTCTAAAGTACTTTGACTCATACTGCATGTATGCCAGGTGACTCACTCAACATAACAAAACCATATGTCAGATATTGGAGTTCTGTGTCAATCTGCTGATGTTTCGTGACGAGGTTTTGACCTGAGCGGTGGTTAAACTCCACCTTGAAAGACTGAGCACACCTGACACACAAACTCAGACAGTAGCAACTGAGCCTAGGGTAGAAGAGGTTACTTATTCTGTTGTTGATATTGCCAGTAGGAAGCAACTTTTTAAATCCTAAATATGCTTTTTGGAATGGTTTGAAGTAGGGTAGGGAAGACGTCCACTGACAGGGATATGTTATGTGATATGGTAGGACCCAGAAGCAAAGTACTTTAGTGCTGTCAGAGTAAAATCTCTCAGATAGCTACTTGTGTGTCCAATGTGGAATAGAAATTAGTGTCTTGGAAAATGTCAGGACCAGCGGTAGCCTTGGGCACAAGTTTAACAAAGTCTGATGAGCACTGACTTGGCAGCAGAGAAGCTGGGCTAATGTGTCTATTCCCAGCAGTGGGACCTGAGGAACAGGGAGCTCCAAACTGCCTCCAAAGAAAGTTGAAACTGTACAAATCATAAGGATAGGCATATCCTGAAGTACCCATTTAATGAAAAATAAATGCTTGTTTCCTCCAGGACTTGCTCTCAATGGCTATGTTTTATTGCCAGCAGTTACTAGCAGGCGCTGTAACATATATATCTGTTTACCCTGTAAAACTTGGAATAGACTCTGCTGGTCACAGGTTAATCTGAAAGATTGGAATATATAATTTTTTATTGGTTTACCACATCACTTTAAGTACATCTCTTCTCTATATTTGCCTGTGGACTGCAGAGTTAAAGCATTATCTGAGGATTTATGCGAGAATAAATTTTTAAGAGCCTACATTTATTGAACCTTTTTTAGTCCAGTTCCTCCAGCTGCTTATTTGAGTGTTTCAAATATGAAAGTTGTTAGCATATTTAAAACTTTACTTTGCATGGAGGTTTATACTGTGTGTTCACTTATTATGAGCTATGATATGCTGTGAAGATAAATAACTCAAAATACAACCTGAAAGTCAGTATCTATATGTGTTTAATTGAAGGAATCACGAAGGAGAGACCTCAGCTGTGGTTGACAAATTCAAAAATTACTTCCAGTTCATCTAATGCCACATAATATGAAATGAACAAGATCAAATTATAATGCTATGGTTCATTGAACACATTTGATTAAGATCATTGTTCATTCACATAAGAGTTGTCATTTAATACTTACATTGTTGGAGAAATGCATGACTTGGAGCCTAGTGGTGCTTACCTTTTCAAAGAAGAGCTATTTATAGAACATAGTTCTTTGTGAATATCTTAGCACAGGTAAATGTGAGCCTGGAATACATTGAAATATGTTCTCTGCCTAATAACCTTTTCCTTCCTGAGTAATTATATTGGTAGAAATCCTCCAACTGCAAAGTCTTATCATAATTTACAGAGTCATTCTCTTTCCCTTATGGAAAGAGATTACAGTAGTATAAACACTATGACTGTACCAATGTGGCCAAAGCAGAGTGATTTTTGTGTCCTTGTGACGTGCCCATGTCCTCTGTCATATGAGCACCTGGATCTGCTCATGAGAGTCTGTAGGGTGATGTTTGAAACAGGCTGCTCACCAGCTTCAGGAAGCATTAGAAGATACCCAGCCCCAGGTGGTGGGTGCCTCTGCCCTGTGGGAAGACAAGGCTTTGTGCTACTCTGCAACACAGAGAATTCCTCTTGAATACCTATAATGCTACGTCAGAGTCCTAAAGCCTTTTCCTCATAGTGCAGGAAAACTACTGCATTAGGCTATATGGTGTGATAGAAAAAACAGACCAGAAAAAGAATGTCACAATTGCAAATAAACATCCATCTCAAAAACAGTTTATGAACTCTGCAAATACATTGTTAAAATCATCACTTCTTATATGACAATAAAACTTTTGCTTTCAGAAGTAACATTTACTTGGGATTTTGGGCTCTAGCATCAGTTTTAACACTGGTTGTGCTCTGGTTTCATACCTTTGGTTTTGACTTGTGGCTTCTCTGATACTCTGCTTTGGTAATTCTGATGTTTGGTATGGTTTATAGGATAATTTTCTTTTTTCTAGGTAGTAAGATTTCCCTTCATGCTGATATCCCTAAATTTCAGGCTTAGATCTGTTAAAGGTAACTGAAATTTAGGTTTGTCCAGGATATACAAAAATAAGGACTAGAAATTTTCTGATCTATATAGTAAAAAATTCTGAAAGGAAATCTGAATGGCTTTTGTACTCCTCAGCTTGAGAGAGTCAGCTTGAATGACAGGAAGTTCATGGAATTTCTATGTTGAGCTTGATTAGCGCAAAGCACACATTTCTATGGTGCAAAAAGGGTAAGTAGATAAAAGGTAGGTAACTTTTTTCCTAAAGCAAGCAGAGAAGCAAATCAACCAAAAAAACCAAAACGAAACCACACCAATTTCCTGCAATGTTGTTTTGTGGCTCATCCTTACCTTTTTGACTTTTAAAATATATGTTCTAATAAAATGTTTGAAATTACCTTTCTGTTTGTGCTGTGCTCAAAACACAGTAAAAAGGTGTCACTGATTATGAATGTTGATAGATTCACTTTATAAGCTTATAAAACCAGAAATATTTTACCTCTGATCTTTTACTTACAAAACAAAATGACTGCTCATATGAGAAGCACTGTATGAGAATTTATTTTAAAATGTTTAATTAGGGAGTGCTTAATCTAAACCTACAAAATTCCTTTCTTTTTCCCCCAAGATACATGGAAAATTGACGAAATGTTCCTCATTCTAGTCCATGTTTTGAGGGGTAGAAGAAAGGGGTAGTCATGTTTATTTGGACAGAAAGCACTTACAGTCAGGCAAATACATAGGTTTTGCCTCAAACTTCTCAACACAGTGTGCTTCACTTTTCCATCTTTGAGGGAAGGGGAATTAATGGACTTTCTAAAGTCAGTAAAAAGTTGATCCTAATTCTTCAGTGGTATTCATGTTAAGAATATCTAAGCTGCTGTCTCTGATGTGTGTTCTTCAAAGTGCTTATGTTGATTACTTGGATTTTCAGTACCTCTTCACAGTTTTGTTGTTCTCTGGTAATTACTTTGAGAAACATCCAGGCAATCTTGCAAACTGAATCCCTCCAGTTCTAAATGAAAAATGTCTAAATCAAAGTTTCTCGGATTGTGCAGAAATTTAAGAATACAGCTTGTTCATTAGGGATAATTTCAAGCAGATGCTACTTACAGCGATGGAGAGGAATATGTCTGACAACTGCAATTTCCTTTTTGCCTCAGATGATTTGTTTCTGTAATGGCTTTGTAAAGGCATCTCACTTCTAGAACAAACTTCTTTGAAATGGAAGGTACAAAAACACAAAAAAATTCCAATTGGATTTATTTCCAATTTCAGTTATATTTTCCTTTTTAAATAAATGGAATATGTTACGCCTCTGTCCATACTGGCTAAAATTGCACTGCATTATGTTTCAACCAGGGATGCCCATGATTCAGTCTGTAGCCTTGGTGTGTTTGTCTGTTGCTATATTAGAAAGCTCCTCCCAAATCCTTGTGTATTCTATGGTTTGTGGCTTATCTAAAAATAGTCATTGTCGTCATTGCATCAGTTAAAATACAGTAGTTGCCTTTTTTAATTGGCTTATATTTCAAGGATATTGTTGTTGATTAACAAACCTGGATTTAGGAAGCAAATTTAACAGTTTCTTTGGAAACGTGAGTTGGAAGCACTGATCTACAGAGCGTGACAGCAAGGCTACCTTGAGGGCCATCCCTTCTTCCTCCCTGCCTCCTATCCCAGGGATAGAATATTAAGAGTGCAAAAACAGCATTTCAGATATTCCTGACAACAAAGAAACAATCCTCAAAACATCCACATGGAGCTTATTTATTGTAGGGTGTGCAAGTTTGCGGAGAAGACCTTGACTTTTCACAGGGAAGTTTTAGTGTAAGTTGGTATTGACTGAGTGAAGTGCTTGAACTTCTAGAACAGAGTTCTCTGAATTTCCAGGTGGAAGCAGCTCTGGCAATGTGGTTTGCATTGGGTGCCCAGCCAGGGACCATACAAGTGCATGGTGGTTTGTGGTGCTTGCTGTCAGTACAGCCCTTACCATGGGAACTCAACAGTGGGTTGTGTTTGGAGGCTGTACATTCCCTGGCCGTTCCTGCTGTGGGGCAGAAGGTAAGAGTGGTGGATGTCAGAAGGCAGCTCTTACAAGAGATTTCTGTGAATTTTCTGCTTTGCACTCCCCATGCTTGTGTCACAGGACTTCTTGTTAGCCTGAAAACTCAGAGGAAGCAGTGGAGGCTGACTGGCTTTGCAGCGTGGTTTACCCTCCTAAAGTGGTGTATCTTACTGTAAAAGGCCAGACTGTAGTTGGGGGAAGTAATGGACAAAATGGCATCACATGGATAAATACATGTGATAGAATGTCTTTATGTCCAGCTGAGGTGTGTACTACTGCATTGGGGTGTCAGTTTGAGTGGCCAGTATTTTCAAAGAACATTTTATTTTCCTTGCTGTTTTTTTTAGACACTGGTTCTATTTGTGTAGTGATTTAAAGAAAGTGTAATCGAATGTAATTGCTAGTTGCTTTTTCAATCCTGTATTTAAGATCGTTGTCTTTTCTAGTAATAGAGCAGTAAGTCTTACTCCAAGAGTGTGTTTATTTTGCTTTGGTATTATTAGGTCCAGGAACCAGATAGAGTTTGGGTAATTTGCAGGTTTTCTGTTGCACAAAATTTTGCCTTTCTCTGTATTCCTTCTCTTTATGTTCTTAGACAGAAGGTACTTTTTGCAGAACATTGCAGAATTTTCTGGTTAAGTGGATTGCAAGGAGGAAATATATTTGTCCTATTTCCATTTTTATTGCACAAGGAATTTATTAATCTGTATTTTTATTGGTTTATAAAATAGAGTGAAATTCAACAACAAAGGACTGCTTTTCCCATTGTCTCTCTTGTTTTCATCTAAAAATTGTTTCTCTATTCCAATTTTCTTTTATATTGCAGGAAAAACCTTGCCTTCTGTTTAATATGCGTTTTCTTGTCTGCATTTGAAGGGAGATAATTTAATAAATTTTAGAGTTAGAATCAAGTCACGCAAATGGAATTGAGTAATCCTAAGAGAAGATTTGCTAACTTGATTGTATTAATGTGACTGTCCAAGTTGCTATGAGTTTCCAGACATTTAATTAGTACCTCTGGCAGCATACTCTTTTCAGCTTTAGGTATCGTTTTCTGCTCTTCGAAGTATCCATAGTGACTTCAATGCTAAGAGGTGAAGCTCAACTCCACCTACTCTCTTTCTCACCAGGGTTCTGCCTTTGCAGATAATTTGATTTCTTTTTGGAAACACAACTCTTTGGGGATCTGGGCAACCAGCAGGTATATAAATCTGCACATGGCAATGCTTGTTAGTCTGGGGAACACAGCATACAGAGTTCTGTTGTTAGAACAGAAAATTGAGATGTACAGTTTCATTTGGATCACCCTGCTGCCAAATGTACCACTGTGTTTCCTCCATGCAGCAATGCTGGTTGGAAAGTACCCGGATTTGTCCTGTGCTGGTGTCTTCAGCAGTACGTTGTTGTAGGGCTTTTGTGTGTAAGGGTCATGTGTACACAGATAGAGTGAAAAAAAAGACACTGACTGTGGAACTTAGTTCAAATAGTACATAAACATTGATATCTCTGAGGTTTAGGGTGGCAAATGTGTGGGTCAAGATCCAGTTCCTAAAGTGACACACACAGAGATCACATTATTAATAAATTTGGAGTTTAATTTGACAGAAAATAAAATACAGTAACATGAAATGTACAAAGAATTTAATCAGATAGGAGTAATACTCCCAGGAATTCCTGTGAAAAAGAAGTCCCCCAGAACTGGGAGATGATGCCATTACAATTTAAAGAGCCTTATAGCAAGTATGACTGACTAAAGGTAGAAGTTTCTAAGAGCATTAGGAAAAAAGAAATAGATGAAGTATGTGTGTGAGAGGCAGGTTCACTTTCTCATATGAATAAAGTGAGGATTACACCTGCCTTTAATGTCTGTTGTGAGTGGAGTCAGTGTCCCTGGTGCTGGGCTTGGACTGCTTGCTTTCCATCCTTTCTTCTTCTGCTTCTCTCTCTCCCTCTCCAGACTCTTTTGCTATGTGCAAACTTCGTATTTATGTGGAAAACCCCTGATTCTTATGGAGCCTTGTCTGATCCACCTGTGCTAAAAAAAGGGGCTCTTAAATTGCAAGCTGTGTTTGGGGCAGTACCCGAAGAGTATAAAAGACAATCTTTTGATTGAATCGGGAGAGTGGCATATGGCTTTTTCCCTTGGGGGGAAAAAAAAGGGGAGGTTTTCCCGTTTCTGGGAAATTTTTTCCAGGGCTGGATCATCAAGAGATACCAGCTCTTGCCATCTCCTTATACGTGCTGTCAGTTGTCCACAAACTGAGGCTATAGCATCATGCCTGAAAGGACAGTTGCATGATCACGCCTTCCCATTCCAGGTCCATCGTTGCCATTCCTGAGCTAACACAGACTCATCTAATTGATACAGAAGCCGATGAGATTGATCTCTGATCAAGTCCATCTACTCTTCTTTATTGCTAGCAGCTGCTGGCTGAGCATGCCCTTAGACATGGCTGAGCAAAACCTCAGTGTAACCCGTGGATCTGACCTTCAGTTTCAGCCAACGTGGCTGTGAGTCAGTAAACTGGGTGCAAGCCAGGAGCTCCGTGTTGTTGCTGGTTGTTTGGGGATTTTTGTTGGTTTTGGTTGGTTGGTTGGTTTTTTCCCTTTGGATGTACAGCAGGACTTAGCTCTCTTCCAGCTATAATTTTCCAGTTTGTCAAGTTTTCCAATTCTAATGGAGAGATGAGGACAGATTGAATGTAACTATGGCAAATAGTTATGAGTGGAACAGCCTGTTAAAGAGGAAAGTGCATTCTTGTTGAATCACTCAGAAATTGATTAAGAATGGGGTGATGATGGGGAGGAAGTTGTTACAGGTCTGTTCCTCACAGAGATGACAGAAAGGAATTAGGGTTATGGAACAGAGTGTATGAATCCATTGTGTGAGTCTCAGAAAGGGGAATGGCTCTGTTGACTAACAAGTAGGTACAGCTGATGGCAGTCAGCCCAGAAGAACTAATTTTCAGTTTAGAAGTTTCAGAGTTCTCCAGGTTAAGTGAGGAAAGCTTTGGATAAAATAATCCTTGAGATAAAGGGGCTTATCTGTCAAGACAGGGGATCTGAAGGGCCTTGTTTTATCATTTGAAGCAGAGCAGTGTGCCCTTGCTGCAGAGGCAGCTGATGGTAACCTGGGGGCCAGCAGTCAAGGGAGGTGATCCTGCCCTTGTGCTCTACACAGATGAGGCCACACCTGGAGTGCTCCATCCTCCTGTGGGCTCCCAAGTACAAGACCAACGTGGATGTACTGAGGAGAGTGCAGGCAAGGGCAAAGAAGCTGATGAAGGCAATGGGATAACTCACATATGAGGAAAGGCTGAGAGAGCTGTGACTGTTGAGCCTGGAGTACAGAAGGCTCGGGCGGATCTTGCCAATGTGTACAAAACACCTGCAGGGAGGATGCAAACTGGATGTGGCCAGGCTCTTTTCAGTGGTGCCCAGTGACAGAACCAGAGGCAATGGGCACAAACTGAAGCACAGGAGGCTCCCTCTGAACATCTGGAAATATGAGAATGACTGCTCCCTAGCACAGATTGTCCACAGAAGTTGTGGCGTCTCCATCCTTGGAGATATTCAAAACCTTCCTGGGCAACCAGCTCTCGGTGGCCCTGACCGAGTAGGGATGTTGGGCCAGATGACTTCCAGAGCTCCCTTTCAACTTCAACTACTCTGTTATTCTTTGATTTTGTGAAAATAGAGTCTTTGAAGAGGTCACTGGTAGAAATTCTCCTTCTTTTTTTCCCCCTCTTTATTAAAGTGGAAAAAAAAATCTTGAAACTTTTCTTACTCTGGTGGTTAATAGGAAATAGAACCAGTTTATACAGACTAAAATGCAATCAAAGTGGCCAGAGTAATGAATAATGAGTGTGAGATGACAGGAATAGCAGCAGCTCTTGACCTATGTAACAATTATAGCAGCAGTTCTTCTTTTGCCTAACAGCTCCTGGGAAAGGGAGACCTTAAGTGGGTGCAAGGACACAGGAATCTGCAATATATGGGAGAGTGTTCACAGCAGTGGATAAATTAAAATCTTCCTGCTGTGATATCTATAACTAGCCCTGAAATGGATTATCCATTTAGGGATACATCATTAACTAAGGAGAAGCATGAGATTCCTAAGACTATGTAACTATTCTAGTTTGGTTTGGATTAAGATAGGAAGCCTTTGTGAAAGCTGGAGATGATTAAGCACAAGGTAACTACATCTTGGATTTTAGCCCTGCAGGAGTGACTAAGGAGAACTCCTGAACCCTGTGTCTGAAGACAGAGAGGATATTTTTTCAAAGAGATAGAACAAGTGACCTCTGGGTGTTCCCAAAGGGAGTCTGGAAATGAGGTTGTTACAATTGGATGCTGGGCCTAGGGATGGCAGCAGCAGTGGTAGAAATTCAGCTGAAAGTCTACCTACAACAGACCACCAGAAGTCTCCAGACTCTAAAGAATTTCACTTGTAGGAAGGGAAATTTACACATTTGAAACAGAATCATAGAACTCCTTTAAAAATCCAGGAACATTTCTGGAATTGCTGAATAACACAAATAGGCTTAATTGACAATAGATAGAGAGTATAGATGTCTAAATACTTATTTTACAAATTTCAATCATCCATTTAGGAAAGGAAAAAAGAGCTTTCAACAAGGAATCAGTCTCATGTACAGACTCAAATTCAGTCTCTCATGTTTGGGCAAAAGCTATGTTTATCTTCCAGCTGTTCTGGTCTTTATTCTGTATTCCATTTCTCAGACAGGGCTTCATTCTCCATGAACTATCCCTGAAGCTGCTCTTGCTTGTGTGTACTCACCCCTACTTTTTTTATCTCTTGTGCTGGAATTTAGAAGAACTGAAGTACTGCTTTTTGTGAGTTTGTTTTGCTTTGTTTGTTTATTTTTAAGAAAGATCTGCTTAGCTCAGTGATGCCTAAGGAGTTAGCGTCTGTGCTAGGAGAAATGCGCAGTTGCTGAATCTGAGCTCTCTTTCCTCTTTGCTGTTGATCTGAAAGTGAAGGGCAATTTATTACAGTTTGCCTGGCTCTACAGAGTCGGGTCTTTTCATCTTGTGTCTTTGTTACCTATGGAATGAAGACAACCAGAGAAGGCAAAGCAGAAGCTGTGCTGCTGGCTGTGAGCTGCTGCCTGCAGCCCTTGGCAGTGACCAGTGAGCTGTGCTCTTGTGCAGGGCTCTCTGGCTCTGCTGCAAAATAGCCTTCCCAGGCTGTAAGCAAGGCCCACGCAGACCCTCCATCTGATTTGAAGAGCTCAACAGGGTTTGTGTGAGAAGCTGATTTTAATTGCATAATAATTTGAACATGGGCATAGTGATTCCTGGGTCACTGGATCATTAACTGAATGCAACAAAAAATTAATATAAATTGGTTATGAATACATGTAGGCAGAAAATTAGGAGTTACCTAAATTAGCTTTGAAACAGCCCAGCAAAATACTTTTCTCAAGTTCAGTCTGAACCCTGCGAAATTTGCCAAGAACTACCACAGACCCCCAAATGTCTTGGAGGTTATGAGTACACTTAATCTTGATTCTACAACTTAACACTAGAGTCTATTGTGCCTTTCCTATCTCAGGGATCTTCTAACCACTCTTCTTTCCTCGCAGTGGCTATCAGCTTCAAGGTCTGCACAACTCAGTATAACCCCTACTAGCTATTTGGTCTCTATCCCTTGTCTTGATTCAGCTGAATCCCTGGACTAATCATCCTCAGATGAGGACAAACCAGAGCCTTGTTTCTGCCAGCATCTTCTTTCATCCTAGCCATCTTGGTCTTGGAAGACCTAACGTTTTTGTTCTCCCCAGGCATCCAATTCCTAACCCCAATTTTACTTAATTCTAGGTAGTCTACTGGCTAGATCACCTCTCCTATTATACAGACCCCTGACTGCTCCCTGGCCCAGATTAACAATGTACCAGAAGTTTAGCTTTCCCCTTGTTGTTCCAAACACAAATCCTAGTCACAATCCTGACCATAATCTGCATATCCTGATTTTGTAAGGCAGTTCCTTGAGTACAATTACTATGTCTGGAGAGACTGATCTGTCCCAGAGTTACTTGTCCCTGTTGGTGCTGTAAGTCATTTTAGCACTGTGGGCTGTGGGTGATTGACCTGGAAATGGAATTCTTCCATTCCAGCCTTATAAAAACCTAAGCTCTCAGACAAACAATCTCATGTTTTCTTGGTGAGGATCAAGGCAAAAACTGTCATTTTCAAAAATCAGATATTCTCTATTCTCTGATGTGTATATCTCACAAATCCATAACATATCTCCAGTTCCTCCTATCCCCAGCCATTAGAGTTTCTGCTTAAGGCTAGAGTTAGGATTTTGAGGTAACCATGAAGATATAGAATCATAGAATGGTTTGGGGTGGAAGGGACCTTAAAGATGCTCTAGATCCAACCCCCCTGCCACGAGTGGGGACACCTTCCACTAGACCAGGATGCTCAAAATCCCATCCAGCCTGGCCTTGAACACTTCCAGGAATGGGGCAGGGAAAAGGAAAATGGACAGGGGCTCCTCTGGCTGCACTGAAGGTGTGAGACTTTAGACTTCAGAGTTTCAGATGAGTCCCCAGACCTTCCTTCTTCACAGGAATGTAGGCTTCACCTTTGTACATATGTTTAAATGTGCACACAAATTCCAGCTTCTTAATAATATAGATGTATGTGTACACTTCATTTTTTTTTTAAACAGGGAAAGGTGTGAGTCTTCTCTGTAGGGTGAAGGAAGGAGGAAACACACCTATTGCATGAAGAGTAGGAAAGGACCTATCCAGCTGAGGCACTCACTCCCTCTTGGGACCATGGTGGACTGGAAGTTCGATCTATTCAGAATGCCAGAATAGGGGGTATACAACCTCTTTCGTTATACCTGGGATGGACAATAACCAGTGTAATAGTTTAACAGTCAGGGTTGGGATTAAGTTTACGGATACCAGTATCTGAAGTGATTGATTTATTAGTGGATTTTGCAAGTTTTGCAGGGGTGTGGAGTCATGTTCTGGTAAGGCAGATTTAACTCTGGGATGTTGTTATAAAATGAGGGTTATGTTTGGGATGGGGTCAACATGGCATAAAACCTCATGTCTGCTGAAATACTGAGGTATCCTGAGGGAGAGGGGACATTAAAGAGAGGTGAGCTGAAATCGGATAGGAAAATGAAATTAAATTCTTTTAGATTTGCATGTCACTTCGGCTCGATTTACATATTTCCTTAAAACCAAATTACCAGCATAAGTTAAGGGTATTTTCCAATTAACAGTCCTTATGCATTTAACCAGCCATCTGTAAATGGATGCAGAAGTCATATTCAAGCCACACAAAACACACTGAATGTTTTCACTCTTGGTGTGGCAGAAGCTTTAGAATAATGCTTGTTTAAAAAAAAAAAATTGAGTTTTTCCTGCATCCTTTATGCAAGAGAAAAACAAAGAGAAGTTTGAAAGAATGAAATAGAAGGCTTAATAAAATCCTTGTGGAGACTGAGAAAAAGCTCAGGTAGCTCACTCCAGGGATGAATTTTGCCTGTTCTACAATGAATGATGACTTTTCTACCTCTACTTTGCTTCCTCTGAGATAAAGAACTGTGCAATTTTTTTTCTTCCCATGCTGTGTAGTGTATATAGTATGATTACATTTCATCATGCAATGAGATTCCACATTGTTGTAATTTCATTCTGATGTAGTTTGTTTTTTAATCATATCCCTTTACGTTTTCTAAATCAATATCCAATCACTGTTGCTTCAGGGGAAAAATTTTCAGTTCATTAAGGCTTGCCTGAAATGAGAGAATGAGCTTTATCTCAATAATGTGCATGCCAAAGTTTAATGAATCATTTAAATCTTTTTCATTATTTTCCACTTTTTATGCAATGGAAATATCATTTTGGGGTTGACAGAGAGCAAGGTAGCAGGACTAAACCAGAAAATCCATTTATAAAACACTTTTTACAGGGCTTCCTATCTCAACAGGTCATTTTCCCATTCTTGAGAAGGTCAATCTTACTGATGTTAAATTAGCAATCACCAACACACATTTTTATTCATGAGTTGAACCTGTCTTTTTCAGTTCTTAGGTAACAGAATCTCTCAGTATTCTGAACTATCACAACTGTTAAAGTGGTGATGTTTGCCTTTACCCCCATCTGTTTTCTGTGCAAAAATGGATGTTTTCAGCTATCCAATGGGAGAAGGATTTTTTCCTTCTATAGTCAAGGTGGAACCAGTGTCCTTTAAGTAGTATACAGGTAAGGGATAGGGGGCAATGGACACAAGCTGCATCAAGGAAAATCTTAATTGATATTAGGGAAAAAAAATCATAGGCAATCAGATATTGGAAGAGGTTGCCTCAAGAATGTGTGGAAGATGTTTGAAAACACTCTGAACTCAATTGGATAAGGCCCTGAGCTACTTTATCTAATGGCAAAGTTTCCCCTGTTGCGTGGTCAGACCAGATGACCCCCTTAGGTCCCTTTCAACCTAAATTAGAGTATGATTCCGAAATACTCACCAAGAAATAATCAAGATGCCTGTGCTGACTAAGAACTGACCTTATCAGGCCGTACTGCCCCTACTTCAGCCAGCAGATTACTTTACCTGATAAAATGTGCAGTGTTTTCTCAGTCTAGAGCTGTTACCTGTTGCGCAGTAAGGCTGTCAAAGTTGATGTAAGTGGTCTGTATCTCCTTGGTCATTGCCACTAATGTGCAAATTAGTGTCTTTATCCTACCACATCTGGTTTTTGCAGCTCGCTGGGGAGGGGACTGATAAGGATGGTAATTTTTTTCAGCTGGATGAATCTAGGCTGTACTGTCATATACTGGTAGGAATAAATAGGGGAGATTTAGCCCAAGACTAGTGAAAATCTCAGTCCTTCAGCCTATGAAAATACCAAAGAATTCAGTAAAGCCTCCTTGCCATAGTTTGCCTCTGCTTTTGAAATTGCCTTTTTCACATGGCAAATTTTGATCTAGCAGTGGAGCCCAGGTTAGCAACAGGGATGATTCATGTCTTTTGGGCAGTTTCTGCAAAGTTTAGTTCAATCTTCTAAAAGACAAGAAAAATAAGGAGACTGGAGACTGACTGTAGCAGCTGAGGCCATTTCACATACCTGTTTGCACAAATAAAATTATAAGGCTTCAGGGATCAGTCCGAAAAATTCTAAAATTATGTGCATTGATATACATTTCCATTTAAACCTAGGAATAACTGAAAAAATGAAGCTAGGCAGAAATAACATAGTAATGAGTTTATCACTCTACACTGTAAATTCTTGAAGCATAACCTAATATGTAAGCAATCATAACCTTCGGGGGGAAGAAATAGGGCACCCAAGGCTCTCTTGCCCTTGTCTGGGTTTTGTGGTTTGGCAGTGAGGAGAAGCTGTAGAGAGAAAATCTTGTAAGCTGAGTCCACGCATTTATTTTTAGTTTTATCTGAGGCTTTTCCTAATGGCAAAATGTCCTTGAGGTTAGGAAGAGGGTTTTTTTTCTTGGCACAGACAAGTTCCTGCATTTCAATTTTGTTGTGATATGCTCTTTGCAATTAATAATAAAGCATTTTGAGAGGGAACGAGGGAAAGCAATGAGACTGGGGAGGCCAAGTTATTAACCCAGTGTTATTTTCCCCCTTATAAGCAACAAATATAGTCCAGAGCACACAGGTACCCTTAAGTTTATCCCTTAGACCACAGCCAATTCTTTTTTACTACAGATTTACTCTCATATAAACTCTGTGAGTTCAAATTATTTCAAAACACAAAAACTTGTAGGAAAGTGGTGGTAGGATGACCAGGAAATGGAGAATCACTCTTTCAGAACAAGTTAAACAGGCTTGTTCAGTCAGCAAGAGAAGGTCTGATTGCATAGTAAAAATATATCCAGGGTAAAAGCTAGGAAACAAGAGTTAGAAAAGAATGGTAAAAGGTGATTCAGATGTATTCACTGTCCCACGGTAAAGCTAGGTTGGACATGAGAAGAAGGTTCCTGGCCTTCAGAAGGGCATAGGCTTTGGATGCATTTGCTGAAGGTGAAATCGCTCAGTTGACTCCATTAGAAGACACTGACCTTGATTCAAGAGGTCCTGCTAATCCATATCCAGGGGAATTACAGCAGGGTATGGAGCAGTGTGTGACTCTTCTTACCTCTCTCCAGAATCTTTTGCAGTTTAAAGATGTTTCAGTCACTATGAGAGATTTTTCCTGCCTTCGATACACTGATGATTATTTGTTTTGTGAGGAATGTGATTTAAGCAGTAAAATGCCATTCATTACAAGTGACGCAAAATGCAAAATCGTTGATTTTTTTTTGACAGAAAGCTTTTCAGTAGGTTCATTTAACTAAGTCATTATCTCTAGACCAAAGATAATTTCCTATTTTTTTCTGAAAATTCCAAATTACTTTTAATGTATTTTAACAATATAGAGAGAATTCTATTTGTCAGTCTCACTGAGACTGAGCTTGTGTAAGTTTCTAAGCTTGTGATTTTTTATTATCCTCTTTTCCTTCTTGCCTCCTTGCCTTTCAATAGGAAAATATGTTTCCATGGATGTCTTATTAGAATAAATTTTTACTACTTTTAAGCTGGTTTTGAATTGCTGAATGTGGTCATATAACTGCTTTTCTTGCAGTAGCTTTTCCTGGACTGTAGCGTGCTACCTTCTGATTAATTTCTTTATCTCCTGGGATGCAAATATGCATTTGTGATCTTTGTGTTGAAAACCTGCCATGAACTTGATCTTTCTTCTGCTTTCTAGTCCTTAATGAATCATATTAACATATTGTTAGTAGGGATGATAGCTTCCTATGGAATAGCCAGCAACAAACCTGATTCTGCTGTTATATTCATTTATGAGACATCACAGTACATGGAATCACCACTTTGTTCACTGAAATCTTTGTAAATTAGGAAGAATCGATTTCTTTCCATGCAGAGAAACTGTATCATTCCCATTCTGACTCAGAGAGAATCTGGCTCAGAAGTAGGTAGGTGTGACCTCAAAAGTTTGGACAAAATTACTAGGTGAATTTGGTATGTTTTTTAAAGGACTTCAAGAGTAAATGAAACACACCAGGGCAGATTCTCAGCTGGTGTAAATTACTATCACTCCACTGAACTGAGTATAGCAAAAGCAGGTTAACCGACTGACAGTCCCTCAGGTGTGCATTTCTTTCTTGTTTTGCTGCTGATTTTGAAATGAGAGGACTCCAAGTGAACTTTTGGACTAAATTATTCTGTTGGGGTTGGAGCAGGTCACAGATAAAATAAGAGTACAGATCAACTCCAAGCTTTTTCCACATGAGTTATGCCCTAATCATGGCTTCATGCACTCCCAGAACTTGATTCCCTGCAGCTTTTCTCCTGCTTCTGCCTGACCCTGATCTGGAATTAAATTGTTATCAGAATCACTGTAGCATATATTGTATTACTGTGTATATCCAATAAAAGTTGGAAAGCTGGCATATTCAAGATTGGGAATAATCTCATCTACCACAGAGCACTTTCTGAGAGCAAGCAGTTCATCCAAATGAACTCCTCCAAATGCTTGTACAAACAGAACTGCATCTTAATATTAATAAAGCAGTGAAGTATTGAGGCAACATATGCTGTGACTGTGCAGTGTGCAAGTGAGTTAACTCCTTCTAACAGTCCTGATCAGATTTCCTGATGATGAGGCAATGCTGTGCTTTGTCAGATGTCAGATGACCTCATTATTCAACACACCGTTGTGGGGTTTGTGGCATATTTTGTTAAGTTTGAAACATAAAGATGGGGATTTTTTTCTTCTAAGAGAACCAACAAAACCAAGCAAAATTATCAAGCAAAATTATTTTTGTCTTTGCTGGAAAACATTTTAAAAATAATGCTGCAAACCATTCAAATTTAAGTCTTAATTACATGAACTCTGGCAAAACTGTTCTATTTGCCAAAAAAACGGTGACTTTTGGATAGATTATATTAGTGTCTAGAAACTTTTTTTTTAAAGTTCATACTTTAATGCTTTTTTTCATGTAAATAGTTTATAAAACTTAAATACGTACCTGACCTAGGTCCTTGCTTCTCCACTAAGCGTGAGAAATGTTTCAGTGTGGGTAGTTCTCTCTGTTTGCAGCAGGCAGTCTGAACCTCAAGTGTGTGGTGAACTACTTCCTTCTGTTAACTGTGTTTTGTAGGGGCAGGACAGCTCTATGTACAGACCCCACAACAGGTAAAGTCAAAATATCATTCAGGATCATGTCACAACATGATTTCACCAGGTCCTTCCAAATTTTGGAAGCAGAGGTGATGAAATGCCAGGTTGGTCCTTAAAGGCCCAAGCCCCTTTCTGCCCCATCTCCCTTCCTTGATCACACCCACATGAGAGGTGTGTTCAGTAGTGTAATGAAGTTAAATGTTTTTAATTTTTAGCCACAGTTCAATGATGGATTTTGCCCCAGGGATACAGTGTGTACATGCTCATTCCCTGCTGAGTCTGAGAGCAGAACAGGGCTGTCTTAATTCCCCTCCCCCTCAAGCAGAGAGGTTACCCTATAAAATGAATCAGACACTTTTTATTGTGAGATTAAAGTGAAAATTAACTAGTCAGTGTGATCTCGTCTTTAAAAAAATGCGTATATTTACCTTAATTCCTGTTTTAAATACTCTTCTATTAGAATATAATATTTTGTTACAAAAGTTTACTCTCTATATTAGAGTACTCTTCTATTAGAGTAAAAGTGGGAAGCTGTGCAGCATAGCCATCCAATAATAGCTATTAATTATTCTGTAAACTAAAGCTATGGGCCGTAATGTTGTTGTGGGCATGTGGAGAGAATATGATAAGAAAGAGAAACTTCATGTTATAAAGTGAAGTAAGGCTCTTTTTTTCTTCTATAAATTGGGGTGGTTTTTTGTAGTTCTTTGGGATTTGGTTTAGTTTAGAAGAGATAATTGTATAAATATGATTTTTAATGTATTCTAATTTAATATTAGTAAATTGATACAATGCTGATGTAACCATTCATTTTGCACAAGTTAGATTTTATTGACATCAGTGAAAGAAAAGCTTCTTTATTCTTTCTCTATAATTATACTGATCACACTATTTTATTTTTCCTGTATTGTGAGCATTTAAGCACTGAGCAGCTTGTTTCAACCTTTGAAAATTCAAGCCTTAATGAAATATTTAAGTACAATCAGTTCTAGTTCTTGCTGAATGGAAAATAATGAAAGTGCAGAACAAAACCGTATTTTTCCTCTGACTTCTTAGTAATTAGTCTTTGCCTTCTTTTTGAAACACCGGTGTTCTGCCTCTTTGCTCTGAGAATTTAACAACATTTTCAGTGCTTTACAAAAAATTGCAAATTGAGACAGGCCTAGTTTCTTCATAGTTTTTGCATTTTAGAAATATAGCATTAAGGAATAATTTAACATGCTTTTCTACTTTGTAAACCATGCAATTTAAACTACAACAACAGACGTTTTCTTCTGTTGCCACTTGAATGTACTGGTACTTTATGTTGAAGTCAAGAGGATGTCTGCATGAGGGCTGAGCACTAAAAGTTTTGTGATGTACACTAGTGGAAAGGTTTATATTCTGAAGTGACTAAAGAGCCTGGAGATCAAACTGAAATCTGTGGAATTATAGGCGAAAATTTTAGGAACACTGTATGTCTCCCAACACCTGAAAAGCAAACAATCTCAAATTCTGTTTCTTTGACCTAGTTTGTCCTTGGATATTTAGACACAAACCCCCTTCCCAAGTCAGCATGAGGCAAAATTGAGTGGGAACAGATTGAGCAGTCAGAAGTATGAAATTTGCTCTGAGATAAAGTATCCTCATAGGAGCACTCCTCCCTTGGGCTATGGACACTGTAAATTTACCTGGTAATGCCAGCTGTCTGGAACAGTCCCTTGGTATTTCTTGTGAAGACCTCCCTTGTTGCTGGAGAGCTCCCTTGTGGCTTAGGATCTCAATTTAGGCTTCATTAAGTGCCCTGACACAAGAAGGATAAGAGCTGATCCATGCTTTGATCAATGCTGATCAATGTTGGCATTAATCCACAGGCACTTCTAACAAAAAAGTTCTTATTTTCTCTGATGCTGTTCTGACTCATTACAGTTAATGGCCTTTCCTGAGAAATGCAGCAGTAGTTATTAAGAAATGAGGCGAGGACTCTGAAATGAACCAGAGGAGAGCTGGCTGGCAGTGCTTTGAAACTTCTGTAGTACTTACGTAGTTATACACGTATGCAGCCTGCTGCGAGTGAATTTATTTTTAAAAACTCTCCTGTGCAGCTTCTTGTCTGTCCTTCAGCATAGAGGGGGTGTTCTGGCCTAACCCCGCAGCAGATCACACAGTGATTGGCTTAACCCCATGGCAGACCAAGGACTTGAACTTGAGCTGTGTTCCTCCTGGTCAGGCTTACAGCTGTAGAGTAAAGGGGTGGGTTTGCTTCATGGTTTCTACATGTGCTGTACAATTCCCTGGTGTGATTTGGAACAAGGTGTTTATTGTTCCAGATAAGATTGGCTCCCCAGGGAGTTCATTTGTAGATGATACAAAACTGGGAGGAGCTGTGACTCCCTCCAGGGGAGAGAGGCCCTGCAGAGTGACCTCAAAAAATCGGAGGGCTGGGCAATCACCAACCATATGAAGTTCAACAAGGGAAAGTGCCAGATTCTGCACCTGGGATGGGGCAACCCCGGATGTAGGGACAGACTGGGGAATGAGATGCTGGAAAGCAGCGCTGCAGAAAGGGACCTGGGGGTCGATGGCGAGTTGAACATGAGTCAGCAGTGCCCTGGCAGCCAGGAGGGCCAACCCTGTCCTGGGGGGCATCAGGCACAGCATCACCAGCGGGGCAAGGGAGGGCATTGTCCTGCTCTGCTCTGCACTGGGGCAGCCTCACCTCGAGTGCTAGGGGCAGTTTTGGGCACCACAATCTAAGAAAGACATGAAACTATTGGAGAACATCCAAAGGAGGGCCACAAGGATGTTATGCCCTCCTTTGTTGTGCCTCCTGCCTCAAAAGAAAGCCGTATGAGGAGCAGCCAAGGTAACTGATCTCTGCTCTCTGAGAAGAGTGACCAGTGACTGGACCCAAGGGAGTGGTGGCCTGAAGTTGTGACAGGGGAGGTTTAGGTTGGATATTAGGAAAAGGCTCTTCACTGAGATGGTGGCTGGGCACTGGAACAGGCTCCCCAGGGAAGTCACAGCACCAAGCCTGACAGAGTTCAAGAAGCATTTGGACTGTGCTCTTGGGCACATGGTGAGACTCTTCGGGATGGTGCTGTGCAGGGCTGGGAGCTGGACTCAGTGATCCTTATGGGTCCCTTCCAACTCAGCAGATTCTGTGATCTGTGTGGCAAATATCAATGTACTTTCCTCAAAGTTGGAGCCAGAGGCACTGAAGAAACAGAGAAATCGCTATGATAACTGTGTCCCACTGGAGGGCTCCCCAGCACTTGCAGTAATCCTCCTCTTTAATGGCTATCTCATTTCTAGGGCTGTCTCTTCCCTGCAGTGCAGTGCATTGCAGAGCTGCTCCCCTGCAGCAGAAGAAATGGGTTTAGAGATGGGGGGGTGTGTGTGTGTGTGTGTGTGCAAGACTCGCTCCTGCACTCCTCTGTGTTTTTAATCACTGCCCTCAGTATTGCTATCGAGAAAATGATGTGCTAAATACACCTCAGAATTTAATATTACTCATATTTTGAATTTTGTGTTGATTCCTGAGTGAGATTGGCTAAATATCTTCACTGCTTCTTAATTGATTACAGCTTTAGAATGTTAATGGCAATTATTCTGGAATTGTTCCCTTTATTGTACTTCAGTTTTCAATAGAAGCCTTCAGTACAATCCAACTACTTAGAAGTACTCTAAAGGGAAAGTGGCTACACTTGAAGTTGGCTGCTTTGCTCGTTCTCGGTCATTTTGCTCTTAATTTCATTTAAAGTTAAAATAAAATCATTGTTCAATTTAATTCATGAACAGTTTTTAATTTTCTGTTGAGATTTCAGGTGGTTGTTGAGTCTTGAGTCAAGTGCTTTAGAAGGATAGTCTAACTAGAAAGCTTAAGTGATTTTACAGAAAAGCGTAGGAAGGTGAGTTAGTGGTCTGTTTTGTGTGTAGCAATGCAATAGCTTTCTACAGTTCTCCATTTCATCTGAAATGAATTAGATGAGGCAGGATGTGTTGGAAAAAAAATCAGTAATTATAAATTAACTTCTGTGACTATTGTAACAGCTGCTCTTAAAAGTGTTAATTATTGGCAATTTAATTTCATTACAAATACATTACTTTCAGACTGGATTTTATACTAGCTTACCTTGAAATTTAGCTGATGTGCCCAGTTACTTCTGAATTCATGATTGTATTTTTCCTGCATCAGTTGCACAGTGTTTCAAACTTTCGTATTTTAAGTTGGATGCAAATATTCACTTCTTCAAGAAAGTCCCTAGATCATCTTTGGTCTTTTTTAGAGATCGCCTGAGCCTGTTCTTGCTGACTTTTAGATGGTGGACAAGGACTTCCAGGGCTGTTGACTCTAAATCATGATTCTTTCCCATAGAAGTTCACTACTATGGTTTGCCTGTATGTATCCAGAAATAAGCTTTCAAATGCATCTTTTAAATCACAGTGACAATTTCTTCTAAGCCATCTTGCTGGTACATCTTGCTTCTTACTCCAAAAAGCAACTCTGTAGTCTTTTCCTTTCCCCAGCCCACTTCAAATGTTGAGGCTTATTCTGGGATTTAAAAAGAACTACCCTTTTAAAGTTATTTGTGTATTACTTGAGAGGGGCTTCAAATCATAATTTAAAAAATCTCCACTTGTACAAAGAATTGTTCAGCTGTGAGAAAAATTATTAATGGTGAAACTCCCCTATTCAGCCAAGTTCTTCAATCAATTCAACCAATCGTGTGAGTTCATGTGAATGAATTTTTCTTCATCCTTCTTAATGCTCTACTGATATTATTTACTTCCAATTTGTCCTGACAAAGGAAAATATGCACAGCAAAGTCCAGTAAAGCTATCAAAATGTTTAATTTTCTTCACTTAAAGAGGGAGCAGCCTAGAGAACCATTCCTAATTATTCTGAACATGGGGATATTAAGATTGTGTATTAACTAGAAGGCAATTGTAGCACAATGACTTGTCTGACAAGTATCATCCAAGGAGTTTGGAGAACTTTTTTGGTTTATATATCCTATGCGCTTTGTAATTTCTATTTTATCCTAGTAGTCCACAAGAAATGCAACAGCTCATGTTGACTCTTTACAGTTGGAGAAGAGTACCTGTGTTGTCTGGAAACTCTGTTAAAATTCACGTTGCAATAAATGTTCAAGGATTCTTTTCCATTAGAGACATTGTGGTGTCAGTGAAGTGTAGCATACAGAACAATAATGAATAGCCCGTGCAGTTTACAGTTTCTAAGCTGCACAAAATGTTATGTCTATAAATACATTTTAAAAGACACACCAGTAAACATTTTAAAATAATTGCAGATTCTTCAGTGATGTAGACACATAAATGAAGGAATTTTGCTGAGGCAATTATAGTGTCTCCTGCTGCTCTGCCAAAATTACTAGCATCATACATGAGACCTCCCAGTGTTTTCAGATCTCTGCAGTAACTGGAGATTTAGGGTTTAGAACTTGGAGGTGAGGTGAAAAGACGTAAATAACTGCACAGCTTTCAAATCTAACAGGATGACTGTGGTGTTCTAATACTGCTGCGCTTGTCCAGGAGGAATTGCCACTCTATCGAATCGTTGGGATGGCTTGTCTTGTGAGTACTGCAGGAATATACTTGCAGTAATCAAAATATTCAGGTGAATACTTCTTAATGTGCTTGCTGACTAAAGACATGTACTTTTCAGAACTTAAACAATTCTGCGTATCCCCCCAAGAGTTAATAGTGTCACTTAATTTACAGAGCAAAGTGGAGAATAAGTCCTTCCATGTTAGAAGCTATCCTTGCTTCATCTTTTTTTCTCTCTAAAAGGCTGAATTTGTTGCCTGTTGTCTCTGAACATCGCATGACACCATTCTATAGAAGGACAGAAGGGCATCTTCTTTGGGATCACACAGGCAGTGAACACACAGCCAGAAAATGAACCTGGCATTCCTTGCTGTCAGCCCTATGTTAAATTCTTTTCCCTGCTGGCAAGAATACCATGTATATACATAAGTAAAGAAATCCTGGTAAGCTATTTAAATCCAATTATCTGTGGCTTTTAAGCTTACATAGATTTCTCTGAAATTAAGAAGGTATTCAGAAATGTGCATTATTTTATAAAGCTGTTTGTTCTTTATACATCTAAATGTCTCATTTTTTATGTTTGAATAAACTTGAATCAAATGTTGATTGCATCAAGAAACATTTCTGCATTTTCTTGTTGTGAATCAGATGATGAGAGTATTGGAAGAGTTTCTCTGCAAAAGTGAAAATATGAGTTTTCTTCAAAATTTTTCTTCAATGGTTATTAAAAATTAGGCAAAACATACATCTGTGTTTATTCATAGTTTATTACTAATCTTTTAATGAGAGAGTTAATTAAAAAATTTAGAGAATTATTATCTTAAGGTCTACCTAGGGAATGCTTGAATCATGCCGCTTTTGTATGGAGTAGCTTCATGGGTCCTTCTGGTTTCATTCATATGAGCTATGATACGTGAACCAAAGTGTAACCCTATCCAAAGCTTGTGGGTATTTGGATCTCTGTTTACATCTTAGGACTGTCCATTTTACCAGAAGAAGGCTGTTGCTTCTTCAGAGGACATAGAAATAAATACTTAGATGAGTTCAAAGTGTACTGAATTCAGCCTGTGTGTGCAGGCAGAGTCTGACCACGTGGATACAGATGTCAAAGTACTCTTGCTCTTACCCTGTAATTCTGAGCTGGGGATGAATGAAAATGACTGTGATGGATGGATGGATGAATGGCCATGTTTCTCTGACTAGATTTTGTCTTGTTCACCAATATTTTAGCTCTTAATAGGTTCTGATACTGTAAAAAAAAGAATTAAATTTCTGTTCTTATCAGTGTTTCGTTTTATAGGAACACATGATTAGATCTCCATTTATTTTTTGACACTGGTAAAGCAGAGAGTTGGTCCAACTGCAACTCTGTCAGCTATAAACAGTGCTCTTTGCCTTTGGCCAAATTTCAGTCTCCTAATGTTTTCACTCTGCCTGAAGTGAATCACTGTGACAAACAAATCCCTGAAAATAAGAACATATAATGGAAAATCTGACAAGACCCTTAACAATAGCAGAGCCATGGGCTTTGGTATAAACAACATAATAACAGAGTGGATTTGACTGTCATCCTAGAATTTCACTCTTTTGTTGCATTTCTTGTCCAATTGCCTGCATGACTATTTCACAGCAATACTTCCTGGCATATTCCAAAAGCTATGGTTATTCATTGACTGGCTCCTGCCATAACCCAGCAATAAAAGGTACATTGGGATATTAAATGCTCTTTCCTTTAAAACAGAATAAATATAGAACACTAAAGCTGGCTATGGGATAAAGCAGTAGTTAAATCAAGCCTAAACAACTAGTTCTCTCTCTGTGATGTGCTGGGATATTGAGCCTTGTCAGCATAGGGTGCTGGGGCAATGCCTAGCTGTGTGCTAATGAGTCACAGTGTGAAGCTTAAAGAAAAACACAATCCCCTTTCTTTTCCTCTTCATCTCTTATTTGAAATAAAAAGACGTTGGACGAGATGTCTGCGGTACAACTCAAAGACAGTCCCCAAACGGGTATCTGAGCTTCTCTATTGTGGTGGGTTGACCTTGACTGGACACCAGGCACCCACCAAGTCATTCTGTCATTCTTCTCCTCAGGAGGACAGGAGAGAAGATTGAAACAAACCTTGTGGGTTAAGATAAAGGCAGTTTACTAAACCAAAAGCAAAGGTCATGCCCGTGCAAGCAAACAAAAAACCCCAAATGTTTTATTCTCTACTTCCCATCAACAGGTGATGTCTGGCCACCTCCCAGAAAATAGGGCTTTGGCACATGTAGTGGTTACTCCAGAGGGCAAACATTGTAAATAACAAATGAATAACAAATAATGAATGCCCCCTGTTTCCTTCTCCTCTTTGCTCTTAGCTTTTATATCTGAGCAGACATCATATTTTATGGAATATCCTTTGGTCAGTTTGGGTCAGCTGTCCTGGCTATGTCCCCTCCTGGTGATAGTGGAATGTTGGAGAGACAGCGCTGAGGCTGTGCCAGCCCTGCTCAGCAGGAGCCAAAACACTGGTGTGCTATAAACACCTTTCCAGCTACCAATGCAAAGCACAGAGCTGTGAGGGCTGCTGTGGAGAAAATGAACTCTGCCAGACCCAACACATCTGAACAACACGTTGGGTGACCAACACCCCTGAGAAACTTTTCAGAAGGAAACAAAGATGCAGAAGAGCGGGAAGTTGTTTTGCATTTAGCTGTCAGCTTCTGGTCTATGAAAAGCCTGTCCTTAGTTCTCTACTTGTTTCTCTCCAGACCAAGGGCTCTGAGCTTTTTTTTTGTCTCAGCTGCTTGAGGTTAGGGAAGGATAGTGCTTTGATTGTGTCTTTTCTTTTTAAGTATTTGTAGTAGTTCCATGGCTATTGCCTTTCTCCTAGTCAGAAATGTGTTAATTAAAGCACTCAGGAAAAGTCCAGTCCTATGTAATTAGCTCATGATTATTAAGATCAGTGTCCCTTAATAATCAGCTCATGATTATTAAGATAAGTGGAATAGCATGGAAATTCCTATTCCCCTTCAGAAGAGAGTAGATCTCTGTTTTGCCCCAGCCCTAAATAAGGATAGCAACGCTGAATGAAGATACAAGGTTTTACTCATGGGGCCCACTTTAGGTATTGTACCCAGCCAAGGATCCAGGAATAATTCAGAAATGATTTGACTGACAAGCTTGTAGGGTAAACTTCAGGTAAATGCTTCTGGTGCTTTGTTCTACTACTGCAACACAGCCACAGGAGTCAGTTTGAAACCTGTAGTGCTAACATAATTCCTAATTTTTGTTTATATGCTGTTGCGGTGCATGTGGCAGTGGCCACTGCGGCCGAACAGTCGGAGGACTGGTGGACAGGCCTCCAGAACACAGAGGTCTAACTCTCACCCCTCAGTTACGGCAGGTTCATATGTTCTCAGTGGTTTTTAATTCATAGGTTTCAAAGTTCTTGGCTTAGGAATTCTCCACCCAGTTTTATGTATAAGTTCATGTTTATGCATTTCCCCTAATTGCTTATGTATCTGTTCTAGAAAGTTCGTTTTTCTTCGATGCTTCATTGGTTGGTTCACGTAATTCCTTCCTCTAAGTTATCCTCATTGGTTATTCCCCCATTGTCTCCTCCCCTTCAGTCAATCCCCATTGGTTGTTTTCCTTTACTCCACCCCCTTCCACCCCCCCAATAAAACCCTGTGTTCTCCCTGATATCCTGTCTTTGTCCCTGGATTCTCCACCTGCGATAAACCAGCCAGAACCTATACAAAGACCCCTCTCTCATCCTTTGCCTCCGCCAATGCCTTTTCATCATTCCTGTTTGGGGCTTGCTCCTTGCGAAGGAGCCAGCTTTTCCCTGCTCACTGCAGCTGGAGGAGACCAAGGACGTCTGCAGCTGGACGCTGTGCGGCCCCAGGCAGCCCCCAACATTGTCAATATGCCATAGGCTAAATGACTGCATTTTGTTATCCGATAATTAATGAGCTCTTCAGTCCTTTGTGGGATCTGTGAAGGGAAAAACTCAGATCCCTGGAGGTAGGGATGGGAGAGAAGGAAAAGAAGACAATTCCTAGACTGGATTATCTCCATTAATTCTTTCCTTTATTCATGTTCTCAAAGTTACCCTTCTAATAAATTGGAAAGATTAAGATTCCAGACTCAAGGAGATTCAGGTAATACTGAGATGTATTAAATGTAGACTTATTAATAGAATTTCCTATTTTCAATAACATGCTCTCATACTTTGCCTGTCCTTGACTGAGTAAGATACAAAAAGCCCCATCTGCAGTTGTTGTGAGGTTGCAATTCAATAGATAATCCAATTATATGCCTTTCTGAAGCTAGGTCAGGATCACACACACAATTGTATTGATTACATTTTAATGCCGGCACTGTCATGGCAGCAGAAGGGCAAAACACTGCTCAGCTGCCACAGAGCAGGTGGGTTGCCATGGGACGTATTGAAGTGCTGTGAAGAAACTTTAGGCAGTTTCAGTAGTTGCTGAGTTATTTGTGATACCCCTGAAAGGTAACGCCTTAATCAACACCTAAACTTGTTGACGCTGTGGTTAGCTTTTCTCTGTACTGGTGCCTTGTCCTGAAGCTGTGCAATTTATTGAAGAATTCTGATGAATGTTGTCATTTGCTCGTGTTCGGAGAGTCCCAAAGGTTGAGAAGCAATGAAAAACCTCAATCCTTTATACTAAAACTGCAGTGAAATTTCAGCATTGAAGTGCAATCTTGTAATCCATTAATCTTCTGCCTGATGTGAAAGGGTGTGGTTTTTTGACCAGTGCCTGAATTTCAAAAATGCCCTGAAATCTCTTATTCTTGGTTTTCATGCTGATGCCTATCACTTGCCAAAGACAAGTAGATTCTAGGTGCTTAACTTTCTGTTTATGTTTCCCTTTTTAAAATGTTGCAGAACAGAAGCAGGAGAAGGTGTTAATGATGTGAAAGCATTCACAGTTAACCTGAAAATCCCTCCTCCATTTGATGGGAATCATATTTGCATCTCCCACAAATTGCCTTAGCTATTAGGCAGTAGTCCATTTGAACAGACATAACTTCCTCTCCTACTGTTAAAGGCTTGCTGATGTGCAGGAAAAAACATCAGGGCTCTTCTAATCTATCTGTCTGTTCCTCTTACTTCAGCCTCCCACCTCAAATCACATCTCCTCTTTTTTTTTCTAATGCTTTTTGTCACTCAGTTTTGTGCTCTACCCTCCAAATGACACCGTGCACTTCAGAACATTCTGTGAGCAGAGTGCCAAGGAAAGAACCATGGTTGGAAGCAATGATTCTCAAGCTGTAATTCGGGGAGTATCAAAGGTCTCTAAAGGCTTTTCTGAACTTACGTGAACAAGATGTCTTAAGAATTGGAAAAGAATGAAAATAGTGACTGAGGATCCTAGGAAGGAGCTCTATGATTTTCTCTGATTAAGATGTCTGTAGAATGAATTGTTGGCAGATTTACTGGGCTGAAATAAAAGCTATGTTCCCTTATGCTTTCTTTTCTGGAGTTACAGGGCCATGGTGTACATTGTTAGAAGCTATCATCTATGGTCTAACAAAGAATGCAGCTCCTCCATGGAAGTCATCATCTATCCACAATATCTGGAAAACAGTGTTAAAACAGTGAATGCTCCAGATAAGTTTTGTTAGCTGCCTATGGAAATGGCAGTGCTCTGTACTGGTTTATTGCAGATTCATAGAAAACTACAGTATAGTAACACTTCCTTTGTGGCCATGAAAGTGATTTAGCATTTTTTCTGGGAAACAATTAGAGTTTTATTGCTTTAATAGTTAAGGGTTCACTTTTAACTTCAAGAAGTTTGCTTGTAACTCAGCTTCACTGAATTCTTGATAGATTCTTTCCATAAGGGAAGATGAAATTATAAATTATATGAAGCACAGAGAACCTTGTGCGCATACACACACACACACNAAGCACAGAGAACCTTGTGCGTATACACACACACACACACACACACACACACACACACAAATATGGAAGTGTGCATATATGTGTGTATATATCTATACACACACAGAGAAGTGTGTATTTTATAACTATCTCTCCATGTTTCTGTATATATACATATATTCATGCACACACTCTTATATATACAAATGTGTATTTTCCCCTTTCGTATTATGGTCAAATTTGTCCAGAAAAAAATATTTTCCAAGTCTTTTAATGAGATATATTTAAATTTGTTGAAATTGAAGCTGTAAAGATTTAAAACAGAAAGGAGAACTTATTTACAATTTGAGAAGTGGCATTGCTTTGATAATGCTCAAGAGACTTGACCTTTTCCACATCAAAATTAAGAGGTATTTTGACATTTACTGTACATATTAGCAATACAGCATTTGTTAAGCTTGTATTTGAGGACTGTTTGTGAATTGTTTTGATTTAATCTTAAAATTCTCTTATGAAATAATTTTCCTTAATTTTGACTTCTGGTAACTAAAAAAATTCTTATTCTCTATTATTGCTTTTTCTACCTATAGTAGATTGTGAAAGATCTTTTGGAACTGTAAGCTATTCAGGATCAAGAGCCTAGTATGTATTTGATGAATTTCATGTAATGGACTTGAAGAATGGTTTCCTAGAAGGGCTCAGATGATGAAATAAGGAGCCTTTATCTCTCCGTCCTATTTAATATTACATAGTATGATACATGCTCGGAAAAGTAATTTTTTTGGAAAAAAAAAGAAAAAGAAAACTAGAGATTGAGCACTAATAATTTCTGCTCATGGTGCATCTCTCGCTTTCCAGTCAAAGCTAAATGGCCTCATTTTCTTGAGTATCCAGCATGAATGGTTCAGCAGGCTGTGGCTATAAAATCCCCCTCTGCCTGGTTGCTTTACAGCATGGAGTTGGGTTATTATCTGTCTAATGTATTCAATCTCATGGGTTAAGGAGAGAGAAAGACAGGGGCTATGAAGTTAATCACTGCAATCTCCTCTAGAGAAATAGCCTGAGAAGTGGTGGGCTCTGCTACATGTCTGAAAACAGAAACAAATCTGTGTGCTGAGATTAAAGGTGAATGGGTTCAAAAAACCAAGGCTGTTTGCCAGAGAAAGTCCTGATTACAGCAAAGGGGATCCAGATAAAGACCTTTTGTTACCCTCTGTTGTGGCTGTCAGCTATCTTTCATATCATCACTTGAAGGTAATCACTTAGAGTCTCAAAGATTAAAGTAAAAATCTTACATCAAAATCCAGCAGCTTTACTGAGAAATCAATTGGAAAGCAGAACTCCTAGGCAGTGAAATCACTAAAACCAGACTGCAGTAGTCTTTATTGCCTGCCTGCAGGTTCAGACTAGCCCTGTGTTTTGAGGCAAATCAAGTTCTATTTGGGAAGGCCAGCATACTCTTTCTGGGAGAAAATGCTGTTCTCGTCCATTCCACCATTTGGATGTAAAGAAGTAGCTCCAGGTAAAACAACCAATTACTCACCTGCTTCAGTTTAGTTTTATTGAACTGTTTAGTTCAGTTTAGTTTAGTTTAGATTAGTTTACATGACATTTACAAGAGAATGCTTAATGATTATTCCTGATTTTCAAGATAAGTTCTACAAAAAGGTGATTATGGAGGTTATGATCTACTACAGACAGTTTCTCTGCCACTTTTTCTGTGGCTAATGCAAATATTTAAACCTCATGGTTGTAGGGTAAAGCATCTGCACTTAGCCCTCAGTGGGGAAATTGTTTGCCTCTTTGCATTAGATATTTTAATACATGCTTTGGAGCCACTGTCTCATCTGTCTCAGAAGGATTGGTAACATTAATTTAATTATTTGTGTGTAGACAAATCAAACCCTTTTTTTTAACTTGCTGATACTGGTCACTATATTATGTTAGGCTTCAGGGTTTTTTTTAAAAAAGAATTGAATATATGTCACCTTCACAAGGGGAATTTATATAAGGACTAGGAAATACTGTCCTTTACTTTATAATTTTGTGCAGCTGTCCACAGCGCTAATAGGACTCATCATGGAATGCAGCTGGAAGAGCATTTTGGTGTTTGTGTAAAATTTATTATGGGATATTTTAAGGGAATTGGTACAGTGTGTGAGGCTTGCACATGGATTGGGGAGGACTGCTGTGGGGAAAATAGAAGAAGGGTTTAAAGGCCCTCATTGAGTGTATTCAATTTGCTCATCAATAGAATTGTCTGACAGAACCTTGTGCTTAATTAGCACAGATTGCCAATTCTTCTTATGAAGCCCTATTTTTACTGTGTGAATGAACTCTCCATCCTTAGTGTGCGTGTGTAAGAACATGAATGAATTTAAAACTGGACTAGCCAGTGAGTAGGAAAAGAGATCTCAGTGGCACCAGCTGGAGTAAAACCATGAACCTCCAAGGGCTCACAGGTCTGTGTGTCCACAGCTGGGCAGACCAGAGGATCAGGGACCAGCTACTGGATGGATTGAGTTCCTAAGCCAGCTACTGGAGGGATCAATATTGCACATGCACATACAACAAATGTGCATATTTATAACTGCATATGTGGTCACCTAAGGTGTTCTACTGACAGCCTTCAACCTCAATCAGCTGGAGAAGATGAACAGGGTTCAGGCTGCCTGTTTGTGTGGGTGTTGTGTGTTTCCTGCCTGCGTTGATCTGTGTGGTATGTATGAATATGGATATATCTCTTATCTGTTTGCTGCATTAGACGCTTTTATGCTTACTGGGAATGACTGCTGAACCTTGCTGCTGGCTGGAGATGGGCACACAGAGTGCAGCAAGCTTGCATCGATCAGGCTGTGGGGTTTGGCAGCTTCTGAGAACTCCAGTCTGAGCAAGCAAAACCCTTTTTTAATTAAAAGAAGAAAAAGCTTATGTGCTAGCATCTATTACTGCCAAGCAGGTTTAAACCTCCTGCTTGTAGATGGTGGTTTGTTCATATATCCACTAACATTTCTCTCTAATCCTTAGAGACTTTCTTTAAGACTGCCTCACAAGCTATTTTCATAGAATAAGCAGACTTTGAAAAGAGCTGACAAGCAGAAGAATCACAAGTCGTAAACCTTAAAGAATAGGGCGACTCACTTTATTAAGCTGCCTTTTTTTTTTTAAACAGTAGAAAAAGAAACACTTCTGCTTCTTTATGTTCAATATTATAGCAATGATCACTTTTCTATTAAAAATTATTACTGCAGCTGGGGAAATGACTAGCGTAGGTTCATTTTTTTGGGACGGTTTGGGGATGGGGTGGGAGGCTGCATGCTAAACTGTAGGATCTAGTTTACGTGTTTCCTCGGGCTAGAGGCAGTTCACGTTCCCATGAACCAGGAAAAAAAAAAGTTAAATTGCTTTTCCTTTTGAAGTAGAGTTGTACTTCTCTTGCTCTGCCTTCACCCAGACACTGACATTACTGGGCACAGAGAGAAGGTACCTGATCCAAAGACTGCTGAAGACAATGCCTCTTCTCAGCTTAGTGGGCAGATTTACCCGGCCCTTGTAGAGAGGTAAAGAAACTTGCTGTGTTCACAGTGCAGAGGATCCCATTAGCTGTGTCTTTTTATTTAGTGTGGTGCTGTAGAAATTCACTGCAGGTGATATGAATTTGTATAATTTTAAAGCTCTTCTAAATCTTATCTGCAATGCTTCTCCTCATGGTATCTGCTGTATGTGGTACTCACTGGCTGATCTAACCAGTTGATCTTGTTTATTAAGCAAAAAAAATATGAACCAGTGTCTTGGTTTGAAAGACGTGTCTGCTTGAAGAAGGCAAGAGCCCCCCTTGGGATGGAAAATACAACCCCCTTCCCTCTGAATTATTATAAATTTGAAATTAAGGGGCTTTCAGGCAAAGGTATGAGGAATAGGAATAACAGTTTTTTACTTATATATATATACGTATAACAATAATACAGAGAAACTGGTTTAACCTGACAGAGTCAGAGTCAACCTGGCACCCTGCCAGGCAGGGTGTTGGTAGCAGTCCGATTTGGTGGTAGCTGCAGTTCTCTTTGAAGTGGTTCTGTTGAAGCGGTGATCCTGTAGAAAAAGGTCTGGTCCTCCTCAGAAAAGTCCAGTGGTGGTTGTGTGGCTCTTGTCCTCTGGGATCCCAGCAGGTAAGGCTGCCTGTGCTGTTCCAAACCCCAGATTTTATCCCGGTGGGAATGCTTGGCTCCTTCCCCCTGGGCGGAGCAGCTCACAATGGGCTGGTGAGTCATGGGGCAAGGCACTGATGGGCCCATTAACAGGAGATAGTCCGGAGGGAGGAGGCAAGGAACATTGTTACACCTGGTCTCAACAGCTCATGGTAACAGAATACACTGTAACCCAGGACAACCAGGAAAAATACGGTGTTAAAGAAAGCTTTGCCAAATGGTACTGAGCCAAAGAACAGTCTTCATATGGCCTGGAGCTCCTGATACTGCTCTCTTTTCAGCACTGCTGTGCCTAGCCCTGTCAAATGCCTGGCCTTTGTCCCCTCCAGAATGCCATTGTTGTGTGCCATGGTTTTCCCTTTTGGCTGATTCTTTGAGGCACCCAGAGGAATATGCCTTTTCCCTTTTGCACAATCACAGGTCTGAAGGCAACATGCTTTCCAAATGAAATCTCTCTGTGTAGGACTAATTACCTAGCATGAGAAGTCGAAAATATAGTTTATCACTTTCTCATTCCTGCAGCACACTGGTTCCCACCACTTCAAAGAGCAGAAATGTTTATAATGGTTCATGTACATGTGACAGGTCCTGGGCCAACACAGCCCACCTCTTGCTGAAAGTTGGTTAGGCTGGCAAGTATGATACCATGCTCTGGGCTTCACAGTCTGTGTACTTAACCACATCTGCTGACAGTTTCCTATTCCTGCAGCCTTGCATTTGTCTGGTCACAACTTTCCTGCCTAACATCTTCCTGCCCATAAAATTATTAACTAAGAAGTCATGGGTTTCTTTCATTAAGCTCCTAGTTTCTCTTCCAGGCTCAACAGATTTCTTTTAAAATTTTTTTTATCTTTTTGGCAGTGGTCTATTCTTTTCCCTCCACTGCGTCCTGTAGTTTTCTTACTTTTGCAGTCAAATCAGATGATTTCCTAGACCATTACACTTTCCTGCATCGAGGGGAAACTGGTTGCCTCTGATACTAGAGGTGGACCAGGTTCTTTGGTCTTATTTTTTTTTGTCACCCAGGTAATTCCATAAAACATCCCTCCAGCAGCTTCTAAGTGGAAAGAGTCAAGGTTTCTGTGATGATAGAAAATGTAAAGTGTATTTGATCTTAGAAACTCTGATAAAGCTTTCTCAGTGCTTATAGAGAATTTCATGGTTTTAAACATTAAAATTGAAATCACAGCCTATAGAAAGTTTCGGCTGGAATTGTTCTATTTGTTGAAGTAATAAAAAGCTAAATTCTACATTTTTATAATAGAAAGTGTTTCAAAACTGAGTCTTCTGAGCTGTTACAGTTTTGAAGGAGCTGTAATTCCACATCTGTTTAATTCTCAGCTGGATTCAAAATTCTTCAATGAGGTAAGTTCTCTGAGGGGCAGGTAACTGTAACTCAATTAAATTGTCAAGGGAAGACAGGTTGTAACAAATGGGAAAAAACCAAAACCAAAAAAAACCCCACAAATCACCGACAGTTGCCGCAGAGGACATCTGTCTTTGAATGGGGGAAAAAGTTGCTAATTTGAGACACAAGCTTACTGTGATCATTTAGGTAATTACATGAAATTGTGGTTAATGTAAGTAATTATAGTTATTTAGTTATGACATAACGCAGCGCAGTTCGACTCAGCCGCGAGACGCGTTTGGTGTCTTGCCCGCAGAGAGGGAATGCGCTCACACACAGTGTTGTCTACATCTCTTGTGGGCTGCTGCATCCAAATCTGGCACAGAGTCTCTGTGCTACTCGCGCAGCTGGGAAGCTCACGGAATGACAAGTGATTGAAATACGAAAAGGAAGCTATGTACCTTGCCTTCTAGCCAGTGAAGGTTTGCCCTGGGAGTACTTTTTCTAACATTATGTCTGATGGCATTTAAAATCCCTATGCACTGCTCTGCTTTTTATTCTTTCCTCCAAACTATTATACCACAGCCTAATACTTACCCTTATCAGGATATTTTTTCTAATAACCATTCAATGTTTTAATTTTCAATAACATAATTGTATGGGGGTTTTTTTCTAATTATAGCTACTATTTTTCTTATCTGACCTAAACAGAGAGGATTATTTTCTCCTTATTTCTGTGACGTGATGCCTCAATCAGAATTGCATTGCCTCTTTTGTTTCCCTGTTATATTACATAGTAATCTAATTTATTCCCAATTAAAAGATTGAGGTCTCTTTTGGGATCAGTGCCTTTCAGGTTCTTCTCACCCAGAGGCTAATAGTTCAATTATTTTTCCCAGGTGTATTAAAATCTAATCCTACAGAGAAACTTATATAACTACTTGTTTTTATTCTTTGTGAGTTTTCTTACTGAAACGGGTAGGACTACTCAGAGTGCATAAGAACGTACTTGTGATATCAGGCTTTTAATAAAATGAATCTTGATTAAAAGCAAAAATTATGTCATAATATCACCTTCTAAGTCTCTTAACACTTCGATGAACAGTGTTCATATTTTATCTTAGTTAAATATGTTATATCAATAATTTCTGAATAAAACCAAAATGAATTGTTCAATTTAATATGTATTGCTTTAGTCTAAGAATGTTTTATGTCTCTCAAGGCATTTTTATTTTTCTGAAATGAGAATGTAAATTTAGAGTTCTAACAAAAATTCTGCTTGTTTTTTTTTTTAAGGAAGTTAAAATAATTTTTTCCCTCTTCATGCATTATTTAAAGCAGCCAGATGCTTTGGGTATTCTGGTTGCCTTTGGAAGGAAACTAACATTCCCAATTTAGGTTTATAATTTAAACTGAAATATCTAGGTCTCTCATAGTTAGTGTACTTTATTGCTTCTGTCTGATTAAACACATTAGACTGAATTATCTTTACAACTCCCCAGTTTTGGTTTTTCTAATGTTCTAGACTACTTTGTTGAGATATATTGTCTTCTGTGTCTCTAAGAACTGTCATTTCTCAGAAGCTTGGAAAAGTTTAGTGTTTTGGCCCCATTTCTTTTTAAATTCTTTTTGTGCTAAAACCTTTTGATATGCACTGGCTCATCCACAGTTTTTGGATTCAAAGCAGGATTTAATATGTGTGGCCCGTATTACATGACAGAATCAAATTTGTTGCAGCAATGTAGCTCTTCTCTAAATCTCAGAGTTTATGTAAAATTCTGATTTATAAGGAACTGTGTCTGCCTGAACCCTGATTCAACCATTGATCCTTGCTTTGCAAATCTCTAAAATGTGTGTATAATAGAATGTTTGCTGAATAGACAAGGATGAAGGGATTTGCTTATGTTTTGTTGTGCTCCTTTATAAGAAAGAATAGCTGAAGATTAAAAAATAAGGGAATCCCTTGGGAATTTTGATGGTTCTTTGGAATGTCTCAGCTTTTACATCTTGAAACACTTTGGATGACCAGGTGAAGAATGTGACAACAGGAAATTGAACAAGTTAGATAGCTGGTCCTGAATCCAGGGATTTTATCTCCACTAAGATTATAAAAAGTCAGTGTAAGAGATACAGATTAAATCTCTTTCTGCTGACCTATTTGCTGGATTTTTCATTCTACCAACTCTGCCTATGGAAGGAAACAAATTTTTCGTCTTCTATTCTCTTTGAAATACCTCAATCAAGTCAGACTTTTCTTTCAAACATTCGTGTTTTTCCACCATGCTTACCTGGGTTCACTGTAGAGAGAGTCAGTGACAGATTTTCTAGGAAGTCAGGGTACCAGGTAAGACCAGGTCTTACCCTGCAGTCTGGTAAGGGTATTTATGACTATGACCAGAAAGACAAAATGTATCCCTACTGTGTCAGTGTGAGTATCTGCTAACCAACAGTAGCCTAAGGAAGAGTACATGAAGAAAGTCAGCATTTGGTATTTTCTAGAATATTCTTTCAACTTCCAGTTGTTCCTGACAGATGGACTTATGGATTGAGGGATGTCTTGCCTTTAATAGCTCTTGGTGATTTTTTTCCAGTGATGTTGTCCTGTTAGTTTTGAGCCTACCTAGACTTTTGGCGTTGGTGACCCTTAGTAGCAACAAATTCTACACCATGGGGTAAAACAGAGGAGATGAAGGTTGTTTATTTCCTCTGACACCTCCAGTCTAAATAAGCTGTTTTCTTCCTTGACAGACCTCTTGGTTTCCTTTCTAGGAAGTTGGCACCTCAGTTCTACTGCAACAGTCTTTGTTATAAATACACCCACTTTCACACATCACTTCCTCATGGACTATTCACACAAAACTTGCCATGCTTTGGTGGCCAGCATTCAATTTCAATCAGCTCTGTCTGTCCAGACCTTTTTGTATCAGATTGCAAGCCTTGGTCTATCAGCTGCTGGATGAATTCTCCTGGGTAGCTGAAGGAGAAATGAGCCAGCTTCTGGCCCTGCCCTGTTAGAGACCAGGCTATGTCACTACGGTTCAAAGCCAATTGCTTCCTTCCCGCTGCAAAACTGTCTCTGGGAGCAGACAGACTGAAAGTGGAATTTCCTTTTTATTATTTAAAAAATAACAATGTATAGGTGTTTTAGGCCGGACTGGCTTGAACTGAGCTGCTCAATTTTAGACACTTAGTCTAGGACCATTCTCACTGGCCTCTCCCTGGTCAGCAGAGTTAGTTAGTCTGCTCAAAGGAAATCTGCATCTCTTCTATTTAGGCTCCTCTTCCAAATTACTCTGTAGAAGCTTGCCTTTTCCTACTGACATAAAGAGAATGTGAGGAAACTGGAAAACTTAACTTGAACGTTAAAATCCGTTAAGTTAAATTAGGCATAAATAAGTGTAGGCAAAGGAGGACATGAGATGTTGAGCATGGCAGAGTATGGGGAGCTTTCAAAGACAGTAATTATCTGATCTAGGTTGCTAGTTATGGGATATAAGTCTAGTGGTATAGTAATGACTAAAGTTGGCTCTGAGCTTTTTGTGTAGTAGCTCACGATATGATGTCTGAAGTCCTTCATCTGGTTCTGCTATGCAGTCCAGAAGGGGATCTGTCTTGTTAGCACACATTTGAAATATTTTAATCATGTATAACTTTGTTCTCTTCTCCCAGCAAAACGTCATGTACTCTACTGCACTTGTAGGATAAAAACTTCTTTGAAAGCAGAGCTCTCCTTGTTTGCTGCTGTCATACTTTGATATTCTAATCTCAATTCTGCCTCCTTTATCCTTTTAATAATTCATTATAATGTAATTTATAGGTGGTAGCAAAAAAGTGAGATCATAGCACAATGACAATTTAGAAAGTTAAAGTTTAATTACTATTCATTCACTGTACATTAAGTCTACTGAAAGAGCAGTATACTGGATTGATTGTTCTCTATTAATCTGTGTAGGAGAAAAAGTTTAGTCAAGTACATTTGAGCCTTGTTCTAACTTTCAACATCACACCATAAATTAGCTGTACTGTGTGATACTGCAGATGGTATATGTGCTATTTTTATTGTCACAGTTTTTTGCTCTTTAGCTTTAGTTTTCTTACTGCCCTTTACAATCACTGGGCAATTGGTATGAAAAAAGTAAAACACTCAAGCCCACAGAGAGAATTTTTTAATGGGCTATATTTTTACAAGGATGAGCTGATCAAAGGCACTGAGAAATGAAACTTTGAAATGAGGTGCATATCTCAAATCAAGAGGCAATAATTCTGCAGTTGCCTGATGCTGTTGGCAGGAGAAGACGTGCAACTTATTTCTTTGTTAATTATACCTTTTCTCTAAATAGCTAAAAACTTGATACTGTTCATCTGTAAGTGTCCCACTGAAAAAGCTCTCCTGTGAAGAGAGAGAATAGTTGGAAAATAGACAAGAATTGCCTTGTAATTCTGTGATATAAGAAAATGTAGTACATAAAAAATATGACTCAAAAGCTATCAGCAGCAAGATATGCATTATTTCAGTTTCTGTATAAAGTTATGCAAAACATTATTTTTGTGTTTTTAAGGCCTCTGCACCTTCTACTCATTGCTGTCCTCTGCACCTTCTCCTTATTGCTGCACTACTGCTACTTGGCGTTTCTGGTCACTGCTCTGGCCAGCTGAAAAGCTGCCTGATGGAAAAGGGAGTGCTGGTTGACAGCCAGGTGAACATGGGCCAGCCTGTGCCCAGGAGGACAGGAAGGCCAGTGGCAGCCTGGCCTGTATCAGCAATAGTGTGGCCAGCAGGATGAGGGCAGAGATTGCCCCTCTCTGCTGGTCACTGGTGATACTGCACTCATGTCCTGTGTCCAGTTCAGCTCACTGCAAGGGCAGTGAGGCGCTGGAGTGAGTCCAGGCACAGGCAACAAAGTTGGTGAAGAGTTTGGAGCATAAGTCTTATGAGGAGTGACTGAGGGAGCTGGGAGTGGTTAGCCTGGAGAAAAGGAGGCTCAGGGGAGATCTTATCTGTTTTGGGCAGAAAAAGCACTACACTTGGTTTCTGTAAAGGTATACAGAAAGACTCCTTTAAGGATCAGGTTAAGGATTTTTTCAATGGATAAAAAGGGATAGAAAGAAAAAGTCAGCTACTAGGTCTCCTCATGAGGTAGCCAATGGAGATTTCAAATTTTACCCACTGGGGTGGGAATGATGTGTGTCCTGAAAACCAGATATGGGGATACAGGCATGAGAGAGGTGAGTGATGAGCTCAGTGCCAGTGGCTGGATCAGGACTGCAGACCACAGCCTTTGGTGCTGAGTGTCGGCTGCTGGGGGCGAGTGTCTGTACCTGCCCCAAACAGTGTGTCTGGAGGGTGTGTGTGTATTTCCCCATAAGCCCCGAGCTTGACTAGCTGGAGAGCAGAGGGGTCCTGGGTCTGGGCAGAGGTATCAGGTAGGTGGAGGGTCTGTGCTGGTATTTGGGGGGAGCTGCCACTGTGGGGTGTCTATGGACAAGTGTGTGAGTTCTGCATGTGTGCAGTGAGCACCCAGCGGGACCAGCCCGTGAGTCAGGGACCCCTAGGATGAGTAAGGGGGGCCGGGATCTCAGCAGGGGTGCAGGGGGTGCAGGGTGTCCAGTGGGGCCGTGCTGGTGCTCAGGGGATCTGCCAGTGTGTGCGCGCTTGTGAACCCGGGGAGTGTGGGGTGTGTGCTGCACTTGTGACCTTCTGCCTCTGCCTGCCCAAGAGGAGGAGAGGGCGTGTCCCTGTGTGCCTGTGCCTGGTGTGAGTCCTGAGTGTGGGGGCTGCTGGGGGCAAAGCCTTTTCTGTGGCTCTCTGTGTGACCAGCTGTGTCTGTGTCTTCTGTCCAGACTGTGTGCTCAGCTTCACTGCTGGCTGAACCTGCAAAGGGGGACAGCAGAAGCCACAATCTTTAGCCTGGCAGACCCCGGGTCTCTGGGATACTGGGCTGGGCTCCAGCAGCCAGACGGGAGGGGTCTTAAGCCAGGGTGGCTGGAGGAGGTGACCACTCTTAACTTCCCTTAACATTAAAAGGCTGGCCCTTGTGTTTGTACAGGCTAAACCAAATCTGTTGAGTGCAGGTAGGCAGAAGCTGTATTGAGAAATCTGCATTTCCTCCCCACTCCTACTTCAGGTTTTGAGCAGGAGGAAAACTAAGATGGTCTTTCTCTTTCTCAGCCAGGTCTCCTCTTCTGGGTTGAGCAGCAACAAAAATAGGAGCTGAGGTTTGGGCCAACTTAGCTTCTGTCTGATCTCTATGCCCTCTTGCTTTACATAGGGCATTCCATAGGTCCTCTCACTAGGACATTGAACAAGTTAGATCTCACAGAAAAAATGGCTGGAAGCTTGTAACATGGTAGATTCTTCCTGTGACACTGGAATTGTGTTGTTTCCACTTCTCTTAGTTTTCTAACTGCACTGAACCATCATCAGTCATGCTGTCCTTGGTGAGTGTCTACCCAGTGTTCCTCAGTTTTTAATGAAAATTAATGAATAGCTAACCTGAGAGGTACCTATCAGGCTCTAATAATTTTTTTTTTGTTTACATCAATTTATTGATATTGGCCTTGGGGCTTTTTGATTTATCTGAGTACCTCAGCAGACAGATTGACCATTTGAGCACATTCACTCCAAAAATGACCTCATCACTTGGGAAATCTTGAGGCGCAATCAGTGCTGTAAATGGCATGGGAGGGACGGTGGAAAGAGCTCTGCAAGTCCCATGAGAAATGGTAACAAGGCTACATAAACAACCTCCCAGAAGGAGGAGTGCTCTTATATTCCAATAGAGATGAGTTAAAGACTGTCTGGAATTATTATTCATGATCTTTATCTCTGGGGTGGTCAGCTGATAGTGTGATCTGACTGGTTGGCCAGCAGCATTCACAGAGAGCATCTGGGAAAACACTTTGTGGGCTGGTTTTGGCTTGCTGTCCACACTTCAGCCACCCCTGCTCTGCTACCTTAGGAGAAGGAACTATTATATGTCAGCTAAGGCTACCGTGAGGAATGGATCTGTCAAAACATTAGCTTTAAGAACTAAGTTTCTTTTTCATCTCTGAACATCCAGCTGCTGCTAGAGACACATTTCTGTTGTCTCTTGCCTTGCACACACTTTAGAACACCAGACGTTTTTCCAAGAAACTGCATGAAGAACTATGTTTTCTTTTTCTAAAGCTTTGTTTTTCATAAAATTAAGTACCATCTCCTTAAACTGCTTTATATCCAGCACCTGAGTGAGAACATGCTGCAGCTGGAAATCTGAAAAAGGTCATTTAGGCTGAAACATTTGTTGATAGGTGTTTGGGGATTTTTTTATGGTACTCAATACTCAGTATATAACAAACAAGATGCCATCTTATCATATGAAACTGCCAGAAGTGAAAGTGCATAGAGAAATAAGAAACAGAGGTGTAGTAAGTGAATCATCTCTTTGTCAGACAGTAAATTAATTGTTAAGATCTTTTACAGACTGCTCAAAGTGTATCTTCTTTGTTTCCTTCAGGATGATTCAAGGAAACTCATTTCTTCAAAACAACATTTATAATTGGCGCTTAACTGAAAGATACTTGCAGTATGCTAAATTGTTCTCTGAAAAGAACAAACAGGAGGAAAAGGAAAAAAAGAAAGGAAAAGAAAAGAAAAAGAAATATTACAGGAGAGCAAGCAACTTAGAAGCCTTTGGCTTTCTGTCAATGAGAAGGGATTAAACTTGCATCAAGGAATTAACACATTGATGGGGCACAAGGTACAGCTGAATCCCAAAGAATATATTAATAGTGCATAAAAAAAATTTCTGTTATAATTCCCAGTGATCTGCACAATGAAGGCAGCAACATTTATGCATTTTCTCCTGTGCTGGCAGAGAATGCTTCATGAGTTGCTTCATTAGTATGCATTGCTGTATGAACTGATTCCCTTGTGTAGCTGTAGACTGTCACTGGCAGCCACAGGAGTTATAGGAAGTTATACAAGTTTGGGTCACAGAATGATTTTAATTAAATGTGGCAAGTAACAAGAAATCTAAGTTTCTTTTGGGAGTAATATCATTCTATTGATAATGCAATGACACTTTAATTCAAATTTCAAAATATTTTGCCTAGTAATTAATATTTTCAATCTGCTGAAATATGTATTAAAGCAATGTAGATATATTTGGTCCATCTGAATTTTTATTTTTAAGTGTTCATTTTCCTACAAACCAAAAAGCCTTTGATTTCACAATAATTGTGATACTTCTATGTGAACTTTCTTGAGAACTGCATGTCCTGTGCATGCCTCTATCTATTTATTCTGCTTCTAAAATCATCCTTCCTGAGTTAGTCTTTTGATTTATTCCTGTGGCAGTTGTTTCTGAGAATTTGTTAACAAATATGAATATGAGTCATCTAGAAAAGAACAAGAATCCGTATGGCATGTAAAATTTTGAGTAACAATTCTTGCAGGCATATTTTAGCACTTTACGCTGTTATGTGCTTACTGTTACTTTTAATCAGCATTTCAGAACTTTTCTAACCTAAGCCAGGGTGAAGTTCATGTTGTAAACTCATGTTCTTAGGACTATTGTTCAGGTATGCATACATAAGTATGTAAATATAGATATATAGTTATCTACACATAAGTATGCGCATATATATATGTATCTTTAGTGAAGAGAAAGAATTTTAAAGGACTGCCTTATTCCTATTCAAGTTCACTACGGAACTTTTCTTTTGTCATTATGTTTCAGCAGGAGAAGCCATAAGGTCTCAGAGTGACTTCTTTGCAATTTAAAATGAATCACGTACCTTTAAGAGCTGAGGTATAATCATACCTTTGACTTTTCTGCTTTCATCACATTGATTTTCCAGATAGAAATTGATTATGTAAATCAGGTATTTCAGCCTATTAGTTCATATCAGTATTTTTCTTTAATTACTCCTTGCAGCATTTAAAGGAATATTTTATGACTCTGCAGTGAAAACAGTACCTTCATCATCCTTAATTTTCCACACAATCAGCGTTGCTGAAACACAGTAATGCACCACTACCTATGACTAATTTTCCATATGGAAATGTGTCCTACTGTGGTCATGCATCTACACTCTACGATAGATAAAACCAATGTCAAGAACTCCACTACAGTGTGTTCTGTCAATTGGTATCTGTCAGTCAGTCAGCTGACACTTGAAACATGACTGAATGTGCTCTGTGGTGTGAATCTGTAAAATACATTAGCAATAGTTTACATTCAGTATTTGCAGCATTCTCAGTCATTGCAGTGTGTGTTGTTGAATGCCTATTAAGAATAATGTGTTATGCTCAGCTAACTTTTAACATACTGGTTGACACTTTCCCCACCCCAAAACACTTTCTAAAAGCTGCTGCCTTTTCTTTCTTTGACACAACATAAAACACAAAATGCCACAACCTATCTTCACAAAATGTTACGGGTTTGATTTAGGGTCTCAAAAGCTACACAGTCTTGTTGTTGCTCAGGGGCTTTCCAATAAGGATACCCAGCCTTTAGATGGAGGTTGCCACCTTAATTTATTACTATCTGAAGACTGCATGGTAGCTTATGCCAATTGAGTTGGTGGCTTCAGTCCTGCTCCCAGGGGGACAGATACCTGCATCATAAAACTGCTTCAACAGTTGTTACTGGGCATGTTTGATGAACTTCTTGCATGTACAGAATGTAGAAAAGTGATATTCTGTGAGCAGTTCTGACAGTGAATGGCTTCAACACGCTCCTGGAAGTGGTCCCATCAAATTGGATTTGAGACACGTTTCGGAAAAACATGGGAAGCGTTCATTCCCCTGTACTTGTCTGACCCCCTGTGGGGTGGGTAGGCATTTTGTTTTCTGCAGCTGACAATCCACACTTTTAAGTACATCTATTTTGATAAGAAAGAAGAAGACACTGACAATGTGCTCAGGTGCTTAGATGCTCGTTGTCCATATTTCTCAAATCTGTCACCCTTCTGTGGACTCCCTCGGCCACCTTTGTTCAGGTCAAATCTGCTTTTGGGAAGGTGGGGAGCTGGGCTAGCCCTGAGCAGAAGGCATATGATCTCTCTGTTGCACACATCTGTGTGACCAGAAATCACACTGTAATGGTTAAAAATAAAGAGACACTGGCACTTCAATGACACTCCTCTAAATGCAACTTTCCTATTTCTCTGTAATCTTTTACAGAGGCTGCAGCTCTGTTTTGCATGGGTACCATGTTCTAAGCTCCACAGAGGTTCTAAGATCCCTCAGTCTTCTTGGTGCCAATAAATATGATCATCAACCAGTCCAATAGGATGAAACTATAACAGCAGCTGCCTAATGCTTTGGAGACTTCTTCACCTTCTCTCCCACCATGCACTTTAGGTCACTCCAGAGCTGGGAGTAAGCTTAACTTCTCTGCCTGATGCTCACAAATCATGATACCTTGTTTTAACTCTGGAATTCTCACTGTTCTGCTTGGCTAATTTTAATTTCTCAATTTCCAACCTCCTGTCATTCCTTTATTTCTGGGCTCTGTTAGTCTATTGTTCATTCCACCATGGATCACTGTAGGGTTTTTCTGGTAGGCTCAAACACGTCTTGTAGCAGCTTTTTGTCTATATTAAGTCCTCATAATTTCTAGGCAGGTGACAGCTGTTAATAATAGGGGAGTTTTGTGCTATTTTGAGCATCAAATAGTCACAGAATTACAGAATCATGGAGAGTTTGGGGTTGAAATGGATCTTAAAAATCATCTAGTTCCAACCCCCCAACCATGGATCAGCACTCCTCCCACTAGGCCAGGTTGCTCAAAGCCCATCCAACCTTGCTTTGAACACTTCTAGGGATGGGGAATCTACAATTTCTCTGGGCACCCTATTTCCGTGTTTCACTACCCTCACAGTAAAGGATTTCTTCCTACTGTTTCATATAAATCTGTCCTCTTTCAGTTTAAAGCCTCTCCTCCTTTCATTCCATGTATTTGGAGAAAGACCCAGCTGTCTTGTAGCTCCTTTAGGCAGTGGAAGGAGCTGTAAGGTCTCCTCAGGGCCTTCTCACCTCCAAGCTGAATAACCCCAGCTCCCTCAGCCTGTCTTCACAGGAGACATGTTCCAGTCCTCTGGTTACCTTTGCAGCTCTCCTCTTGGACCTAATGAGTCCATGTCCTTCTTATGTCAGTGGCCCCAGAGTCAAGATTTCTTGCATCATCATGATCTATTTGTAGCATTTTGTTGTATAGCTCCTAACTTAGATCCAGAAACTAGACATTCCTCCTATGTCCCTCAAAGGGCCAGACCTACTTTTGTCTTGAGGACACTTAACACCATTTCTTTTCCTTGTAAAACTTAGACATTCTATCCTTATTTTGGAAAGGAAAGAGAAGTAATCAGTCAATCCTATTACAGCCTAGTGATTACCTCATTCATCCAGAAATGGGAGAGCTGTCTTTTGTTGCTGTGGCTGTCTGAAGAGCCTCCTCACTAGAACAGTTCCTTCCTGCAGGTTTTATGCTCAGTTGCAAGGGGACTTTCCCCCACTTTGTGCTTGATTGGTCTAATCAGGCAAATTAGCATCCTTTGTTATACTCCTTACTTAAGGATTTCCCTGACTTGCAGGACTCCATCTTAATGCTCTGGTTTACAGTAAAGATAATTATGCAGTACTTGCTAGATTGTAGTTCAAAATGCAATGTTCTTTGAAATACACTGACTAAACAATGAAAATACTCCAGTTCTTGGTGATGTAGGTGTATCATTTGCTGCATTCAGGTTTGAAACTGAGCGCACTGGACTGATTGGTTTTGTGGTATGAATCTTCCCCATTTAAATGAACCATGGCCAAAGAAGATGTTATATTGACTACCAAAGTGTGAGTTTTTAGTTTGGTGAATCATCTTCTGGGTGAATAAGAAATAGGGATGAAAATTGAGTAGCAATGTCCAAAAGCTGTGGCAATTGATTATTTTGAAATAGATGATGAATGACCATAACCAGTGAAAGTGTATGTAGTATTTGTGAACTATCCTTGACTACTATTTAGTTCAAAGTTATAATACTGATTTTAAAAACCAGACCATACTCTCTTATTTTAAACTAACTTCATTTTCGCCCTTCAGTCCTAAGGAAAACAACTTCAACAACTAATAACATACACAACAAAAGAAAAATAGCATTTGGAGTGGTAGCCAGATGGTGGTTGTAGTAACTCTGGTTCTGGATATAATTTATGACATTTCACTAGCCTCAAAATGAGAAGTGTGCTATGAAGTCTCTGTGGGAATGAGTTGATTGCTCTCTACCTAACTTATTAACTGCAAGAAAAAGATGTTGTAGTGTCCTGCTTCTGGGGATCAGTCTGAGATCCAGTAATTAAATAAATACTTTTATATACTGTATAGAATTTCACTAGGATATTGAATCAAGTTAGATCTCACAGGAAAAATGGCTGGAAGCATGTAACGTGGTAGTTTCTTCCTGTGATACTGGAATTTTGTTGTTTCCACTTCTCTTAGTTTTCTAACTGCACTGAACCATCGTCTGTCATGCTGTCCTTGGTGAGTGTCTACCCAGTGTTCCTCAGTTTTTAATGAAAATGAATGAATAGCTAACCTGAGAGGTACCTATCAGGCTCTAATAATTTTTTTTTGTTTACATCAATTTATTGATACTGGCCTTGGGTCTTTTTGATTTATCTCAGTGCCTCAGCAAACAGATTGACCATTTGAGTACATTCACTCCAAAAATGACCTCATCACTTGGGAAATCTTGAGGCACAATCAGTGCTGTAAATGGCATGGGAGGGACGGTGGAAAGAGCTCTGCAAATCCCATGAGAAATGGTAACAAGCCTACATAAACACGTAGCCTTGAGAAGTACAATATGTTAAAGAAGTTAGAAGTAATGTGTTGTTAACAGCACAGCTTTATGTACATAAGGAGACTTTCTAAATTTAGTAGGGTAGAGATGAAGCAGACATGTTCAAGCTTGCGGGAACTTCTGTGTTTATCAGTTTGCTACTAGTAAGCTTCACATACCTTCCTCAACTGTTTTGGGGGGTAACTGTATCCCCTCGTTTAATGGAGTCACAGAATGATTGAGGTCAGAAGGGACCTTTGTAGGTCATCTCGTTCAGCCCATCTACTCAAGCAGGGCCACCTAGCACCAGTAGCCCAGGGCCATGCCCAGATAGATATCGAAGATCTCTAATGATGGAGACTTCCTGACCTCCCTGGGCAATCTGTTGGAGTGCTTGCCTGTTACCTTCTCTGAGTTTATTGTCTGTAATAGCATAACCTGCCCTTTTGTTTGCTGCACTGCACGCTGGTTAAGCTGTTTGTACTGGGACTTTTTAAAAACTTTTCAAAATCAGACGGTTTTTGGGACATATCTATGAATACGTGACTTGCAATGAAACAGGGAAATTACAGGAGTGAGAGATGATACATATGGAGACATCAGCCAGATAAAAGTTGAATGTGCAATGTTTAAATCTTTGTGGTACTTCTGAGGAATGTCACATCTAACTCTTATGTGGCCGTTTCTAAACCACTAACTCCTTTCTTTGACTAGTTAGGAACATACCCTTTTCAATTATCAATTATCTTCTTTTTTTTTTTTCCTGTTTCTACTTATCATTGCTTACTGCACTTTTCAGTTTTTTAGGAAAGTTCTGTTATCTCTCCCACTGTGGTAGTATTGGAGGTTTATTTGTAAATTCTGTTGCCACATTTTCAATTAAGTAACACCACTTCAGAGTTATCTTAACACTAAGTGCTGGTGAAATTCGATGCACGTACGGTTAGGTTCTTAGCTTTTAATTAACAGCCCATTTCAAATTGTTCTGCATTTCTTACAGGTGAATTGTATTGTGGCTTGTTGAGTCAATCACTAAGAGGTTCTGGATTATTAAACTCTTCTTGATTCTCACTTTATGAGATGTTGGATTTTGTGGCTGGGAGGGCAAATGACAGATGGGTTTAACTCAATTTAAGTCATAACATCACATAAGTTCCTACATATATCCAATATGTTATTTTTTCTGGTTATGTCACTTCCCTGTCAGTCATTTTAGTTGTCTCATAAGTCTGTCTAATTTTTGTCTGACACTGTAAGTTAGCTACCTTTAAAAGATATATTGATCCATTACACTGACTAGTTTGAACAAGTCACACTAACCTTAACTATATTGTAATTTTCTTGTGCAGCATTGAGCCATTAGCAGTCTTAGGAAGTCTGTAAACCCTATCCTCAACCTGTACTTATGAAGTAACTTTTCTTTTTTATGTTTTAAATAATAGAAAATAATCCCTTCTACAAAACATATGTAAGGAAAAGTAATCAATTGTTTTTATACATGCTTCATAAATGAAGTCAGTTTCTATCTGCCTTCTCCACATGAATGGATCTTTGCAAGCACCATTGTCAGCACTGCTGTGCTGTGTTATCAATAGACTCCCTGTCACAGTACAGTTGTTGCAACTTGTGGGGATGCCACGAATAGGCCAGCAAGATCCACAGCAAAGAGGGTTCGCTGGTGGGATCGCCCCCAGCCAGGAACATCCCCCCAAGATAGGGTTAGCTCCCAGGAGGCCTTGCTTTAAATATTATAATCTATGGATCTCCCTGGTTTGACACTGGTTCGCTGTTCTCCACCCCTTTGTTCCATCTATGTACCCCATCTAGAAATTTCTTTTTGATTGTAGCCCCCGTTGGCTCCTGTCCCTTAGTCCCACCTTCCCTGCCTCTCCATTGGCTCCCTTGCCCCCACTCTGCCCCCTGGTCCTCATCCTATTGGTTATGATGCTCTGCCCACCCCTTCTTCCCCATATATAACCCTTGTACCCTGCCCTCCAGTTAGCCTTCTATCTCTGGATGGCTCCGCGCCGGGACCCTCCAATAAACCTGGTTGCTGAGCCCCACACAGAAGACCCTTCCTGCCTCCTTTGTCACCTGCTGTCGCCTCATCTCTGTGAGTGTGTGTGCCCCGCACCATCGGGTGTGTGTGGCTGCGCCTTTGTCTGGCCCCTCCGTGCTGAAGCGGCTTCCCCTGGCTGGGGTCCCTTCTGGAAGGCTGTGGCAACTCACCACGGCCCCACACCGCAGCATACAGTTAACCTCTTCTGCACAAAATTAGATAGATTACTAAGAAAAAAATCTTTTTTCTTTGGAAAACTTACTTTATTGAATTGCCAAAAGAGATTAGCTGGCTTATAAACCTTGTTGAAGGTATAAATATAACATTAATGTATGACTCTGAACTGCATGTTTTCTTAATGAGCCACCAATTCTCTTATTCTCTCATCAAACACCTCTCTGGGAGTTGCTGCCATTGCTCTTTTCCTTGGCTAGTATTTTGAACTGGAAAAAGGGAAAGAAAAATGTAAGACTGAAATGTAAAGACATTCAAAAAAGTGAAGACTCTGAAGAGATTTTTATTTGGTAAGATGTCCACAGATACGTTATTCCTGTCCTTTCACATAGCTATCTCCAGGCACTGGAGATACCATGTAGTTATCAGAACGGTGACTGCACTTGGTAACGCCAAATTTTAACAATGCCAAATGTATACAGCTGAAGAGTAAGAAATGTGAGTTAATGAGCTATATAGTAGGATGGTAGGGTTTGAATTTGTAACAAGATGCTAGAAAAGCAGAAATCTCTTGTCTGACTCGGTCTGATACGTTAGTCAGGTGGGCATTAGCAGGGGTAGAAGAGGAGTTGTAGTGTTACTGAGAAGTAAAGGAAGATAGGAAAGAGGGTTCCTGTTAAAAGAAAAAGGAGAAACTAAGCTTCATGTAAAGCTTACATGAAGATTTATATTACAATCATTTACGTTAGCCATAAGGCAAAACACAGGAATTGTGTGAAGTTTTGGTTAGTTTCTATGTTAGAAACAGGGTTAAAGTAACATCTTCTTAGAGCTATGCAGGAAGTGTGTAGCTTAGTAGGAAAGTTTATATTTTTGGCCTAAGGCATGTAAAAACAATCAAACACATCATCCTGGAATGCAGGAGTGCCTATGGACTAATATTTGAAGATCCACTTGCACAGAAATTTGCAGAATATGTTCACAGTCCAGTGGGCAGATGAGAAGAGCAAGCAAAAAGCCCTGCACCTCACTGTAGAGGTGCAGGGCATTTTTCAGCATATCAGAGGGTTTTTTAAAATTTTCATTCAGTACAGGGGCAAATTCTTTATGATATTCTCTTGGACATTGAAAAAAAAAAGGTACTTACTGAAATTTATCTGACCCTAATAAATACATGGATGACCACTTCTTTTTGTGGTCTTTCTCACCAACTCACAAAGAAACAAAACTCTGTGTGGTGAGTACAGTAATAAAACACAGGTTTCTAATGATAATATTAGGGTGATCCTGTAGAACGAGCAAATGGGGTCATCTCCATGCTAAAAGGCTATCACTACCTTATAATCCCACTAATTAAGAGTTGTCTTTCCATACAGGGGTATCTGCAGAAATATCACACTTTCAGGGACATTTGGCTCAAACTGGGTAAAGTCTACAGAAAATGTTAACTGAATCAGAAAACAGAAAAAAAATAGCGGCAGATTTAACATGGAAGTTTCTGCTTTGAGTAGAATTAGTTGTGTCCTCATCTATCCATGTCGCAGAGGATTTTGCAGAATTTTTCAGCTGTCCGTAGCTTGCATAACTGCCAGCTGCTGCAGAGATCAAAGGCTGGAAAGGAAGGACAGTATGTAGATGTGTCATCCTAGACTTTGGGGTCCTAAAAACTACATTGATGCATCAGTTTATGTTTATAATTGTCACAGATGCACCAACTAAGTACTGGCTGAGTGAAAAATCTGTATTAATTTTACTCAGACCCAGCATTCCTAAATTTTAGAAAACTTCCGAAAAATAATATAACTTATATATGAATTCATATATAATAAGATAGATTATATAAACTTCAAAAAAAAATTTGTCTTAAAAATGGAAGCTGTCAGAAACTTTTGGTATTTTTTACAATATTGCAAATGTCTAAAATGTGTTTTTTATTCACGTGATATAGCCTAGGTAATTACCAAGGTGAAAGGTCTGTATAATCCAGGTCTTTCAAAGTGAAGAAAAATTATGTGTCCTACTCAACCCAGTGTTTTCATAGACAATGGAGAAGAAATCTGCAGCAATGAACGACTTTTCATAGTTCAGTGGGTTTTTCAAAGAGGAAAGTTGTTGTTAATGTAAGTACCGATGAAGTTCATGAAATATATTTTGAGACTCCCTTGCACTATTGTAATTGGATCTTCTGGCACATCTGCTGCAGGCCTCACGTATCCAAATGTGACTGAGTCAAGTCTGAGAAAAATGGGTATTGAAGGAGTCAAAAAGATTTCTGCAAGTGGTTCTTTAAAGCTGGTCTGCCAGAAACAAGTGGATGTGCCTGATTCTATGGCTTTGTGGTGAAGTATTTTGGAAAAGCACAGCTTAAATACATGTACTGTCAAATGATTATGTAATAGCAAGGTATGTGCACTTTGATGTAGAGGGAAGTTTGCAGAGGTATTATTAAAAAGCAGGCCACACAAACAAGGTTGTTTTGAGATGCTTTTGCAGGGACGTGAGTGTTTGCATGGTCAAGTAATGTTTTGTTTTTTTTTTTTTTAATCAGTTGGTGCACCTCGAAGCAGAGATGCTTTTGTGCAGAAGTTTTTCAGCCAGTGACCTATTTTTCCATTCTGAATAAAACATGTTGCCACTCTGCATGAATCTTACCTAGTTCATTACAGCTGGAATAGCATTAAGCCATGGAAATATCCATAAAGAGCTGCATTAGAAATACAACTTATGAGTGTTGACTTTCCATTTTGCTTCCAAGAGACACAGTCTGAGAATAGTATCAGGTTAAATCAGGTCATTGAGTGTATTCACAAATTCAGGGGATTTGCTATTTGAAACAATTTTTATTGTTTGCATACTCATCTATCTGTATTTTTGATCACCATTTCTTTTTAAAAAAAAAAAACAACAAAAAAGAAGGGCTGTCAAGTTTTTGCCGTGTTTGCTATAACTGTATGTGTGGAGTTTTTCTCATGTCATGATGACATTTCCTCCAGGAAAACAAGTGCTGGTCCCTGTCCTTCCCTGGTGAAGCATGTGACTCATTGTGTTATTTCCTGCTACCTTGATAGCTGAGGGGAAGGTTTTGATTACGTTTAGATTAGTCACTGGGTTTGTTACTATCATTGTGCTCATTTCTGTCTTACCACGAAAGAACTCTGATGTATTTAGATATCTCGGGGCAAGGACAGAACAGATTATATACTGACTTTAACGGATGAGTAATGATCAGTTTCAATCTCATATATGATGGACAGCTTTGTTGCTGTAAATACAAAGTGTCCCCCTTTGCTACCAGTTAGTCTGCTGGCTATTTTAAGCTTGAACATTGCAAGCCATTCCTTCTGGTGTAGGTGCTGTTTCACTGAACATGTCTCAATGTTGTAGCTGTATGGAACTGTTATTCAGCTATTTTTACACAGATTTTGAGGGAGGAAGAGGAGGTGAGGAGGGACTCAGATCTTTTAGGAGAAAAATGTGAGCATTCTTTAAAACAAGTTACTACTGAAATACCCTCTAAACAAAAAATTCACTCTTCCCTCCTGAGCAAATTTCACAGGAGAAAAGAAAAGCACTTGAAATGGTACATTTAAATTCTGTAATCAAATGGGAAGAAATCTGATCAGATGCCTCCTTGAAGGTGTGTGGTAACCAGCTGTTTACATAAAAGCTGGGGATGGAGCAGCCCTGCTTGCCAAGTCCCATCACATTGTTCTGCAAAGACTTTATGAAACCATAGCTCTCGAAAGAAATTTGTGTTGAAGGATACATATTTTGACAGTACAATTGATCAGATTTTGCATCATGTTTGAGGATTGATATCTCATTTTTTAAAATCTTATCCTAATGTTTCCCCTATTTTTTCCCTACAAGGTCTTTGTCTCAGCCCTCAGTGCATTTATAACTGTTAACAGGATGATATAACTTGTGTTCTTGGACACATAATCAGGAACCGTGGAGTTACACATCAATCAAATATGCCAGTTATACATGTATTTTCCTAGTGACGTTTCATCCTTGCTTATAACTGGGAAAGAAAGGAAGAGGATAAGAATGTTTCATTTCAGTTCTTCTCCATCAGAAACTGGACAGAAATGGATCTGGAAAGCTTTTGTTAACAACTATTGCCAGCTGCTCAGTGAGGAAAATAATAAGAATTTTGAAATATTTTCTTTAATTATCAAAGCTTTTTGTTGACTAGATTCAACACCTAGTTTATAGAGATTTTCCAAGGCAGCATCTCTGAGAAGAGCTCTTTGGCTCTGGCTTTCTTGCTTCAGACTTGAACACTTTAGTCTCCAGGGCCTGGTGTCTCCTTCCTTCTGTTTCTGGGAGGTGCATTTAACTTGCCTCCTTATAATTCCTGTTCAGTTCCTCATGCAGGTCTCTATTGCCCTACATCTCTTTGCTATCTCCTTTATGCCAGTGGTCACAACCAGCAGATTCCTTTGCTTTATTACAGTGATTAAGAAGTTGCATACTTGTATGACTTTGCTGGATTAGATGCCCTGTGGGATGAAGTTCCTGCTCTGAGGAGTTTAGATATGAGGATGATAGGTGTGTTACGAATACCTAAGCTGTAGGTTTTTTGATTCAAGTCAGCCTTAAACCCACACCTGCATCTTTTACATTTAGGAGGTATATTGAAGAAATAAAATACTATGATCTACTACTCAGTAATTTATTTACAGCTCATCTGATCAGAGGGCTACTAAGTCTTTGTTATGTCAAAGTTAGAAGAAAGAATTAACGGAAAAAGTCTAAAATAAGATTTTAGGCCAATTTAGGTGAAAAAGTTTTTGCTGGTTTTTGTTTTTAGATTAAAATGTTTGAGTGCTTTTGGTAGGAATAGGCTTTGTGTAAAAGAATCAAACTTTTAGTCAGAAATTGATTTTTTTTTCCCCTCTAAGAAGCTAAAAACATTAAAATCTATTACTCATATGCACTGACATTCAGTATTAATTTTATGTCCCTCTATATTGCTTTCTTCAGGGAAAAACTAACATCCATTTGTTGATCAGTGATATACACTGAGCACAAGGTGCATGGCTGCTGATTAAATAACAAGCACATTAGGATTTTTTTTTTTAATGGGTGCTGGCAGTAGCTGCTGCTGCTGCTGCTGCTGCCTGACAGTCACTTAAGGGCATGTAGTGGTTTTAGTTCACACTTATTTTCCTCTGTGAGATAAGGATTAGAAGAAGCAAAGCAGGCACAAAACTTTAAAGAATATAAAGAAGTTTATTACTAACAGAATTGAAAGTAAAAAGGAATAATAAGAAATTAAGAAGAAATGAAAGTAAAACCCCCCTCTTTTCCAGCCCCCACCTCCTTTCCACTGAAACTGCACAAGGGAAAAAACAAACATGGGGTTTGGTCTGTGTTACAGTTCTTAAAAAGTCTATTTCTTTTATGCTTAAGGACAAGGCTTTCCTCTGCTATGCCGTGAAATCCTTCACAACTCAGCAATCCGCCTGGTTAGAAAACAATTTGCTGGAGTGAGGAAAAAAATCTCTCCCATGAAAATCTCACAGTCCTTTCAACACTGCCAGTCATGGGCCATCACATGGGGTTATTAGTCTTTTTAAAGATTAATTAGTCTAGCCTGAAAACAAAGGCTCTCTCTGCTTCAAAATCTCTAAAAGCCTCTTCACAACTATATAACCTGGCATAGGCATTTCTTATTTTCACAGGTGTGGATTTTTCATCTCCCCATGTACTTCAAAAAAAATGGATTAAAGAGACTCAAACAGTATGTGATATTACAGCTTTTATCCCGGCTTGCAAGAAGCATTTTTAAGCTACGCGCCAAAGCGCCTCCTCCCCCTTTTTCCTGCCGCCATTTTCAGCCTCGTCCCACGTGACCTACTTTCTCTTTCTCTCTCTGACCTGGGAGCCGCCGTGTTGAAGAGTTGATTTTCTTTGGGCTTTACATTGGAGAAAGCCTCTCTCCCTTTATGCTGCTGGCTGCATGGTGTCTTCTTCAGTTTGATACGAGCTGTAATGGCTGCAGAAAGCTCTGCCGGCTCCCGCCGGGTCTGCGCGGGGCTGCGTGGAGGGGAAGGGAAGCCCGCAAGTCCCCAGAAGCCGCGCTGCTTTTCTTAGCTGCCTGTTGTTTAAGGCTGGCCTCCCAGCTTTTCCTGGCAACTTTTTGCCCTCACCGGGGAAGGGGGCCTGGCCTAGGTCGCCCCTCCGCGGGAAGTCGGGATGAAGAAAAGGAATTTCCTGTGCTGCCATGCCATTTAAATATGCAAATCGCAAAAGTGCAATTGGCTTCGGAACTTGTCCATCAACTCAGTTTCAACCTATCACAGGGCAGTTTGCTTGCTGCACTTGTAGACATTGCTCAGTGTGTACTTTCAGTCAACAGCCCAGAATTTTTTGAAAATTATGAAGAATCACCTCCTTCCTCCACAGCTGAGAGTAAACAGTATGTGTTGCATGAAGGCCTTGTTGCCTTTGTAAAATCATGGCTCAGGCCTGTTACTTCGGCTAAGTAGAAAAGGACTGTGGGAAAGAGACACAGCTGAATTAAGGGTAGAAAAACATGCTGCGTGACCATCGTGTGCTCACGTCCTGGTGTGTGGTGGCTGGTTGAATTACGTTTGTTGTGCCTTAAAACTGTGTAGACAGATAACTGGCTAACTGCTTAAAAAGGCCGGGTTTTTGTAATAAAGGGGCTCTCCTTTGCACCTGCCTGGGGACTCTGCGTCACTCATTATCACAACAAGTATGGAGGCTTTTTCTCCAGATTTGATGTTAAAATCTAAGTTGCACATTTATCCCAGCTCAGGTAGGCATCTTGGTTAGACAGACTGAGGAGGAGGAAGGGAGAAAGTGAGTGAGAGACAGAGCTTCAGAGGGCATTCAGCTCTTACGTGTGAGTGAGTTGTTTCCTGGAGATGCTTTCTGTCCTCCATGGGCCAAAGAGGTTGTGTCCAAGTTAGCTGGAATAGTTACAGCTCCTACTTTATGTGCTTCAGGTAGTGGACATGAAGTGGGGCTAAAGGTGTTTCTGAGCCTCTGAACCCAAAGGCTCAGGACACAGGTGTTGTGACAGTGTCTGCGCTGTGTCATTGAGTGTGACACCTGCATGGGCCAAGGCAGCTCTGAGCGCAGGTTAAGACAACTCGTTTTCCATCAGGGCTGCTAGTTCAGCCACAGCCCTGCACTCTTCTGCTTTTCCACCTTCCAGTTCTGGGAGAGCTTTCCTAGGAGCCTGGCGCTCCTGTTGGCACATAGTGCATGCTGCCATATAGACCTTATAGAGGATTTCTTTCTCACCTCCAGAAAGTCAGCTATGAAAGGTGGCATGGACTTCTTTTTCTCCTTGACTAAACACATCTATGCTCAAACACTTTATGGCAGTTTGCATTGCTGCCTCAGTGGCAGCTTGACCTCTCCAAGACAACATCCATTTGGCTTAATGATCTCTTGTATTCTAAGCCTTCATACAAAACTTCAAAACACTCATTGCATACTTCGTCAAAACTCACACAACAAGGATTTTTTCGCTGGTTTTGGTTGCTTGCTTTTTATTGTTCAAGTCTTTATGTAATGGTCAAAAGCAGGGGACAGAATGGTTAGTACAATTTCAGAAATCTGCACAAATTCTGGATAACTGGTTTGCACAAATCCTTGTTTTATGCTTGTAAATGCTCAAATGCAGTTATAAGCCTTTGGAAATGAGGCCATATGTGATGCAGTGCAAATGATTCTTCTGAGGCTTAGGAAGGTAATAGCTCTAGGATACTTCCATTAGTGTCTCTCCAAAGGGCAATTTTATACCAGAGATTGATGTTTGGTCCAAGTTTATACTAGTTGGGTGAAATACCCTATATACAGGCCTCCATGGTAGATCTGGACTCTCTTTTGGTAGCCAAAATGACCCGTTAAGATGAGGCTTCCTCTCCCAATTTAAAAGAAACGATTTTCTTAAAATGGACTCACTGAAGTGAATGGATTTACTTCTGATACTTCATTTTTCAAATGGGGACTTCTTCTTTTTTCAGGAGGCATATTTATGCCCTCAAAGAGTAGTATTTCAGTGTTTACACCTATCTGTTGTGTATTTCATTGCTTCTGTTGGTCAAGAGGAATGATAAACTATGCGTCTCTCATAATATGTATTGATCTTCTTGGAGATGATTTAAACACCTATCAATTCTCTTCTGGACTCCATATAAGATAAAATGCTGTATATTCTCTCCATTTGCAATTCTTATTGTGGCATGAAATCCTATCACAATTATTTTCATTCTATTTAGGAACAATTCAAAAATATCTATTTATTTTAACAATTAATTAATAGAAAGTTACTGCACTGGATTTCAGTTGTTTTTCTGGTGTTAACTCCATTGCTAATATCCAAATTCTCTTTTGTTGTGTGTAGTTTCCCTACAACTTACGTGCTTTTCAACAGTAGAGCTCAGTCAGTCTCTCTGGCACTGTTAGTCCAATGAAGAGACCACAATAAATTTTTGTTAAGTTTTACTTTTCTGTGACCAGAGTAACAATTACAATGGATTGATTATGATCTAGGTTTTGAATGTAATGATGATCCCTTTTACTGTTTTAAACACCTAACCTTCAATTAGCCCCCAGTTTTCTTTGCTATTTATTTGGAAATTGTGGCTGGATCACTGCATTCATAACTGCATTATGTAAATAGTGTAAACAGCCACAACAACAAAGGAGTCCTGACCTTCAGCTCTGCCCCAGCAGCTCCACGGATGCTTAGTTTCCTTCATTGTTCTGTGCAGGATATTGTTCACTTGGATAGGTTTTCACTGTTTTGGAATCTTTTTTAACATAATTGATTAAAGCGTCTCTATAAATTGAATTTCCCATGTGGACTTTTTAAAGCCTCTGGAACTTGATAAGCTTTTGTAACAGAAGAAGAAATGTTTCATGTGGCTCAAAATCCTCCTTGCATAAAGGAGCATTTCATCAGCCACGGTCTGCTCTGCTAAGCTCTGCTGGCACAGTGACACCTGAATCCCATAGCCTAACTAGCTTTTTTTCTCCTTGCCTCAGGGTAAGAGATTCAAGAAAGTTGTTTTGTTGTTCAGCAAGGAAGATACTGCTGAGCCAATGAATTAAAATAACATAAAAGTCCCTCTCTTTTTGGAGAGAACTTTGCATAAACTCTAAATGGTATGCCACTCTCTGTTTGTGGGGCTCTTTGGAAATAGTTGTTTAAGAAAACTTAGAATAATGAGGAAACCATCAAGAATCTAAGCTCATATAAAAAAGTGGGGGGAGACAAAGGAGTGTTAAACACATCTCAAGTTAAATTGAAAGTAAAACTCAGGAAGAAAAGTAAGCTTAAGCTTCAAGAACCGGTGCAAAAAAGCTGGAGTCTTCTGGGGTTTAGTGTTTCCAGCAACAGTGACAAGCAACAGGTAAGGATGACAGCAAATACGCATGGAATGAGAGCATTTTCCACTACTCTCACTTTAAAATGTGCCCATTTCTGTGTCTGACCTGCAGACATGAAGTGGAAGGTGTGCATATTTTTAAGGCAGCAGGAAGGAATTGTAATTATGTCTTTGCAAGGTCTGTGAACACTATGTTTTTATCTCCCCAGGAATTAGATTTTCTTAAACACTCTCAACTGCTATAGCAAAACTCAATCAAAGAAAAGTCTCCTCTCTCCTTTCTTTAAGACCTGAGACAACAGAGGAAAAGAAGTTGAGAAGTTTCAGGTGCAGATTTATCTCATGTTTCTTTTATTTCAGGAAGGTAAGACACACTTGATTGTCTGAAATCAGGTTTGCCATTCAAAGACTGAGAAACAATGACAGAGCTGTGTGATGTACGAGTGTCACTGATGGATTGACTGGGATCCAAACGTATTTTGGCCAGTATCAGAAGAGAAACCGTAGCTTAATACAGAATGATAAAAGTTTGAAACTTTTGAAAATTTTCTTAATGTTCTTCCATATCTTATGCACTAAATGGACTTGAATCAGTTCCATACACAATTGGCAGTCACATGGCTACATGTAGGTTATCACTGCTCGCGGAGAAACACAGCTCTATCAGTATTAGCCAGTGCGACTGCTGGCTTAGAGCACATTTCAGTGCTTCAAGTGTCATGAATAGAGCCATCCATCCATGGAGGGCCTGGGGGTGCTGGTCAGCACCTGGGTGAACATGAGCCGGCTGTGCCCAGGTGGCCAAGAAGGCCAATGGCATCTTGGCTTGTATCAGCAGTAGTGTGGCCAGCAGGACCAGGGCAGCAATCTTCTCATCCCCCTGCACTGTGAAGCATCCCCCCACCCTGTGCAGCACTGGTGAGGCTGCACCTCAAGTCCCCCGTTCAGTTTTTGACCCCTCACTACCAGAAATGCATTGAGGTGCTGGAGTGTGTTCAGAGAAGGGCAACAAAGCTGGTGAAGTGTCTGGAGTACAAATCCCATAAGGAGCTGCTAAGGGAGCTGGGGTTGTTTAGCCCGGAGGAAAGGAGGCTCAGGGGAGATCACGTCACTCTATACAACGTACTTGGTCTCCTTTTCCAACATGTGACAAGATGACTCCTCACTGTGAGGATGGTGAGACACTGGAACAGATTGCCTGAGAAGCTGTAGATCCCTGGAAGCGTCCAAGGCCAGGTTGGATGGGGTTTTGAACAAGGGGAAGATGTCCCTGCCCATGGCAGTGGCATTGGAACTAGATGATCTTTAATGTGCTTTCCAACTCAAGTCATTCTGTATGTTTATATGACAAAAGGAAATGCCCTCAAGTTGTGCCAGAGGAGGTTTAGATCAGATATTGGAAAAAAGTTTTAACCAAAAGTGTTATCAAACATTTGAACAGGCTGCCCAGTGATGAAGTGGTTGAGTCACTGTCTCCGGTGGTATTAAAAAGATATGTAGATATGGCACTTCGGGACATGCTTTAGTGATGAACTTGGCAGTGGTAGGTTTACAGTTGAACTGAATGATCTTAAGGCTCTTTTCTATATAAATGATTTTATGGTTCTTTACGTATGATCATGGATTTATTCAGATTTATTGCATACCTGAGATGTCAGGAAAAGTTGGAGTGAGTTTTTATTGCTGATATTTTTCCACCTGCAGTCATGAATAGCACTTGGGTTTATTGTCAAGAAGAAAGGAAGCAATATTCCAGTGGTGCACTATGGAAAAGGACAACAAAACACGTGCAGGTGCTCCTCTGTTCAATTCATTGAAAGATTGCCAGAGGCTTGGGAAAGGCACTTTAAGCTGTCAGCAGAGAGTTTTAAAAGGTTTGCCTGCTTTAAAAGGATGCCTGCATCCCCACAGATGAGGGAGAGGGAAAGATCCAGACCAAATATTCAGCCAAGTATTTGTCTCACCCATTTTGAGATAGGACTCTTCAAGCTGGTGGCTTGAAGTTGATGCAAATGCTTCATCATGTCAGCTTGAGTCTTCATCCAGCTGCATAGTCTTTGCTGTAAGGATTTCTTGTAGTGTTGAGAAGTAGCCAAGCATGTTTCTTTTGGGCAACTGGCTTCAAATTGTTGTTTCTTAATCATTCAACTCCATTTGTATATTTTACAAAAAGAAAAAAAGAAAAAGAAAAGAAAACAAAAAAAAAGACTTTAGGGCATAAGTTCAACTCATTTAGGCAACCCATCCTTCCTTGACCTGAAAAAACCGCACAAAGCCCAACCCAAAACAAAAGCAAGTAGGGTAAATGTTGAAGGCAAGGAGTGCCTTTTCCAGGGCAGATGGTGTTCAGAGGCATTGTCTGTGTTAAAATATGGGAGCTCACAAGAGGATTCAGAGGATGTTTTCCCACCACGCAGCAGGCATCCTCAAAGCACAGCAGCACTATCCTTTCCCTGTTTTACCACAAAGGACAAAAGCAATTCTTCAGTTTATAGGTCTCACCCTATTGATAATAATTTTAACTGAAACAGACAAAAATATGTGTTCTGAGAATTGTGGTGGATGCTTCAGGGTACTCTTCAGCTTCTGTTGCTATGATTTAAATGCACACTTCATGCAATGAGTCCCCTTTTTTTTCCCCTGCTATTGCTTTTACCCACTCAGTACAAATTCTTGTGCAGAAAGAGTAGTCAGTGATATCCTTGCTCATGAAGTTTCAAACAGTAAAATCTATTTTTTCTAGAGCTGTTTAGAAAAATAAAAAAACCTCATGCACAATATTTTTGTACACATAATGAATATAAACTAAGAGAAAAATGTGCATAAGCCAAAAGAAAAACAGCATCAACTATGTTCACGGAGTGTCTAAATACAGTGCAGGATGAGAAGAATATTTTCTGCCTGGTCACATGAGCAATATGACATTGCATGATGAAGTTCCTTCTCCTGCTCTTGCCACCGTTCAGCAGCAGTTATTGCTTCATTGCTTCAGTCACTGGGTTACTCATCTTGTGAGCTAAGTTGTCTTTCATGCAAGAAATTGATTTCATATTTTGTGCACATTTTATATATTGCCTTATATAGCATTCAGTTTGCTTTTGTAAAACTAAATAGTCTTGCCTTTAAATTCACGTGCCTATTCTATTCTGATGGCAGTGAGAGTTCCTACCTTACTTTGTCTCACAGCATGACTTAACTTTCACCAAAACCATACTTCCATGAACTTTTCCATGGTGAGATGCATCCTGAGGTGTGAATCAGGACAGTGCTTGCATATCTCCAGCCAACTGATCAGCTGAATACCTTCTGATACCTATTAATTTCACTCCATAGAAAGTACCACTTTTGAAACTGTTACGTGTTTAGGTTTTTTTCCCAGAGAGTAAAAGAATAATCCTGTGTAAGCCTGGCATCTTGAAGCCTGAGGTGAATTGTTGCTTTTTTCTTGATCTCCAGTGAGTTGGAAGCCTGTAAGGGCTTTCAAGTTCTGCTAGGAAGACAGAATGGTCCAATGAGCACACTGAAAAAGGTTGATTTATGGGTCTTGAAACATCTGGAGGCATTTCTCTTAAAGCCAATTAGTTTAAAAGTTGGAGAAAATGTGAGATTTATAATGATGCTGGAGAAATACAAGCAAGCCAACTGCTACCCATGTATAATGATAGAAGACAGATACCTTAATTTGATGGCACAGCGTTGTGGTCCATATGTCAGAAATTTTAGGCAAGGAAAGCTTGGTAATATTTTTCTCAAAGGAAAGAAAAAATTTGCTCAGGAGGGGCTGCTGGTGGCCTCCCTTCACTTCTGTCCTGCTGTTAAGATATAAAACATTGAGAAAGTGGGCAAGTAGTTTTGCTCATTAGGCCTGGGCAACACCCACAGCTGGTGGGGAAAGTGGTCACAAGGAGGAGGAGCACAGGAGGCAGCTGGTATCAGGGCTGGCAACGAGCCTGGACAGTGAGGGGTTTCCTTGCTAGTCACACGTAAGGGTGATGTGCGACACCCTGGCCAGTGGACAGTGACGGGCAGCACAACACGTGATTGAGCTGAGCAGAGCTGAGCAGGACCCCTTAACCTGATAGCATGAGCCCAGAATATATTGCTTTTCATGTCATTGGCACGGTGTCATTTCGGCTCATGAGAGCCAGAGATTCAGCAATGCGTCATTACTAGAACAGTTACATACAGCTAAAGGAGAAGGGCTCATTTGGGAGTATTCCCCTTGTATTCTGGGAGGTAATTTCCTTTTCAGATAATATTCATATTCTCCCAAAGGTAACATCATCATGCTGTCTCTTTTCCCTCTCCAAAAAAATCTATTTATTTAAATCTTTTGGTTTTTTGTTTTAGATTTTTTTTTGGTGAAGTACAAGACTGTTTAATGGGTGGTCAGACAATGTAGTTGCTGTCCTTGGCTTCTTGTGCAGGGACTAGGGCACTAGTTCTAGAAAATCTGAAAAACTATCCTGTCTGTAAGTGCCTGGCAGAAAAGTTGTGCTTCTAAGATATATTCACTTTGTGAAAGAGTAGAGAAAAAAAAAAAAGGCATAGTAGCATGGGGTTCATCTAATCTAGTGGACAGTAATAATTTCTTGAGTGTCACCTATCTTTCGAAATTAAAATAACTGATAGATTCTAGCCAGTAGGTGAAACATTCAGTTATTGCAGGTAAGTAGCTGACAACATGCACATTTCAGTTCAATTCAATTCAGTTCAATTTTAGTATTTTAATGGCCAGGTTGTGCTTCACTATGAAGAGGTAAAAAAAATATGTTGCATTATAAGATTTTTTTTCTTGCAAATCTCTTAGAGAAGTGTTCATCTATCCCGAAGAGCTGATATTTTCAAAACTGCTGATACAAAATATAATCAACATTTCTAGGAAAGGAAGAATGAAATAGAAATTTTACTATCTTCTTTTTCTAATAGAAAAAATTATTGACAGTATTTGAAATCTGACATACATATATTTTTTTTGTTTAGCTGATGGTTTTTAAAATCTGTTTTCTACAATTTTAATGGAAGTTCTGCTTTATTATTAAATAGGAATGATATTTTAATATTATTCTCTTCAAAGAATAATTATGTAAAGCACTTTGCCAAAACGGTACCCATACAGTGAAAGTCAGTGCAAACTTGCTGGAATAAATAAGCATGCATTATCTGTGCTGAGTAACTTCACAGGTAACTGTTCTCTAGTCATTCCTGTTTTAGAAATGTGTGGGTTTTTTCCCTTTCCCCAACGAATCTTCACATATCCCTTGAATTGTAAGTCATCATCAAAATCAATTCAAATTTCTCTGCCATTCTCCCCTCTGTATACAATACCAATACAATCTAATTACCAACAGTGTGTTGCACGAAGAACTCACAGTATTTTCACTGGAAGATGCTATTTTGGGTTTCTGTTTTTTTATTACTAAACTTTCTAAGAAATAAAGGTCACTGTCAATGTAGGCATGCATGTTCATTGTGTGAATCTGCTGGCTGATTCATTGGTTTGTCTTAAAAAAAACCAAAACATAATCTGATTTCAATCCTGGAATATTTGATGCTATCGGTATCTTCTACAGTCATAAGTAGTAACCAGGCTTCATTATTTCAGTTCTCACAGAATTACTTGGTTTAAAGCTAGAATGAATTTAACTTTGTTACCAAGGTTGGTCCTCCAGAAACTATGTTAACAGATTTCAAATAGTTAAAATTTTGGACTACTCTGTAAGACTGTTCCACTTTTTAAAAGTTGTCACTGAGTACTTGGGTGCCACATAGCATGGCATAGCATTTCAGGGCAGTGAGTAAACCTTTCCCTTCTGTTCCACTTCATTGTATTTCTGTGGAAACCTGCATTTAAGGTGCAACTGCCAGGCTTCAGAGACAGTCTAAGTTAAGCAGTATGCTGGCTTTAGGATTTAGATAATTTGGTGATGTGATGGTGAAAATAATTGAGGTAAATAATTTCAGTAGTCACCAATCATTCTCTAGCATTTTGGGCTGCAGACTAGAGTACTTAGATGAGGTTGTTAAACATTGTCTTTAAAATCTCATGGAAGATACTGCAGCAGGCACAGTTAGCAAGAACAGAACTACTGATAGTAACCTTTGTGGAAGAAATAGTTCCATTATCTTAAATAATGGAGTTCAGAGGAAGAAAGATAAAGGCATTTTCCCTTGTTATTTTAAATCCTCTAAGTATCATGATCAAAAATGGGAGATAGATGTCTCTGTGGTATGAATGGAAAAAAAATTAGAAAGCACAACAACTGTGGGATTTTTTTAATGCATGCAAGGTTCTTGACATTAATCTGTCATTGCACAAATTTTTCAGCTACAGCACTATGTGTCTTCTGTAACTGAAAGGCTTGACTGACTTGTTCATGAATGTGATGGGTTTGGGAAAAAAAAATCCCTAAATGGAAACAAAGGTGAAGTTGTTTTTTTTTTAAGTAAAAAGGATGTGACAGAAACAGGTAGAAAGTGATTTATAGCAGCTGGCACGTGGAGCTGTTAGTCCAGCTTTTATTCTGTATGTCTTTTTGCCTCTGGAGTTAACCCTATGCCTATCAGTGGTTTTAATCTGTTGTCCCAACATAAATGCAAGAATCCAAAGTAACATCATCCCGTCTAAAATTGATATGATTTATCATAGCACAGAGATCCCTAGAGGGATGCCTGGTGAAAGGCTGTCATTCTGTGACACTCTGAGAAAGATTGTTTTAAAAGTCAGAGGAATTGCAAGGGTCAGTTCTACAAAACCATTGTTACTCACTGAAAGCTGTAGAAGCTCCTCTTGTTTGCTGAAGCCTCTCACTTGCATGATACAAAATTCCAGGTGGAAACTGGCACTGTCAGATGTAAGCTATGAAGATGCACTGAAGTGCATGTTTGTATAAAGATCCAGACAGACATGTTTGCAAATTTGGCCTTAAAGCAGTAACACTGAAAGAGTCCATCATTATTTAAAGGCGTATTTTTGAAAAATGCTTAAAAGTGCGTCCTAAACAAGTCTGTCTCCTTTGTATAATGAGATATTTTTATAGGCAGATGTACCTATGTACCTATGATTCCTATTCAACTCTAGCAGAAAAAATGCTAAGTTCTCTCTCCCACACAAAATCTAAACTAGTTCCTTTTAAAATCAGACAGACAGCAACCATCAGCAAATTTTGGTGTGAGTGTTTTATTTTTCAAATCTTTTTCATTTTACATGAATTTAATTATATGAAAGGTTTAAGAAGCTCATGAGCAAGAAAATATTCTCTTTACATCTTTACAGCAATGGAATATTGGGGTTTTGGAGGGCTTGTTATTTGTGTGTTTTTTCCCCTCAGAAATGGTTATTTTGTAAAATAAATGTACTTTGTGAGTATCTATGCTCTGTAGACATAGGTGACAATGGTACAGCCATGATGTGATCAGTGAGGTTTAAGGTTGTTTGTAAATGATGAATTCATCTACATAAGGCTTTTTCTTGAGCACATGGGCAGAGGTTTTGTCTGTTTTGCTTATCTTTGAGATGAATCATAGTCTGAATATACCTGTCTCTTCCCTATTGCTTAAATGATCACTTATAACAGATTATACTGTTCAGACAGAAAAGGTTAGGTGAGCTAGATCTTTCTGGAAGCAGCTGAAGAGAAAAGTGAGCAGATAATGAATTTCTCTGTAGTGTAGCATTTGTAAAATTAAAGAAGTAAAATCTATGGTTTTTAAGGAAAAGTGAAAAATATGATAAAAAGCAATGACACAGGTTTTGATTTTTTTTTTTTTGGTAACCTAGAGAAATTTTACTAAAGCTGTGTTCATCCCAAGGGAAATTAGTGAGGGAAATTAATGATGTTCCTGTGTTGCTTAAGGCCAACTGTTGTTGCCACAGGGTGCTGTCCTCAGAAAGACATGGATAAAAGGGCTTTTCTTGATGTAGCCTCCCTTCTATATATTTCTATATATTTATAATTTCTCAGTGCCTAGGCAGTCCAAGCACCGTTGTCCATTTACTATCTGCTCCGCCTCAAATAACTGGAACATCACTGGGATAGAGAAGCCTTCTTTAAGTGGCGCTTAGGTGACCACAAGACACTATGACTGTGCTGATTTTCACACAGAAGCTCCGTGGGTGAGGTAAGTTGCAGGAGCATGGTATGAGTGAGGAGTAAGTTGTGTTGGTCTTGCTAGGAAAGGAAGTAGGTGACATTATGGCATGTGTCTTTGCCTCATGAGTTCTTTCACTGAAGAAAGGCCTTAGCTTCTAGATTCCTGTCACCACTGTTCTGAAATGGCCTTTCTGTCTCTCACAGCTGGGGATTCTCTATCCATGGGAGGTGGCAGACTGTGGGCATTCAAGATCATCTCCAAAGCTTCCACCCAGGCATAAGGGTCCTGACTCAGTAACAGTAATAGAACAGTAATAGACAACAAATTGCATCCTAAATCATATGGTCATAGAAACATTCAGGTTTGAAAGGAACTTTAAGATCACCATGTCCAACTGTTAATCTTAGTCTCCCACTAAACCATATCCCTAAGCGCCACATGTACTCATTTTTCAGTGCCTCCATGGATGGTGACCACCCTGGTCAGTCTGTTACAATGCTTGACATCCCTTTTAGTGGAGAAAATTATCCCAGTATCCAGTCTAGCCCCCCCGCCCCCCTTGGTGCAACTGGAAGCCATTTCCTTGCCTCTTACTGCTTTTTTCTTGAGAGAAGAGACTGACCCTTATATTTCTGTACCCTCCTTTGAGGTAACTGTAGAGAGTGATAAGGTCACCCCAGGCTAAACAACCCCAGCTCCCTCAGCTGCTCCTCACAGGACTCACTCTCTAGACCCTTCAAAGCTTTGTTGCCCTTCTTGGACTTGCTCCAGGACCTCAATATCCTACCTGTAGTGAGGGGCCCAGAACTGGACACAGGACTCAAGGTGTGACCTCACCTGTGCCCAGTACAGAGGGAAAATCACTGTCCTGGTCCTGCTGGCCACACAGTTTCTGATACAGGTCAGGATACCTCCTTTTTTTGTTAACGTATTTGGAGAAACAATTTTTACTGTCAGTAGCCAGATTAAGTTCTAATTGGACTTTGGCCTGTCTAACTTTCTCCCTGCATAACCTGACAATATCCCTCTTGTCCTCCTAAGTTGCCTGCCCCTTCTTACAGAGGTGATATACTCTTTTTTTTTCCCCCTGAATTCCAGCCAAAGCTCTCTGTTTAGCCAGGCCAGTCTTCCCCTCCAGCTCATCTTTCAGCACATGGGGACAGCCTGCTCCTGTGTCTTTAAGATTTCCCTCTTGAAAAATACCCAGCCTTCCTGAGCCCCTTTGCTATTTAGGACTGCCTCCCAAGGGACTCTCTCAATCAGGCTTCTTAACAGGCCGAAGTCTGCTCTGCAAGTTCAGGTGCTAGTTTTGATAAGCTCCCTCCCTACTTCTCCAAGAATTGAAAACTCCATCTATTTCACGATCATTTTGCCCAAGACGGCCTCCAACGGTCGCATCACCCACCCACCCTTTTCTCTTCACAAAGAACATGAAGCAGGTCTCAAATCCTCTCAACACTCATCATGTAGTCTACTCACTGAGGCCACAAAGATTCTCTGACAATGACTTAATCAAAACCTTGTAATTCTGACTGTAATTTCAGGAGTTTTAAACATGGATAATTACAAAAACATCAGGTATTTTTGTAACAGGGTTTTTTTTTACCATAGTGTTGAAATTTCCTAACCAACTCATTTGTTTGAATTCTGAAAAAATTCTGTCTTTGAATGACAGCAATAGGAAGACAAATGAGAAAGCACTTACTAGTGAATGTACAAGATAAAAGAATTGTCCAAGCCAGTGTAGCAAAGAATCAAACCTATGAGATAAGCTGTGGCAAAGAAGCAAATGAAACCATGCACAGTTTTATATAAGCATTAGAACTTCAAGTGCTCTGATCGGACGTTTTTGTTTGGGTTTTTTTGTTTGTTTGTTTTTGTTTTTTGTTTTTTTCTTTTTGTGTCTTTAAAAAGAAAAAGTTTAAAAAATAATAGTTTTTCAGGGCAATTGGATTACCAACCTGTAATGATTTTTTTTCAAAGCATTAAGGCCAAGCTATTTGCATTCATCTATGATGAAGTGGAAATAGGATTTGTCAACGAGTCATAAAAACAACAATAAATTAGTCTGCCATCACATTATACACAAAGTTAAGCCCTACAATAACAACTTATGATGAGGTAACACAGAGAAAACAGTGCATGAGGAGAACTAAATTCTATGGAATACTGGCAATAAGGATTTTAATATTAGAATGAAAGTAAGCTATTAAAAGACATGTAAAAGAGAACTTTGAATGCACTAAGTGACATGATGTCAAAAGAAGGATCTGTAAAAAGCAACTGAATAAAAGAGCCGAGATGTTTACTAAGTATTAACAAAAATGACAAGCATCCTAAAGACAGAAAAAATGCAGTCTGAGAAGGCAACTGTGATTAAATGAAAGTAAACAAGCTGGAACGAGGAGGAAAGGTCTTTCTATAAATTGCTTTAGCTTGGAAATATGTCCTGATCAAATGAGATGGTTACATAAGACTGTCAAAAGGCACCATTAAACCTATTACTGATAGACTGCTCAGCTACCATATAATCAAAGTGTGTTAAAGGATTCTTTCTGATAACACTGATGTTAAAAGATATCATCAGACCCAGCTATTATTGTCTTTAATAGAACCACAAGTAATATGAGGTGAAATGTGCTCAGTGAGATCAACATGTTGCTCATCATGGCTGAGGTTTGTTCTGTCATATTGCTTTTAAACAGACTGTTTATTTCATTTAATAGTTATAAAGAAATACCATCTAAAGATAATGTTTGGATTTATCCTTCAAGTAATTGGTAGGAAACATGGCATTAAGTCAGTCTTTCATCTCCCAATTCTATTTTCATCTTTTTTTGCTAACATTTCAGTGAATAAACTAATAAAAAATCCAAATTCAAATGCAGCTCAAATCCATCATAACATGGCTTAGCAAGCTGTCATTTACTTCCACTCAGCATATAAAGCACTGCATCAAATTAGTCTGTGCTTAAAATCTGTAGAAGAAAATGAAAGTTTAAAAAAACCTCATTGCAAGGTTTCACCTGTGTTCTTTTGAGTCAATTGTGAGAACTGAATCCATAACAATTAGCAACAAAGCATTAATGAATTGCAAGAATTCATCCAAATTACCGTTGCAAATAGATTCAAAGTTGGAGGTCTTGAAACTGAAACGCAGCAGTCTTTTGAGTGAATTGGTGGAAGTAATGTGTTAATGGGAGATCTTGGGAGATAAATGATTGTCAAGAACAGAGGTTGATAAGTAACTGCTTTTCAGTTTTGTAATCAAATAATTGGTCTGATTGGAAGTAGACAAAGATTCTTCTTTTTTTACTAAAATGTAAAGTTTAACAGATTTCAGGTAGAATAAACTAAAAAAAATCTTATTCCATTATATTGGGATGTATTTTAAAACAATGCAAAATAAGTGTCTGTCTACTTTAATTAGCGCTGGACCACACTACAGGTTCATTTTCCATACTGGCTATGATTTCCTTTGACACAAATGGCTTATATGTTGATATATGTGTTTAGAAAATGAAATGTAGGTGAACTGTATCCTGTCTTTTCATCATACACAGTTAAGTCTAGTAGGAGGAACTGCATCCCTTTCCTACTGACAGATGGAATGAGTTGTTCTGTGGAGGTTCCTCTATTTAATTCTATGGCAAGATGTTGAGATCTCTTAAAAAGTGGCTCTCAGACTAGACATTCCCCTGTCAGGATGATGTCAGCTCCTGGCTACATGTAATTACTATTGACACAATTTCATGTCATACATGGGAGAAAGTGAACACAACCCTTTGCAGAATATTCCAAAAAGCAAGAATAAAATCATTTATCTGAGCAGTGGGCCCAGACATCAAGAATTTTGTCTTGAACATTGATCTTGCATATACTGGATGAATACTTTGGTTCCTGAGTAACTTTGTAAAAGACTGGGATCATCACACCAGTATCTTTTAGTATATAAATTGGGGGAACAAAAAGAACTGTTGACATTTTTCAGTAAAGCCAACCTCCCTCCCCCAAAATTTCTGTATGATCAAGCAGAATGTTTTTGATTGAAGGAAATTTAATTATTTTAAAAATTATATTAGTCAAAAATGTTGCAATACTAAATCAGAATAGACTTCCTGTTGGCTCATTTTTCCTTCATGTGATCAAAATTTTGATGAAAGTAACCTGTCACTCAAATCTTCTGTATTTTATTAATTTTGAAAAGGATTCTGCTATGCATCAGCAAAATATTTAATTAATTCAGCTCGCCAAAAAGCATTACCATTAATTTTTTGCATGATTTTTATTAATTTGTCCTACTGCACATGAACAGCTTGATCTGAACTGATGCAAAATGATGTCTGGTTGAAAAGTTGTGAAAATTTGCATAGGCAGAAAATAATTAGCAAAGTTGGTGCTAAGATAAACCTCTTGCTTTGAATAAGTTCTCAGAAACCAATTTTTGCCTCATATACTGATGAAAATTTGCAAGCAGTCACCCCTTTTATTACACTCAGTTGCTAGCTCAAAGAAAAATGCCATGCTATGAATTACTAACATCACTTCCCACAGTAGCTGTGGTCTCCTTGGGGTTCTTTTGGCCAAGTACCAAACTAGCTCTGCTTGTGACATTTTGTTTGATAACATCATAAAGTGGTAAGGCCATGGAATGTATACATAGCAGTATGCACTAATAAAAGTGTTTATCCTTTAATGTCTCCCAGATGCTTGCCTATAGCTTTTTCCAGAAGTAAAGAGAATGTGTTGGCTGGATGTGATCTTGTGTTTATATTGTCTGCTGGGTCTACATGATAAGTCACATTCTTTCCTCCTTTGCTTTTGTAGAATCAGTAAAGCAAGTGCTGCCTTAAAGGTCTGTTCATCTATGTGTAACAAATGCCAGGTCCATTAAATATCTAGGATCAAATGGCAATAAAGCTGGAGGTTAAAAGAACCTCATTGAAGGAAAAGCAGTCAATAATTTCTGTGTTACACGAAATTACAAAATTCTGTGAGACCCATAATGTTTGACTCCAGGGAGTTTTGGAGTTATTAGAATGAACAGAAGACTTCCCAAATTTAGGAGAACATTCAAGACACAATATGTTTATTCTGCCATTCAGTAAGAAAGGGCACGATGCTTGGGATTCTTTATTACTTACCTTTTGACACTGTTATTTATGGTTGTTGAGACAGGTGCAAATGGCAATTGTTGTGACTACCTTTGTACTTATATTTTGCACAGCTGTAAATCACCAGCAGAATCAGTGAGTGCCACAGGGCAGTAGAAAAATGGAACCCTGGCTTTTTACCCAGGTAGGAGTATCTGTTCAGCTAAGGCTGAAAATCAATCAAGAAAAATCAATTGAAATATTTTTACAAGTCAGTAAAATGAAAATGTAATGTTGGAAGTTTTTAATTTTTTACTCTGTGTGCTGGTTTTGGGTGGTGTAGAGTTAAGTGCCTTCAGAGTAGCCAGTACAGAGCTATGTTATGGATTTGTGACCAAAATGGTGTTGATATCACAGGGATGCTTTAACTACTGCTGAGCAGCCTCAAGGCCTTTTCTCTTTCTCACCCCACCTCAGCAGCGAGGAGGCTGGGTATGCACAAGAAGCTGGGAGAGGACACAGCCAGGACAGCTGACCCCAAGTGACCAAAGAGAATTTCCAGACCGTATGGCATCATGTTCAGCATATAGAGCTGGGGGAAGAAGAAGGAAGGGGGAGACTTTCAGAGTGATGGCATTTGTCTTCCCAAGTCACTGTTACACATGATGGAGCCCTTTTCTGGGGATGGCTGAACACCTGTCTGCCCATGAGAAGTGATGAATGAATTCCTTGTTTTGCTTGTGCAGAAAGCAAAAGCTTTGCTTTACCCATTGAACTGTCTTTATCTTAACCTGTTTCTCACTTTTGCTTTTCTCATTTTCTCTCTCATTTTGATGCATGAAGAGTAGGTGAACAGTTGTGTGGTGCTTAGTTGCCAGTTGGAGTTAAACCAAAACACTTTGTCATGAGATACCAAGTAATATTTTTGAAAATGTTTAAATGCCTTTCAAGCCCAAGTACTCTTTCAATTGCAATACAGACGTTTAGGCCCAGGCTATTTACGCTTGTCAAAGCACTTCACAGTGTATGCAATTTATTCTGTGTCTGTTATAGCAGCATCTGCCAGCATAGTGATCATCATCAAGGGTGTGATCTTTGGTTGACAGCAGAAACTTCCATTATGCAAACAGTTGTACTGTCAGAACTGAACTTTGCTGAATTAGCTAATTTTACTTGAAGGGACTGGAAGAGAAAATGTTAGTGGGGGCACTGACTTGTCAGGATGACACCAAATACCTTCAGGTCTGAATTTTTCCTAGTCCAAAAGTAGTTTTAAATGTGTGCATCCTATTTTCCAAAACTGCAGAACTGAAAAGGCTCAATGTGCAAGATCCAGGACAGGGTTGTGGGTCTTCAAGTTTACCTGTAGAATGCCTAGGTGTTATGGACTTGGTCCTAGAGAGTCCCACAGCCCATATTAACATGCTGTCCTGTGCACAGTCTCTGAGGCACTTTGGAAAAAAATCCACAGAGTCAGCACGTTGAACAGGTTATAGCTTAAAGTCAGCTTTCTAATGGAAAGGCTTTCCTGAGAGAGCCACTAAAAACCAAGCGCAGGGACAATCCCCCAATGCCACCTGCTGCATATCCCAATAACAATGTAAGAACATAATTTTGTCCAGTGAAGTACCAGAGACAAATGATGATGATGCAAAGCTCATAATCTTCTCTTAAAACTCCACCTTTCTGGAGTGGTAGAAACAGTAGCACTCTGATTCACTAAGAAACACATAATGATAACACATATCAAGAGAACAAGAGATTCCTTTGTCTGTAGTACCTGAGGGGATCAAACCAGCTGTTTCTACCTTTCACGTGGGAGGCTGTAGATACTTTCTACCTATTGCACTGAAGTTGTGCAAAAGTTGATGACCCTATGTTGAAGAACATAGCAACAATCTGATGGTCAGGATTGTCAGCTACAGGGGAGAGAGAAACATCATGAATTATATTTTCATTGCTTCAGATCAAGACTTTTCAAGAAGATATGCTGTAGTCATATGCAAACTTTTTGTTCAGTTTTGAAAAGGACCAGATGAAATATAATCACCATTCATATGCAGACAGTCAGTTTAAATGACCTAACAGGTCCCTTTCGGCCTTTATTTCTGTGGTTCTATATGCCAAAGCATTAATATTAACTGGAAATTGTCAGATTGAATGAATAAGTTCTGTAAGATTTACTTTACATTGGCCTAGATAAGAATTAAACAGGGGTGAAACAGATTTAAATATATGAAGAGCTAAAAATAAACAATATAATATTTGCAATATCACTGTGTTCTCCTCAAAACACTTGGTGTCAACTTATTTTAAAAGATATTTAATGTTTTAGGAAAGCACTGCCTTAACAGTAACAAAAAGGATATTTTCTGTACTGAGGATAAAGTAACTATTATGATTGTCTGGGTTTGTCTAGAATACCAGAGAATCACGGGATGGTTTGGAAGGGACGTTAAAGGTCATCTAGTTCCAGCCCACCTGCCATGGTCAGGGTACATCTTCCACTAGTTCAGGTTGCTCAAAGCCCCATCCAGCCTGGCCTTGAACACTTCCAGGGATGGGGGCATCCATGAGTTCTCTGCACAACATGGGCCAGCGTCTCACCACCCTCACAGTAAAATTTTCCTCCTACTATCTAATCTAAACCTACCCTCTTTCAGTTCCTCCTTATCCTGTCACTATATCCCCTTGTCCCTCTCAAGCTCTCTGCTAAGCCCCTTTTAAGTACTGGAATTTTGCTATAACCTCTCCTCAGAGCCTTTACTTCTCCACACTGAACAACCCAGCTCTCAGCCTGTCTTCATAGAAGAGCTGCTCCGTCCCTCTGATCATCTTCGTGCCCCTCTTCTGGACTCATTCCAACAGGTCGATGTCCTTCCTTTTCTGAGGACCCCAGAGCTGAATGCAGCACTGAAGGTGAGGTCTCCTGGGATCAAATAATATATTCTATGCCTGATGTGGAGACGGGAGACAACTGAATCAAGTGATTAATTTTTTAACATGTATGCTAAGTCTAATAGAATAGATGTGCTTTACAATGTTTGTTTATGGGATATGAGCAGTCCTTTGCCTAGAACAGGATTGGTAACCACAACTAGTATATTGGTTTAAAAAATAACATACATGAAGCTTTTTTTGGTCATTATTTCTCAAGACTGTGCTTGAACCAATAGCTTAGCGTTCAGAAGTCAGTACTATTAAGATCTCTCAAATGATCACTAGCAATCAGATGGTTGATTTCCTTTATTAAAATCAGTAAGACATTTTTAGCCTGGGTAGGAATGGGATTTCACTATGTGCATATAACACTGTCAACTTGGTTTACTTTTTGTTTTCCTTCAGAGACACAGCTCTGTCAATAATCTCTACAGCGCACATGTTAATTCAGTCATGGATTCCAAGCAGCAAACTGAGCAGTAGAAATCCGGGTATGGAAGAAAGAGCAGTTTGTTGCGGGAGATTGCATTATACAAAGAGCCTTGATATGAGCCAGTGCCCAAACTTGTCCCAGTAACCAGGGTTCAATCTGTGCCATCAGTAACAAGGTCAGTATAGATGGACTTCCGGCAGCTAAAAATTCAGTCAAAAGGGAATATATTAACTATATTTAGGGACTGTAGCTGTAATTAGATCTATGATGAAACTGAGTGTAAGACAAAACAATCACATCAATTTAATTTATTAAAAAAAAATGGCCATGAACTTCAAATATTTTAAGGTCAGAAGTCACTGTTTGATGTCCTGGTTAATATAGGTCATAGGATTTTCATGAATTAATTAGCATTGACTTCTATGAGACCAAGACCTTTACTGTTTATGTTTTCCCTATTACATATAACTGCTGAAATCACCAGATTAGAAAGAAATTTAAGATATTTTTCAGTTCATTCACTTCAAACTTTTCAATGTTATTTGCAGTCCACTGCATCAATGTCATATGCTTCTATAAAGGGAACTCATGCCCTTTCTCATCTGGGCTCTGCAAGACCGTAAGTCTTATTAGCTCCAGGTAACTATGTAACTGTGTGGAAATAAAAATAATAGCAAACTGATCTTTCACAGAGAAAGGGAGGGAGAGGAAGAAGAATGAGATAGACATGGAATGGCATAAATGTGTTTTCTCTTGTCGCTGGATCAGTTTGCAGACTAATGGGATAAGCAGGTGACAAAGAAAACACCCTTAAGTTTTAAAAGGTCGTTGCAATGGATATCTCACTGCTTTTTACAAATAATTATTCTCTCACATTTTTAAAGGAAACTGAAATCTTCAGTATGCAAAAGTGAGAGGAGCCTTTTATCCAAATAACTCAGAAGGGGATACATTTGTGACAATATATGAATATGGAGATTATGTGGGAGTTCTTCCCATGTATGTTCCCTTTGCCTGTGGAGATCTGCAAGTATAGGGAAATCTGTACCTGATCAAGTTGCTGTTGCATTTACTGACTACTACTGGATTTGTACTTATTTTTTTATTATTTTTTTATTTTTAATTTTTTAATTGTTTTGTGAATAGATGTAAAGTTTGGAACCCACAGCAACTTTTGGCAACTAATTCAATATGTTAAATACATACTGTGTGAAAGCATTCCTCTTTTATTTATTTTGAATCATCTTCTTGATCATTAAACTTGATCTAGTTTATTTGGTCATTTCTTATACTGGACCTTTTCTTTTTTTATTGGATATGATTGGGCTAGTGACAATTTTTCTCCATAGCAGCACGTATAGTGCTGTGAATTTGTGCTCTAAACAGGCTTGATGATATGGGGATGATTTAGCTACTGCTGAGCAGTGCTTGCACAGGGTCAAAAGTGCTTGCACTTTTCTTCCTCTCACCCCATTCTGGCAGTGAGAAGGCTGCGGGTGCACAAGAAGCTGTGAAGGGACACAGCTGGGATGAATATTCCTTTGGAATGTCCAAAGGGATATTCCATACATATGGCATCATGCTCAGTGACAAAAGCTTGGGAAAGAATGAGTTCATGGCTACGGGGTTTGTTTTCTCAAGTAACCATTAAGTGTGCAGAGATTCTGCTTTCCTGTAGATGACTGAACACCCGTTTGTGGATAAATTTCTTATTTTGTGTGTGCAGCTTTGCTTCACTCATTAAACCGTGTGTATCTTGGTCCATGCCTTCGCAGCTTTTGCTGCTCAGATTTTCTCCCTCATCCCATTGGGGGTGGTGGTGAGTGAGTGACCTGCTTAGCAGCTTAGCTGCTGACTGGGGCAACCCACCACAACTGTCTGACAAAGTTTTCAGCTTTCTTCATGAGCCTTTTAGAGTGACTATATTCCTTTCTGAGATGTGAGAATTAGAACTACACATGATTTTCAAGATGCAAGTGCATCACAGAATGGAATGGTGAAATAACATTTTTGTCTGTTGTGGTATCTATTCCTTTCCTTAAAAATTTGTATCATTTTGCTTTCCTGTGTGATAGATACAGGTAATTTTCTTAGATTATCCATTGTAGTGTAGAGATAGTTTTTTTTCCTCAGCAGTAATTAACTAGTTCAGAACTCATCACGCTACATGCAATTTAAGGTTGGTTTTCTCCCGTGGGCAAAATTTTGCATTTATTAAGACAGAATTTCATCCACTAATTGCAGTATCCTTTAAACCCCCTGTAAAGAGTCAGTGGGCCAAATAGTACCTATAGGGTTCTCTTGAGATATACTGTTCTATACCAATCAAGGTGATAAACACTACGGAGAAAAAGGGCTCCAGGAATTTGAACTAGATTTTCCAGAAAGCTATGACAGGGATTTTTTTTGGTGCATAATTATTCTCTGGGAAAACCTTATATAAGTCACAGTGAATTATACCGACAAAAAAAAGTGATGTTCCACTTTATCTTTAAATCATGTGACTATTATCTCAAGTTATTAAAAAAGATGTTTGGTACTAGCCAATCCTTTTTCTACTTTAATAATCTAAAAATGAACAGATTGTCCTCTCACATTAATGAGCAATACTACATGTCTTTGGCTTGAGACGTATGGTCACTTTTCTGACGCTAATACCTGAGTTCAAAGACATAACTAAATACAGATTAGAGTGGAAATTTACAAGGGATCATATGTCTGAATAGTTTTCTCAGGTAAAACAAAAAGGAGATTAATTTATCCTTGAAAACATTGGGAAATCCCTTATTAATCTAACATATCAGACCTAGGAAGTGTGCTGCTACTAATACATGTAATAGTTTTGTAAAAATATTTCTAATTTGAATTTAAACATATTTAAAAGGAAGTTGTCTCAACCACTTGCTGTTGCTTTGCTGTTCTCGCAAAAGCACTTATTAATTCTTTTTCCAGAATGGAGTAAATAATAAAGTTGTGGTTAAAGACTGGGTCGGTCCAGAACAAAAGTCAAGAGTGTAGCCTAGTAAATATAATGGTATTTGCTGAGGAGACTGCATATTTGTAAGACAATGGCCTAGGAATCTTTCAGATAAAATTTCCTGCTTTTGTTCAAAAGCAAAAGGTCAAAGCACATGCATTGGAAGAGGATAAAATATTAGTGAAGTTTTTATTTGAGATCCTAGAGTAGAATATCAAGGGTAGATATTTTTATTTTTCTTTATCAAATGTTACATTTTTTACTAATCTATACCCACTGACACCATTTCAGGTCCCAGAAGTGTTGCTGTTTTGTTAAACAACAAGCAACTCGACAGCTGAAGGGGAGGCGTAAGATGTGGGTTGAAAAATAACACTTATTCACAGATCTTCACATTCTCTTCCCAAATATATATCCCTAGCCCAAATTTTTTTCCTATCTCTTACAATGCATTAAGTGTTTAAAAGCATCATATTGGACAGGCTCACCCTGTAACAAGAATCAAAGACACAAAAGACAGAGACACCAAAGACATAAGCATGGCAAAGTACAATTTGATCATATGTGTAAGTGGGAATGCACATATCTTGTTGCACGTCTCAAGTAAAAAGCATTAAATGTGCATTCAGTGCTATGACTGTCTGGCATGCATGGTGAGTTGTGGTGGCTTTTCTGTCATGCTTCCTCCATTTTGCTTCCCCACCAAAGCTCTGGCTGCAACCCAGACACTGCTGGATAAGCCTGAAGTACTCAGCATAAGGTGCACATCAAAGATGGAGAAAAACTAGCAGGCATGCTGTATAGGCTGGCAACACTCAGCTGGTGGCAGCCTGTTGGGATAATTTTCAACTTGTTGCCAAAATTGCCTCCAGGCTTTGCTGTGATCCACATTTGGGACTTGGCCCAGGAACAGAGTGAGGATGCTGTGAAGTTTGTCTTTGATGCCCGTTATCAGCTGTGCCCACTGCAATGCAGGCACAGCTGAAAGTAGGGTCCGGCAGCTTTCGCACTTCTGGGCAAGTCCCTGATCAGCTTTCCAGATTATATCTTTCTGGCCTCTCCCCAGTGGAGCTGTGCCTGCCTGACACTTGCCTTTCTCTCTACACTGTAGCTTTCAAGGAGACCTTTTCCTCTATGATTTTCTGAAATAAAGCAGTTGTGAGACTTGGAAGCAATGATATTTTCAGTTGACGCATTTGCCCCCACCAGGAGTAGCACATGCAGTTGCATGATGCTCAGAGCTGACAACAGACAAGGTGACAGCTCTCACAAAGGACACTTTGGAGAAAGCTTCTGTAAGCCTCCTCAGCAAATCCAAGGTGCTGAGTTCCCTGTGTTAAGATTTGTTGACTGTGAGTTTGCTGTGCTTTCTTTCAAGCTTTTTTTTCTTATCTGGGAGAGTATTGCCCTTCCCTAGTTAGATTTATGCTCCAATACCTGAAAATTAAGGGGTTTAGCTTCAAATTGCTTGGCTACTGAATTAAGGACTGTGGGTGAAAGCTCTTATCAAGGACACAAAACACGTCTAACCATATCTTATTCAATATTTCACAGTACTGCTCCGCTTGGTCTATGTTAAAGCACTAGTAGGAAAATCCAGCCTTGATCCCACTTTTTCTCCAGAATTAAATCCTCAGGAAGCTGCAGATCAGCTGTTTTCAGCTATGAATCAGACAATGACAATGACACTGCAATTAACTCTTTTGCAGGCTGTAAATTGAAGACATAGGTTCATTATATGACGTTGCTCTCAAAACCTCATTTCTTCTCAGGGAACAGAGGAAATGTTTACAGTGTGTCTGTGCCATTTGATATTTGTGATTGGCAGGCTATAGGTGGCCGGGTTTGAGCTATGCATCCTAAACTCTCTTACAACTAATGTAAAGAAATAAGTATAATTATTCTCATCCTAAAGTGCCTCTCTAAAACAGATCAAGTGAATGGTGCTGGAAGAGTAGCAAGAAAGCCTACAGTGAATCTCTCATCTGTTGACATCTAAGTAGCATAAACTTAAAATTGAGGTGAATCCTACTATAATCTGTTGCTTAAATGTCAACTGGATTCCATATGGTAAGCATTTTTATGTAGGAGAGTGCCAACAAACTGGAGTTTGTTCTTGTTAGAAAAAACTAATGAGAGAAGACAAAAAGTAGGGTTCTGTTCCAGGTTCAGACTCCTGACTATAAGGTGTCTGTAGTGCACATACCTATATGTGAGCTACATATCATAATGTTAAGGGGGATCTAATTAATACAGGTAGTGCTGAAGCAGCTTTTCTTCTGGGCAGATGAACAGATCTTCTTTAGGCTGAGCTCTGAGCACTCCCTTTTCACTGGCCGTAATGGAAGCTTAGGCACCATAGAAATAAATAACAGTGATATTTCATCCAGTGATTTAATCTTAGTAGGTGGATGAATGACTGTGCCTTCCACATTTTTACTCACGGTCAGGCTTGGAACTGAGAACATGGGCATGTGCTTTTGTCTGTTGTTTACTTAGTAAATAATGCCTCACTCATGCTGGGCTGAAAGGTGTTATAATCAATTTAGTATTTGGATGCTTGAGAGGTATAAGGACTACATAGTACTTTTGCCCTTTTTGTGATAGATATATCGCTCTAGGAACTGTTATTCTTTGACAAAGGAATTTATGTGCTTTTCTATGACTCTTTGGAATCGTCAGCTATGACACTGTCACAGTTTAGTCCAAATTGCTATGTGAGAGTTAAAAACATTAAATGGTATAGTTATAGGGAATTCTAGGGAATTGATGGGCATAAGGGGAACAATATTAGTTCCTGGCTGGAGACCTCAAAAGTTTTTACAATAAACGCACATCAGTGAGAAAGGAAAAAAACCTGTGCTGGGAGAACATTTATTGTTATTTCCACTATACTGTTGGTTCAGGAGTTACAATAGCTCATGCTAACTCCTCATAGAAGAACTACATGGCTGATAAGTGCACAACCTTCATGAATTTATAACTCAGTCAAGATCTATTGATCTTTATAGTGTCAGGGCTGGGTGGTCTTAGAAAAAATGTAAGATCTTACAGCTTATGTAGTACGGAGTACCTTCTGAAATGAGTATTTGGCTTCTAAAATTTCTAAGCTTGAATTTGTATTTTTTTCATGTATTCTCCTTCATATAGAATCTGGAACCTGACTGAGCCCTGGAAAAGCTTGAGAAGTCTTGCACCTGGGTTGGTAAAACACTGGTATCAGTACAGGTTGAGGCATGAATGGACTGAGAGAAGCCCTGCTGAGGACTTGGTGATACTGGTGGATGAAAAGCTGGGCATGAGCTGGCAATGTGTTTTTACAACCCAAAAAGCCAATCAAGTCCTGGGCTGCATGGGAAGCAGTGTGGCCAGCAGGTCAAGGGAGGTGATTCTGGCCCTCTACTCTGCTCTGTTGAGACCCACCTGCAGTGCTGCATCCAGCTCTGGGGTCCCCAGCACAGGAAGGACATCAGCCTGTTGGAGTGAGTCCAAAGGAGGGCCACAAAAATTGTAAGAAAGATGGAACACCTCTACTATGAGACCAGGCTGAGAAAGTTGGAGTTGTTCAGCCTGGAGAAGAGAAAGCTTTAAAAGACCTTTTTGTGGCCTTTCAGTACTTGAATGGTGCGTATAAGAAAGCTTTTTATCAGGGTCTGTAGTGATATGACAAATGGTAATGGTTTTAAATGAAAAGAGACTAGATTTGGACTAGATATATGGAATGAATTTTTTTAGGATGAGAGTGGTGAGACTCTGGAACAAGTTGCCCAGAGATGTGATAGATGTCCCATCCCTGGAAGCATTCAAGGTCAGGTTGGATGGAGTTCTGAGCAACCTGATCCAGTTGAAGTTGTCCCTGCTCATTGCAGGGGTGTTGTCCCTTACATTCTAGTCCCAAATTATTCTATGCTTCTATATCTGCATATTGTACCTGAAATATTTCCCATGTCTCTCGATGCTTTTTAAAATGAAGTATCTCCTTACACGAAATTTGGCTGCTTAACCATTTTCTTCAAAAGCATACACTGTAGGTCATGCTACTGAGTACATAGTACAGAGTCATCAATATCCATGGATATATCCATACCCGCGGACAAAATCATGCCTTTATCTGTGCCACGCAGGTCTACTGATTCAAACTCATACTTTCTGGTCCATATTTCTACAACCAGATTGGAAAGCTAGTGTTACTGTGTTATTTAGATGCCACTTCCAGTTCAAGAATTTGCAAGAAATTGCACCTCAATTTTGAGTCTTGTGAGAAGAGCAAATGAGAGATGACTCAGAGAGGCCTGAGAGTTTTGGTCATGTACAAGGTGAGGTAATATACTTTGGTTTTTCCTCTATCAGTTTTGGGGGTTTTTTTCTGCTTGAGATTTTGTTTTGGAGGAACCTAAATTCTTTACTTTTTTTGAGTTTTATTTGTACAGATATGAAAGTCTGGCAATGATGGCAGTGTACAGTAAGTTAATGTTCTCATTTATCAATTTTGATGTTTAATTTCTAACTATTCTAACTAACTGTTTCTCTACTAAAAGAGAATTAAGCTGAAATAGTCCCTTAAACTTGCTTAAAAACCCATTGTTTTTTAAAATAGAATAAAATTTTACTTCAGAAAGATCCCTTTTCTGCTTATGAACTCTGCTCACAGCAGTGTAGTTTTCAATTCAAAGCTCTATGAAGTGACTTCCTGCCAGTTCCGTGGTGAGTTTGGGTGATTATTTGTTTCCTAAGGCAAGTGCAGTTCTGCACCTGAGAAGGTGGGGAATAGAATTTTTCTGTAGAAAAAGACCTGAGGGTGCCAGTGGGGAGGAAGTTCAAGATAAGTCAGTGCTGTGCCCTTGCAGCAAAGAGGGACAGCCTCATACTGGGCAACAGCAGTGTAGGCAGCAGGTCAAGGCAAGTGATTATTGCCATGTATTCAACCCTGGTGAGACACCATTTCATTCCAGTTTTGAGCTGTCCAGTATAAGAAAGACACTGTCATCCTGAGGTCACCAAGCCAGTGAGGGGACTTCAGCACCTGGAGTACAAGGAGGGACTGTGAGGGCTGAATCTATTCAGCCTTGAGAATAGGGCATAGGGAGACCTTGCTGTTGCCTATAACTTCCTCATAGCGGGGAACAGAGAGTATGGGGCAGACTCTTCTCAGAGATGTACAGTAGGGGCACTGGACACAAGTTGGAATACCGAAAAATATTACTATAAAGAAGGAAAATTTCTTATTGCGAGATTTGTCAAATACTGGAGCAGGCTGCGCAGAGGGGTTGTGGATTGTCCATCTATGGAGATATTCAAAACCTCACTGAGTATGGCCCTTGGCCACCTGCTTAATTTGCCTTGCTTTGAGCAGGAGCAGGAAGGCCTCAAGAAATCCATTCCAATATATCATACTTTATGGTTTTGTAATTCTTTAGGGTAGGAATATAAAATTGCAGAGGAAGTATATTCTAAAACTTGTGCTGAACTTAGGAAAACAAATGTTTTATTTGAACAAATGCTATGTTTGTTCCTTGGTTATATAAACAATTTAAGAACCTGTCCACAGTGGAGAAATCGGTAGGTGTTGTCTTAGCCACATGTTAACTCACCGAATTGATTACCCAGTGGGTGTGGCCACACAGTTCGTGCTGTGTCATGCAGGGTGATCGGCAGCATGGAGGGTTGTCCAAAGCGAATGAAAGGTCAGACGTACATGCAAGATACAGGACAGCTAATCAGCAATTGCAAGTTTCTGCAGGTCAACATCTTGTGTGTCTGTGTGTTCAGCTTATAGTGAGTACACCAGGAAATAAATGATTGAACTAAAAATACCCACCATTTGCATGGGCTAAGTGTTTACACAGACAATGGCAGTAAAGTAGCTTCTGGCTAGCTGACACGGCAAGTTATCACCTTCATATCCCTGCCTAGTCTCTTTTCTCCTTTTCTTCCTGTTTTGCTATTGTTTATTCTACCATTCTCCATTCTCTTTCCTCTATAGTGTGGTTTTAAAATTTATTTATTTATTTATTTATTTATTTATTTATTTATTTATTTAATTATTTAATTATTTGTGAGCTTTTTTCTTTTCTTCCAGTTCTCTGTTAAATCTCAAAATTCTTTCAGCTGTTCTTCCTAATTTTCCATTCTCCCCCATAGTTCCTCAGATAATCTGTTACCTAAATTATCACTCTGTAGCTGGTTTTTCTCTTGCTTAATCTTATTGTGAGTTCTTTAGGGTAGATATTGGACTGATTATGTTGAATGTTATTGAATTTATTAAAAGGAAAAAACTTGTTCAAGGTATTTAAGCATGTGTTTGTGAAGTATCATGTAAATGCATAACAATAGCTGTGATTAACACTAATAATATTACTGTTGTCATGGTTAATAATAAGTGTGATCAATACCAATAAAAATATAATTTGAAACTAGTGCAGTTGTTCAATGAAGATGGTTTTGATAATAATGAACACTGTCACCAAATATTCTTCTTGATTATAGAGGAGACATCCTACTAATTTGCCTTGCTCATAATTTACCTGATGTAGGTAAAATATTAGATGGTTCAGTAATTATTAATGTACTTTAAGGTACTCCTTTATTGAGAGGAATAATTACTGCTTGCTTCCATTTGTCAATCATTTTGCACTGCTGCATGGACACACACATATCAGATTGTACATATTCAAGAGGGGCTCACTGAACCCTTGGGATTTTATTTTCTAGTGTTTAATGGCTTAGCCCTGTAAGGTATATTTTTTTCACGTATGCCATTTTTTCTTTAAGAAATCTACAGTCACAAAAGGGATGGCCCTGATTGTGATCTAAAAGGTGGTAAATGACTACATTAATTTTATTATGTCAAAAATAGTTGGAGCAGGGAAAGTATTAGAGAAAAGCCTTACACATCTTTCGTGTTACTTTTCTGAGAGTATCAGTTCATGGCTAGCATGGCAAGCAGGCTCCTGTGCTAGATGGACTTTTGATCTACCTATGCAGCAACTTGTATGAGCATGGGGAGCATGACATCCTTTTGGGTAGACACCCCAGAAATCAGCCAACAGCTGTACCCAAGTGGGACATAATGAGAGGGGTATGGAAAATACCCTAATTCAGAATAGATCATGGGCTTATGTGCTGGGCCTTCCTTCTGATGGAATGGAGCAATGGCTATGAACCGTCTCAAAGAGAAGGGGGTTAAGCCTCTATCTCCTTCAACCGCAGTGTGCGTTCTTGGCACTCTTTTAAAATGAGGTGGTGACCCACCATGTCCTCAGTTTGGTGCTAACTGCAAATCTGTGTAGGGTGTTTCTTATCTGCCTTACTAGGTTGGCAGAAAATGCAGTTTTTGAATCCTCCTAAAGTACAGACCTGAGAGAACTGTTCAGTAGCTCAGCTGTATCCAGACATTTATAACAAATAAGACTTTGCACACCTGGGAAGCATTAATATTAACCAGCCAAGATCTTGTCAGCAATAGAACCTTGAATTCTACTTTTGTGTCATGAGTTTCTTTTCACCACTTGTCTCAAGAGTTGTGGCTTAGCCACTGATGTCATTAATTATAGTGAGTTAATTAATTAAATAAACCAGCCTAGATGTATTTTATAACATATTAAACCCAAATTGCTTTCACATTCTCCCTTATAAAATATTTGATAATAGTTAAAATAAAACCCCCCAGTTAAAAAAAGCAACGAAATTTTATATATATTTTTAAATGATCCTACCAAGTTGTTTAAGTTACTGTTTCATAATGTTTAGTTTGTTATGAAGCCCTAGCTTCATATTTCCCATATATTACAGTGTAAAGTTGTTTTAATTAAGGTAAACAAGTACATCACAGTTTAAAAATAAATAGAAAAGGTTAAAATTTATTTTGAAGTTCTTAGTGAAGGAACAAAATTATCCTGTGGAAGAGGACTTTAAAAATTTTAAAGCACAGATCCACTCCAAAGACAAGCTGAAGCCAAATATCTGGGATGTCCCTGAATTGTGGATTAGCAGAACAAAGTAGGTTTTTCATTTTTCTCTGAGCTTGCCTTCCTTTGTGTTCTTAAAAAAAAAAACCCAAAAAATCCCTCGAAAAACCCCAAACCCTTTTGTAAGTCTTTGGAACTTTCATGTTTGGACAAGAAAAGGGAGGCGTATGCACCCAGAGACTTGAGAATGATGGACAGTAACTGGTAGCTACAATTAAACATTAATTAGATAATCACTCTGCTTTATTTTGAATGTTTGTGCCATCCCAGAATTCTCAATGTGCTATGGTAATTAGATAGACTTTCTGCATATATTAGGATATATTAAGACAGTTTATGTGGATAGCAATTTCTTCATAGACTTGATTCATGATCACTTCCATTTTAATTAATTTATTTTTACGTGAGTGATAGGGAAGTCATTCAACTGCACCCCTGCAGTGCAGACCTGGGGGCCTGTTGAAGTGTTTTTCAATAACAGAGGTAAGTTAATGCTGGGCAGACTGAATTTACATAATAAGTGGCATTTTTATGTACATGTGCAAAAGAACTCATTTTTTATTGTAATATGACTCACAAACATTCCCAAAGGGAAGAAATCTGTTATTGCCTTGTATCCTCGTTCTTATACATGGTAATCATTGTATGAACAAACATATGCACTAAAAAAATCCTGTCTCTTGGATTACAAGCAGTAATTATCTCTGCTTAATATATCTGTCACACTGTTGGTAACCATCTGATGGGGAATGCATGTGCTACTTTGCATTCATTCAGGCTTTCAGTAATTTTTTGAACACTTGAGAAAATTCAGTAAAGCTCAGCTGTGCCTGAAATACTAGAGAGTGCTACAAAATCTGCTTGATTGTATCAGTCAATACTGCATCAGAGCTTTGCAATTTATTCACTGCAAATGGATAGTTCAAGTGTGCTCCCAAACTGAAACAGGTCGTGACTTGTACTCTGCTCGACTAGAAATTGTTTGGCATTTACATGTTTGTTTTCCCACTGTAATAAATATCATGCAATAAGGATAATTACTTTTAATTCTGGGACGACTTGTCACGAACTTGATACTGCCAGCTTGAAGAGAGGCACAAGATAGAGCCTCTCTCTGGTGGTTTGCCAGGCTGTCGGGGGACAAGTTTCACTGACATCCAGAGAACCCCCCAAAGACGTGTCATGAAGTGAGCAGCAACAGGCGTTAAGATTCCCAGAGGAATTTGTAGTAGCAAAACCTAGCTTTTTTTTGTACATTGCATCCCTGCCTGAGAAGTTCTCAGGAATTAGATACACAAGCATAAGAGCCTCTCTTTAACCAATGAGATACTTATGAATTAACCACAGGAAAAGAGAGGAAATGCTGGTGGTAGAAATAATTTTTCTAATTTCCAAAAAACTAAAAACCTTTTCTGAGACTACCAGAGGTGCCCATCTTCAACTGGGACCTCAATCTCTTTTAAAGGGGGGCTAGAAACTTGTACCAAGGTGTGATCAGAAAATGTCCCTGGGACAAGTGTCTCCTTTTTTTTCATGAGTTTGGTGATTACGGTGCACACTTGACAGGGGGAGGAGTTTGTTGAATACCTCTCACTACATGAGTAGTTCTCAGAGTGCTTCAAATGGAGACTTTGATCATCTGATGAACTGCAATTGCAAAAGCCTTCATCACCGCTTGTTGATGGATCCAGGACCTTGAAGATCTACCTGCTCTTTGAGAATGCAAACACCTCTGGGGACGTGAGAAGGGGTTAGTGTGCCAGTGCCAGAACAGGAAAAATATCAGGCACATTAGCCATAGAAAGACTTCTACAGATGTGAAGTGTAGACAGTTCATGAATCTGTGGGGTTTTGTGTTTGTTTATTATTGTTCCTTTTAGCCCATCTATTTTTCTGACATGTTGAACTCAGTAAGACTATAGGAGGCTTTAGGAAGGGAGGAAAATGTAATTCATCTTGAGATAGTCCTTATGTTCAGAAAGCATTTGGGAAGAAAACATGCAAGAAGAACCATAAAAATATTCAGCTCAGGTTTACTCACTCCATATGTCTGAAAGTGTCTGGTTCACAATGTGCACACCTAGGAGCTGTGGTGTACTGATCATTACAGTGCAGTCTCACTACATCAGCACAGAAATTTGAAGCCACCTTTTCAGTTTCAATTACTGATTTTCACTGTCTTTAAAGAAATCAGCTTCTCCTTATTAAGGTGCAAAACAATCTTTCTTGTAAGTCATTCTATTTCTTGCAAACTCTTGAAAAAGTTGAAACTGATGGGTTTCTGTGCTATGTATATGAAATAGATGTCTTAACTTTAGCATGCACTTTTCACACTGTGAAAAGCAATGAACTCATATGTGCTAAGTTCTCCTAGCTCATTCTCCTTATTCTGTATGGTGTTACGGACTACCATCAGTAGAAAGAGGGAAGGTTATCCCTTACGAAATAGAAATCATAGTCAGTCTAGGACCCAGTTTTCCTCCTCTATTCTGCGAGAATTTGTTACCAGTCAGTTCAGTTGGTTCCTAACTTCTGAAAGTAATCACTGGTTCTTATTGTAATTAACTGTGTCAGTGAAAAAATGTTCCTATACACTTAAATTTCTACTGCTTATACTGTAACAGCTCCCAGTAATCAAAAAGAGTATGGGCATTTGAAATAGTTTTTTACTGCGGTCGTCTTATTTTCAAGGGTTTAGACATTAAATATATTATGTGGACTGTTCTGTATGAGTTACTTGGATGTCAGAGAACAGAGAACATACACTTTGGTAGGCAATGGCTGCAGTGGACAAAGCTGCTTAATTCAGGGGCTTACCAGAGCAATCTGGGAGAAGAGATACTGTGCTGGATTTCTTTCCATTTGGCCAGCTCTAGGGAGGCTCCCTGTTCAGTAAGATATCCACCAGTTGTCATGTCAGTTGACTCTTTGTTCCCTTACAGCTTAATTATTCTTGCTATGGTGTATGTAAAACAGTTGAATTAGAGAAAATTCCTATGGTGAAGAGCTGAATGAAGCTGCAGGTTAACAAAAGCCTTTTCTTCTTAGGTTATCTTTTAATCTGTTGTATAAATGTCACAAGCAGGATCCACTTTAATTAACAGGAAGATGGGTGATGTGATACACTATTCTTCAGCTAGAAGCAGCAGTAGCAGGTATCGATTGATTAGAGTATGACTCTCATCATGGAGACCCAGCATGAGAGCTAGAACAGAAGGAGAGGGGAGCAAAGGCATTGGGTCCCTTTGATGAGATGTAACAGAAATGCCAATAATGAAAGAAGCCAAAGTTGCTGTCTTTGCCTATTGCTGCGACTGGCTGGGCTCACGTAATATTTCACTAAACACAAGAATTTATTATGAGTTTCAATATTGCTTTTGTTTTTGACAGAAGCAATAGCAAGTACTCTGAACATTGCTTGGCTTTATCCAGGGTGAAACTGACTGAGTCAGAAATTGCTTCTGCATGAATGTTGATTTTATTCTCAGAAGACTCATCAGCAGCACTCCAACACCGTACAAGCAGGTTAGTCTATCTGTCTCAAATATCCTACCTGCATGTTCTACTGCAGCTGCTTTTGCTTTCATGATAATATAAACAGCAAATTTTACTGTCTTGCTATATTTAAAACCAGATGGTTGGCCCACTTAACCCCAGGCAAACATTGCAATTCCTCCTTTTTCAGATTTTTAGTATTTGTTTGCTGACCAAAGCACCAGGGTTTAGAATCATTGCTATTACACAGCACCGCATTTCGTGTACAAGCCTTTTATGTGTCTTGTACACTTATATAATAGAAGCATATCCATTCTGCTGCTAACCAGAAAATATGAATTTTAATCTAAAATACATGCATGAAACATTAAAAAAGAAAAAGCTCTGTGGCAGAAAAGTAATTCCATGTTTGCAAGTGTAATTTGGAATTATCAACAGAAGCAAAGACTGATAAAATAGAGACATTACCTTTTGAATCAGAAATTACAAATTATGATCAGTTCTGTTGTGTTTAGTAGTGGAACAATTACAGAGTGTTTGTTTCCAAGATGTATAAGTATTTGCAGCTCTTTTTTCATCCTCATTGACCTTGTCTCTTATTTTTTTGCCAAGGGAATTATATCATTTAGTATGACACAGAAATTATGTATGATGCTCACTTTGAGGTTAATGCTAGTTCACAACAAAATACCTGCTGGCCAGAAATTTTCATGGAGAGCTTTTCATATCTAAGATCTGTTATGAGATTTCAATCTTTAATTGCAGTCTTCTGATATCTTCTGTGCTACAAAATCCGTCTGGTTACTGTGTAAATATCAAAAAGCAGTTGGGTGGGCTTTGACTTCTATTCCATAGGACGTAATAGCTCTAATTAAAATTGTGTCTTATTCTGAGGCTTTGGAAATGTTTGTTTTATTTTTCCTGATCAGTGACTTCTCTGTTCTTTCTGTGGCACTTACAAGTTCTCATTTTCTTCTGTGTTCACTTTTTCGTTGAGGATCCTATGAGATCTTTCAGTGTCACCCACCCTTCTAGCCAAAGGCAACAATCAGCAACTCAGAGCTGCTTCATAGTAATTGACAGTTGTGTTTTCCAAACTAGGGGACTATTACTGCTAATAGAGAAAGTCAGCAAAACCCAAACCCTGTAAAATATAATGTGGGCGCCTGTTTCCAGTCTAGTAAAAAAAGCCAAGAAACTCCCAAACAGACAAAAACCCTCAGCCAAACAAAAAACCATTTCCACAAAGAAATACCAAACAGCTGTGGCTACTGCACATGCAACATAAACCTAATAAATTGTGCTCCAGTTATTGCTATAACCTGAGAATTACCATGATTGCTCTTAGTTGTGAATAAGGGTAGCAAACTTCATGAAAACTCTTTGTCAACTAGGCACATTGTATTAGAGCTGGAACAGTCTATGTGACTTGACTGACCTTCAACAAACTAAAACATAACCCTTTTAAAAAGAAGATTTAATCACTCTATAGAAGTGAAGCAGTGATAAGTACAGTTCCTGACAAAATGAGCTCCTTAGTGAATATATTGCCCAGTCACTGACTACACTCCATGTACACTACAAATGCACTTTGGAAGTACTGTTATGCTCAAAACCTTAGAAAAAGAAGAAAAACAACTTACATGTAAACTAATTTGTCATTAGCATCTTAACAGTTTCATCTGTGAATTATTATTAGTCCAGATGTAAATATTAAAAAATAAAAAAAAGGATAATACAGAAAGAAAAGAGTTAAAAATTTTACACACTCTTCCCTTTTGAATAGAATCATAGATTCACATGTGATTGCAGTATCACAGGATGCTGAGGTAGTAAAGGACTCCTGAAAAGCACCTAGTCCAACTGGCCTGCTCAAAACAGACTGAGGTAGGTTGCTCAGGGCCGTGTCCCACTGGGTTTTGGTTGTCCAAGGATGGGGACCACAACTTCCCTGTGAAACCTGTGTCTCCCTTATGGTGAAGAATTTTTTTCTTATGTTTAATTTCAATTTTCTGTATTTCAGTTCATTCCTGTTGTCTCTTGTCCTGTCCATGAGCACCACTGAGACGGTTTTGTCTCTGTCTTCTTTACTCCCCTTATGAGGTATTTGTACACATGGGTAGGATCCTCCTGAGTCTTTGCCAGGCTGAGCAGTCCCAGCTCTCTCTGCCTTTCCTGACAGGAGAGATGCTCCAGGAGCTCCATAATCTTCACGCTCCCTTGACGAACTCAGTCCTGTCTCCTGGTCCACATGCCTCTTGTACTGAGGAGCCCAGAACCGGACCCAGCAGTTCAAATATGGTGCCAGTAGGTAGTTTTTTGTTGTTGTTTGCTTATTTGGTTTTATGCTGGTGGTGTGGTCATTCTTCAAATATTCTTCTGGATTATAAAATGAATGATTTAATTCTGTGTGTGTGTGGGATGTACAGTCTGCTATCAACATTCTGAACCCATTGTTGGGAGAAGTATGATCATAATGATAAGTTTTTTTCTGTACTATAGGAGCCATTTGGGATCTTGTTTATTTACTTGCTAACAAACGCTACACCTTGGTTTTTTGTCTCTGGTCTGCAAGTTCTCATTATATCTGAATTTATTCTCGGTGGTGTTTTTATCTATGTTAATTGTTTTTTCTTATTTTTTATGCCTAAAACTGCTTTTACCAAGCTTTGTGTCTGGAAGTTGTTTTAGCCTTCCAGTTTCTAGATTTCCAGGGCCAGCCTGTGTCCATTTTCTTGTCATCCTGGTCCCATAATTCCTTTACAGGGGTTTTCCCAGCTGAAGGCCCTTGCTTCATACCAGGCCCATATTCTTCTGCACTCCATCATTATCTCAGTGACATGAATGTTTCACTTTGCAGGAACAACTACCTGTTAATTACTGTCTTTATGAAATTATTCTTATATCATACAGAGACTAGTAAAAGGAAAACGAATTAGGCTTATCCAACTGTTCATTAGAGAAAAAATATGCTACATCTAAACAAACTAGAGCAAAGCAACAGACTGGTCAAATTATTTCAAGCAAGGCAAGCTTGACAAACCTCAGTCCTAAGAAGCAACAAAGCCATTATAAAGCCTGTGGTTTTAGTACTGCTAGAAGTACTGATACAATATGAATTCCACTTCAGAGGATCCAGAAGGTATTTCTGGATCATGGGGGAAAGTCGTAAAGGGTGAAAAAAGAATCTGAAAAGTGGGGAAAGGAATGTAAGTACATGATTTTTCTCTAGTTTTGAATCAAAGTTTGCAGTGTGTTCTGAAGTGCTGGCTTGCTGAGAGTGTGAAGAAGTTGTTACTGTGACATTTAGTGAGCAAGCATCCATAATTGAAAACTTAAACTTGATTTCTTCTCTTTCAAGGCAGAACTTAAAAGACTGAAAAATCAACCAGACTTGATTAATGAAGTTGGCAATGTCAACAGGAAAGACTTTTAGGCACTGTATTTGATATACGTATGAATCATGAGCAGCAAAATGTACATACATTTGCAGAAAATGTACAAAAGCTGTTGTTTTGAAAGTTATACAGCCTGAAGCAGCTATCTCATCAGGGTCTTTGTCAAATAACAGTTTTCTGCAGTGAATTAATCACTTGGCTAAGTATGCCAGCATACTTATAGGAGTGGTCCTTTGTGAATCTGTTCCAGCACACTCAGTGGAAAACTTACTAGAAACATCTCCAGAAGCAATCCAAGATTCATATGCCTGTAAGATTTACATGCTTCAGCAGTGCTAGAGCAAGATAAAGACCCCTTGGCCACACAGGTAAAGGAAATTAAACATAACAACTCATGGCTTCACTCTCTTGCAGTCCACAAAATTCTTGCCACAAAGTTCATACTTGGAAACCAGTATTAAGGATGGAAGAAAGGTGTGGGCTTCCACAAGGCCATCAGAGAATTTTTGACTTACTGGCATTTCTTCATGGTTAGGCTGTGATTTCTTCTTTTGTGAGCAACTTTTCTTTGCAATCAGTTGATGAGCCTGTCAGCAGAGGAGGCCTAACGAGATTCTTTGAACCAGGCTATAGGCTTCTCTAATGACTGCCATTTGTTCTTGGCTAGAGATCCTTTCAAAAATTCATTTTGTGTGCTGCACCTAATCTACCTTCTTGACAGCTCCAAGCACCTAAACGAGCAGGACTTTTCTCTCCTGAGGCTGAAATGGAACCTTTGTTTACACGTAACCTGATAAAAGCATTCATCAGAAAACTTAAAGGGGGTTATTTCCTAGGCATATAGAAAAAATAATTATCTTGTATAAGATTTATTGACAAAACCCAAAAACAGTGTCTAAGAATGTTATGGGTCTGATATTCAGTAGCAGATTTTTTTTCCTGATGGAATGGGAAAGAATTTATTATCTGTTGATTTACCTGAGCTGCTGTTGGCTGCAATATATTAATGGTCATTTCAAATGTCTCCTAAGACTGTGGTTCCTGGGTGACTTTTTATTTCCCAGAAGCTCAGAAATCTTCCCTCTCTCTGAATGAGAACCCAAGTTTATTTATAAAAGCATTGGCAATTCTTCTACTATTTCCATTTTCTGAATGAGGCTTCTTTTCCAGCACAGAGCCAAAGAAACTAGCTTGTTAATATTTTTGGTCAAAAGTGAGTATAGATTAAGTAATCCTGCAGATTTATCTCTGTGTAGAATATATTTTACTGTCTGGAAAGATTTACCCACCACCATATTCTTACCATGTTTTGAAGTGTTTTTCTGTTAAAAAATTTTCCTACCCCCAAAAGGCTATATTACATTTTATTGTTATTTCCAGTATTGTAGGAATACCGAGAGAATTCCAATAAAACATTCTCTCCTCTGCAAACAGAAACTTCAATTTCAAAAAAAAACTTGACAACTCTGGTTCTGCTATCGTTACGGTCAGCTTTGTCTTCTACTAGAGTTAATTTAGCATTTAGAGGGAAACCTCTCAGTCTGTACAAGTACACAGAAAGAAAATCTGACAAGGAATGAAACTCCAGACTCTGGCACAGCTGTACTGAATGCCTCTTCTGTTCTGCCAGACCAGTTTAGCTATCTTGCTTTTTCTTCTGTGCACTCTGAGAAGCCTAAATCTAATTAAACAACAGACAAAAACTAGACATGCAATTGATCTGTGAGAGGAGAAAGGGGAATAAATTAGCATTGAAAAGTTTAAACTAAAAATAATTTCAGTGTATTTATCAGACTGGCATTTGAGGAAATCTGTTTGTTTTGGAAGCCATTTTTACAGTTAGCCAAGCAATAATCCACCATTTCCTCGCCACCATGCTTTTTCCTTTCAAAAGCAGAAATCAAATGCTCTTGATATACCTTCAGCATTTATCCTACCGAACAACACAAATAAAAGCCTTCCTAACATCCCATTTTCTTGTCCTAGTCTTTTACCTAATATTCTTCCACAAGAAACATATCCTTGTCAAGACCTTTTTTATTCAGCTATGTTTTATGTAGTTTCTCTTCATTAAGTACCACCTGGCCTCTTAAATTTGGCTTGGCAGAGCACTTTAAATATTCTGATAAGGTATATCTAACCCTTTAAAAGGCTAAGTCTGAGTTTCATGACTCTTACTGAGAAGGGGAGAATGAGATTAGAAAGAACTTGTACTGCCTTTCATATTATCACATTGTCATATTCAAAGTATATTTAATATCAATCTTATTATGAGTGTAGTCTGCAGCATTATCTTCACAGATTGCACAAGCAGGCATAGAGTGCATTTCATGGTCTAATTTTGAAGGGGTTTTTATTCCATATCTGCTTACTTAGTATCTGCTCTGACTCAAAGCACATTAACATGCAAATAAGGACATAAATCTTGAGGAGAAGGAAACGCAACAGAAACTTGGCTGTAAATGAACAAAGTTCAACAATCAGTCAAATATGTAATATTACTCGATATTTGGTGCATCACATCTGCTTCTAGTCTATCTAATCTCAGCATGTTCAATGTCTCCAGAGCTTTTACTTGACTCACTGATGACATGATCAGAGATGTCATGGGATGCAGCTAGGCAGTGCAAATGAGAGCTGGGTAGGGATGCCGTTAGGGCTGTGGTAAATCACACTTTTCAAAACGTTTGATAATATGCCCTTGTAGTGTCGTAACCTCAGTGTCAAATATCAATTTTTCAAAGCTATAGGGCATGATAGATTGCCTCTGCCTTCCCTTGTATCTTTTAGAATAGGATCTCTTGTAGACCTCACAGGCTTTCTTCAAATGCTTATGCACAGCTGGATCTTTTAGTGCCTCCAGTAAGTTACATGGTCACTGGTATTACATAACTTTTGAAAATGCACTCTTAGTTATTTTTCAGGACTTCTGGTGATTCATAATTCATTTAGGGGTGGATACAGAGCACAAATTATCATTCATATGGAGGAAAAATTAAAAAATGTATTATTCTTCTGCTCTTGAAAGGAGAAAAGGTTCTATTTTAGTGATATTCTGAGATAGGTTATGCAAAAATTGGCTGGAAAAGGAGGTTAAAGGCCATTATTCTCACCCTCCAAGAAAAGGAAGATGCAAGGCATCTGCTGCAACTGTAAGAACAAGATATTAACAAGGCTAAACTACACGTACAATTGGTGAATCACGTTGGAAAGTGGTTCAGTCTGTTGTTGAGGATCATGGGGGCCCTGGCCTTTGGAACCAAAGAGAAAAACAGATCTGAGGATACTGAGCTATAGTGCACAGACAACATTGATTTGGGGAATTTTCCTAAACACCACTGTTCACTTCATCACCTGAAGAATGTGAGAAATTTTTCCTGAGAAATTTTATAATGCCTCACTCTAGGCCATATTTTAGTATACATGATTTTACTTTGAATGTATCTCTCTCAATTGTTTTTTTCTTTTGATGAAGTTGCAAAACCAGAAACTAGAGTTTGTATGGAGACAAAATGGTAAGTGTTAGCAGATTGAGACTATAATGTCTCCATTCAGAAGAAGGAAAATGTTATTTTTTGTGGTGGTAATCCATACTTTAACATATTACATGAACATGAAAGGACTCTAATTAGATACTCTTGTGAGTACAGAAGGAGAGTGAGTTGTTACTAAGGAGGCTGTCAAAGTGTAGAATACTTGCAGTGATGTCCATGGTTGGCTGAAATGTCAAAATATTTCGATAGGTGCATATAGAAGAGTAGGAGACCCTTGTGGTCCTATAGCCCAGGTTTCCACTGTAAGCGATGAATCATTTCTGCTAATTTTCTCTACTGGCAATCAGAGAATAAAAGTTATATACCCTAAAATAATCCAACATGATCTACAAATTTTGATTAGACTCATGAAAATACAAAAAATTTGAAGAGAATGGGATAGCATTCTTCAGACTGTATGTCATACTTCAAAACCACTTTTGATGGCTGAATATTTGCTATTCATTTTTGGTATGGGTAAGCTCTTCACCTACTCACCAGGCTGCTGAATTCTCTGTATGTGTGTCCCACTATGCTTTCCTTGCTGAACTAATTGGCTCTTGTCTTTTTCAGAGTATTTCTGTAGTGTAGTTTCTTTGCTATTTCTTCATAGAAATAGGAACTCAAGATCTGTCTTAGACCTACAGATCAATCACTCTACAGATTTTCTAACAAAAAACAGACTTGTGGGTTTACAGGCACTGACACTATTGGGGTTATACGTGTTTGTGGAAGAGTAGAGATTTGCCTTGGTAGTTTAGAGAATAAGGTAATGGCATGAAATTGTGTCAGGGGAGGTTTAGGTTAGATATCAGGAAAAAAGTTCTTCACCCGGAGGATGGTTGGGCACTGGAACAGCCTCCCCAGTGAAGTGGTCACAGCACTTCACCTGACAGAAGTGAAGCATTTGGAAAATGCTCTCAGGCATGTGGTGTGACTCTTGGGGCTGTACTGTAAAGGGTCTGGAGTTGGACTTTGATGGTCCTTGTAGGTCCCTTCCAACTCAGAACAATAACTCTTCCACAGAAAATTTAAAAATACCAAAAAATCTCTAATCTCTAAAATAAAGTGGTGATTTATCTCGAAGTAATGGTTTTATTTATATCTTCACAGAATCATGGTACCAGTTGTTAGAGTTGGAAGTAACTTCTAGAGATCATGTAGTCCAACCCCCCTGCTAATGCAGGGTCACCTAGAGCAGATTACACAGGAGCAAATCCAGGAGAGGGAGACTCCATGACCTCCTTGGGCAACCTGTTCCAGTGCTCTGCCACCCTCAGTGTAAATAATTTCTTCCTCATGTTGAGGTGGAACTTCTTGTAGTTTAGTTTATGGCCATTGCTCCTCATTCTGTTGCTGGGCACCACTGAAAAGAGTCTGCCCTCCTTTCGGCAATAGCCTTTGAGATATTTATGTATTGACAAGATCCTTTCTCAGTCTTCTCTAGATTAAACAGGCCCAACTCTCACAGTCTCTTCTCATAAAAGATCCTCCAAACCCCTCATCATCTTTTTGGCCTCTGCTGGATCTTCTGCTCCTTGTATTTCTTGTACTGAGTAGTCCGGAACTGGACACAGCACTCCAGATGTGGCCTCACTAGGGCCGAGCAGAGGGGGGCTATCACCTCCCTCGGCCTGCTGGCCACAGTCCTCCCAATGCACCTCAGGATACCACTGGCCCTTCTGACCACAACGGCACTGCCAGTTCACGGTCAGTTTGTAATCCACCAATACTCCCAGGTCCTTCCCAGCAGAGCTGCTCTCCAGTAGGTCAGCCCCCAGCCTGTGCTGATTATTCCCCAGGTGCAGGACCCTATACCTGCCCTTACTGAACCTCATTAGGTTTCTCTCCTCCTGACTCTCCGGCCTATCAAGGTCCCACTGAATGGCAGCACAGCCTTCAGGTGTGCCAGCCACTTCCCCCACTTTCATGTCGTCAGAAAACTTGCTGAGGGCACATTCTATCCCTTCATCCAGGTCATTGATAAACAAGTTGAATAAGACTGGACTCAGTACTGATCCCTGGGGAATGTCACTGACTACAGGCCTCCAACTGGATTCTACTCTGCTGATCACGACCCTCTGAGGTCTGCCATTCAGCCAGTTCTGGATCCAACTCAGTATCCATTCATTTCACCCACATTTCCTGACCTTACCTAAGACGATATTATGGGACACATTGTCAAAAGCCTTGCTGAAGTTGAGGTAGACAATGTCCACTGCTCTCCCCTCATTGTCCCATCTTGCCATGTCACCATAGAAGACTATCAGATGGGTCAAGCAGGATTTCCCCTTGGTGAATCCATGCTGACTACTCTTAATGACCTTTTCTTCTATCTTAGCTAGTGTTAGTGTGGGAATTCAAGATGAGCCTCTAAAATTTAGCACCAGACATTCAGACAGAAATGACTACAAAGACATAATTTTTAAGAGTGCTTAAGTTTGGCTACAATAGGAGATTATGATGATGGAAAGGCAAATTTGCAGTACAGCTAAATCCACATTCAAAATGAAGAAAGTATTATGAAAACCAATGCAAAAATGAATAATTTTGATATTGGTTCCCCCATTCCATGCACTGTTTTATCTTTGGTTTATTAAATTTCCAGGTGTCCTTTCTTGCTTTCCTATGTACTGAATACGTAGTGATGACTTGTATTATCTAGCTCATCAGACAGAATGAAAAAAAACAACAAAAAAAGACATCACTGAAGTACTATTTTGGGCTCTACTGCTTGTCACATAATGAGTAACTTGGTTGAAATCAGATGCTTTCATGATAAATGCTTTACAGTCCTAGGATCTCCCTGCTTCATTCTTATATGACACACTGAGACCAAACAAGTGTGATGAGACCAAATAAATGTGATGTGTGTGTCACTTTATTCTGAAATAGACTTCATTTCATATTTTAAAACATCCTCTTGTTACTGTTGCTAGTACTATTTATTGGAGGATTTCATCAGGAAAAAGAATTTTAAAAAAGAGGAATTTAGCTGCCTTTATTTCCTGTTTGCCTATATGAGAGGCTCACCTTTCCTTAGGACAGCATGCTAAAATGCATCAGGATTTTTGTGAACAGCTAATAGACCAAATAGTTCTGGAAAGCCAAATGGTTCTGGAAGTCAAATGGGAAGCTCAGTCTAACAGATCAGGTTCTGAGCAGTCATTATGTTAAGAGTGTGGATCTAATGAGGAGTAAAACAATAACAGCCCTTAATTAAATGGACTGTTTCTGAAAATTAGAGGTCAGGCATTAAAAGTAAATGGCATCCAGTTATGCATGTGTAATTTGCATACCTATTTCTTTCACCCAGTACAATTTTATGTTCTCCCTAGTGGAGGAATCACTAAACACATTTTTTTGGCTTTTTTTTTCAATTTGAAAATATTTTCTCCCTATGTATATTGATATATTTAGGGTTTATTTGTCATTAATTTTAGAAAATATGAAGTAAATCAAGGTGTCCTTTTCATATGCATTAGAAAATAATAGTGCAGTCATAGAATGGTATTTTCTCTTCACAGAGATATTAGAGGAAAAGAATTAGAAAGAAAATCCTTTCATTAAGGCAATTTTCTAATGCAAACCCATTTATTTCCCTGCCCTTGCCATTTTTGACATCACTTCTGTGTTGAAGAGGCATGGGTGGTTGCAGGACTATAGTTCAGGAAGCTGGTTGAAAAATAAATATAAACAGAGAAAAATAATAAATGCAGGCAACACTTCTACAACTATATAATACCATCTTTTGAGATGGTACCAGCCTTTGACCTATGCTTCATTTTGTCTTGGCAAAAGTAATAAGCTTTAGTAAACTAGCTGATGTAGCTTGAATGGCTGACAGGCTTTCAAGCATGCAAATTTTCAGAATTTGAAGGAGAGCTTATGAATCTGTTTTCTCTAAGTGTGTCAATTGGTCTAATTAAAGATGTTCTTCCTTCCTATACTTTATATACATTCCTATGTCTTTAAGGTTTTACTTATATCCATAAAGGCAGCTACTATAACATTACTAGATTGTTTCTCTAGCGTGATAATAAATTCCTTCAAATATTCCAGGTTTTTCTAGGTATTGTACTGATTTTCCAAGTCAGAGACACATTGTGTCTTCAAACTGTAGATTCAATTTAGTAAGCCTGAAGTGTCCCACTATTGCCTACAACTTTTGGATAAGAATATGGATTATAATCCATCTTTAGTTTCTCTGCTATAAAGATCACATATCTTGTACTTAAGTGCTTAAACATCCAAAATTTTTGGGCAGTAATATTTCACAATAACTTTGGGTTTTTCCTTGACTGTTACCAAGGGAAGTCCTTATACACATATAAATATATTTATTGTAAGAAGTAATTTTAATAAATCTTATAATTTCATTCAGGTTTTGAAAGGAGATGTACAAAGAGAGAGAGTGTATGTCCTTGGCAAATAATACCAACCTGGGAATAAATGGGTTTGAAGAAATAAAACAGAAAGAGGGATCATTAGGAAACCAGCAAGCTGTTAAAAGAAGTCAGCCAGACACTGTCATAAAGATTTGAAATGCTGCAGCATCATCTTTTATGGCAGTTCTTATTCAGAAAGGTCATGATGGTATGGAGAATGAAGGGTTATCTTTTATGATCTCTAGCTATTTTAAATAGTGTAAACAAATAAATCCAAGGAATTGGAAAATATTTATTAGCCTTCAGGGATTTTGCAAGAGTTTAGTTGAGATACTGAAGGGCTGTGTGTGTCATAGGAGATGATGAGAAGATCAGTAGCTGTATTAACAGCTAGTAGTAGGTATTAACCATACCTTGTAGGTTTTAATACCTCAGAGAAATATTAGGACAAATTCCACACAATCACTTCCCAAGCAAAATCCTAAGTTCCTGAGTTCTCTAAATGTAGCCAGTGATTGATCATGCATTTAACATTACTGATTTGTCTAAGCATCTGTTGAACATTCTGCCATCTGCCTGTAAAGATATGGTGATCAAAACTTTTGCAAAACTACCTGCAGAGAAAGGGAGGAAATTTTTTAAGACTCTCTTGCTTCTCCCTCATTTGCGTCTGCTGCCAATCATCCTTTATCTGGACAAATTTTAAAATGATTCAGAGTGTGGAATTACTGTATTCTTTTTAATTTATAAGATGATGCTATCCTCCACAATTTTATTCTTAAAACATTTTGAACTAGGGAATATCTAAACTTCTATTAACTCAAGCTACCAAGTTAACCTTAACAAGTATATTCTGCTACAGTGAGTGTAACAAGCAAGAAAATAGTCAGGGCTACATATTTCATAACAAGGTTAAAGGATTTATTATAAATCAGGTTTGAAAAGATGGTAAAGTGTAGAGATGTTTGTATTTTTGTTGTAGGAGATGGTTATTATCAACAAGGTATGTACGATAAAAAAAATTAGCTAAAAATATTATCTTGCAGAAGTAGAAACTGTAGCCTATAATTCTGTACCCAAAATACACACTACATTGTTTCGATTTAATGTATTTTTTTTTTTAGAAGAAAAACTCCTAATGGATTTTTAATAGTCAGGTTTGTAATTTTTGAGTTTACAATTTCTATTGATATCAAAATAGCTGGGGTGAGCTGACCGTGGCTGGCCACCAGGTGCCCACCAAGCCACTCTACCACACCCCCTCCATCAGGACGACGGAGGAGAAAATACAACAATAGATTGTGGATTGAAAAAAGGGAGTTTGTTCAGTAATTGGTCTTAAAAGCAAGACTGACTCATCTAGGGGAAATTATACTTCTCCAATATGGATCCTTCCCATGGGCTACAGTTCTACACAAACTGCACCAGTGTGGATCCCTTCTATGGGGTGCATTCCTTCAGGAACAGGCTGCTGCAGCATGGTCCCCCCAGGGTCTCAGGTCCTGCCAGCAAACCTGCTCCAGCATGGTTTTCCACAGATCCATAGCTCCTGCCAGGACCCAGCACCAGTTTGGGCTCTCCATAGTGTGCAGCTTCTTTCAGGGCCCATCCACCAGCTCTGGTGGGGTCTCCTCCACAGGGTGCAGGTGGATGATGTCTGCACCCCTGCTGACCTCCGTAGGGGCACAGCCTGGCTCACCGTGGTCTGCACCACAGACTGCAGGGGAATCTCTACTCTGGCATCTGGAGCACCTCCTCCCCCTCCTTCTCCACCGAACTGGGTGTCTGCAGGGCTGTTTCCATCACATATTCTCATCATTTCTCTGGCTGGTATTTGCTCTTGCTCAGAATTCCCCCTCTTTTTTAACTCTGTTTTCCCACTGGTGCTACTGCTGTGGCTGATGGGCTTGGGTCCATCTTGGAGCTGGCTGGCATTCACTCTCTTGGACATACGGAATGCTTCTGACAGCTTCCCGGAGAAGCCACACCTGTAGCACCCCCCTTCCTGCCTTGTCGGCCAGTTTTCAGAATTTATCTATGCTTCAAGTTTATTCTTTCATAAAATAGGGAAACATAGACTTTGTGATATCACTTCTCATTTCAGTAGACAGGATTATGCTGTTGTACGTAGAAGACGATGGTTTAAAATGAGGAACAAACACATAAACTCAAAGAAACAAAACTGCTTTTTTTTTCTTCATACAAATGCCTCTAATATCAAGATAAGTCAGAAAAAGTAAATTACAGAGAGCCTGTGACATATAGGTTATTTTTTCAGAAAAAAATATTTTTTGAAGTGTCATCTGGCATCTTGAAAAAGTAGTTAAAGCTTTCGAAAAGCATATATATTAGCAAAATATTATTATCATGTAAGCATGATTTTATTACATGAATTTTGCAATATCCAAACAAGAAGAACCCAGGTAAATTTTGGTGTTTTCATCACCTGGGCATTTAAGAGGGCTTGTTAACAAAATAAAATGGTAAAAGAGAAGCATAAGAAATAGCTTGTTACTGGATAGGATTAGGAGACAGTGGTGTATTGGAAGGAACCTGGTCCATATTTAGTTCAGCCCTGACAGTGTCTCTTCGAGATGACCTCACATCACTTCCACTGAATGTCTTAGCAGTCTTTTCAGTTATAATGATCTGTACTATCCTGAATATAAAAACACTGTAATTTTTTTTGGGGAGTACTGCTTGTATTTTCAGCTTAGTGTCATCATACAGTCATAATGACAGTGGAAGCCCATTCTGAAGAATTTAGCAAGTGAGTGCTTGAATTTATATTGAATTTTACCAAGCAAAGGGCTTTTTTTACATAACCAAGGTATGTGATAATAATCTGTTCTGACTAGTGTTTTATGCTCCCTCAAGGAAGACTGTTATTTAGTCACCATTTACCTCCTGTTTCTTTCCCTGTTGAGACAATACTGCTGAATGCAAGGTTTGTCTAGTTCAATGGAAATTGGTGGAGACACGGGCCAGTATTTTTCTTTCTCATGTGCTGTTGGAGATGACTAAACAGAAATCCAAATCCATTAAGACTCCTTTCTCTGCCTATGCACTTGCATGGTTTTAACTTGGTCAAAATTCGGCACAATGTTTTTGCTTATTCTACACCACTTCCTTCTTGTTTTCTTACTATACGTTGCTAAAATGTAGTTCTCTGACTTGCATTCAGGTATCAGAAATTGACTCTATTCCATTGAAATCAATAGCAACTCTCCTAAAAATTTAAAACTGAGATGACAATGAGTCTACTAAAAAAGAAAGCAGCCATTTCTCATGGCTGTGCAGCTGTGTTCAGCCACTCTTGTAGGCCAGCCCAACAAGGGTGAGTACACTCACCTGCTTCCTTAATGCCTACCCTGATGTACTGGGTTTGTGTGGACAGGTTTTGGTAGTGAGGGTCAGGATGCTACAGAGGTGAACTTCTGTGAGAAGCTGCCAGATGCTTTTCCCACATCTGGCAGAACCAATGCCAGCTGTATCCAAGATGGACCCACCACTTATCAAGGCCGATCCAATCAGAGATCAGAGTGATGCTTCTGTGATAACATATTTAAGGAAAAAATGCGTTGCACAAAGGTGATTTCTCTAGAGAAGAGTGGAGTGAGAACATATGAAAAGAACAACTCTGCAGACACCCAGGTCGGTGGAGAAGCAGGGGGAGGAGGTGCTCCAGGCACTGGAGCTGAGATTCCCCTATAGCCTGTGGAGATGGCCATGCCCCTGGAGCTCATGGAGGTCAATGAGGGTGCAGGGACCTGCAGATCCATGGAGAGAGGAGCCCATCCTAGAGCAGGTTTCCTGGTAGGACTTGTGACCCCGTGGGGGACCCATGCTGGAGCAGGTAATTGTTGATGGACTGCACCCTGTGGAAAGGCACCCATGCTGGAGCAGTTTGTGAAGGACTGTAGCCCGTGGGAAGGACTCACACTGGAGAAGTTCATGGAGAACTGTCTCCTGTGGAAGGGACCCCATGTTGAATTGGGGGAAGGACTCCTCTCCCGGAGCAGTGGCAAAACCAGGGTGTTGATGAACTGACCATAACTCCCATTGCCCAAGAGGAGGGAGGAGGTGGAGGTGGAACCTGGGAAGGAGGGAGGAGTGGGGGGAAGGTGTTTTTAATATTTGCTTTACTTCTCATTATCCTGCTGTCATTTTGATTGGTAATAAGTTCCATTAATATCCCCAAGGTGAGTCTATTTTGATGGTAAGTGGTTTGTGATCTCTCCCCGTCCTTAACTCATGACCCTTTCATGATGTTTTCTCTCCCCTGACCACTTGTGGAGGGGAGTGGTAGAGCAGTGATAGAGGGGCTTTGCTGGGCACCTGACATCCAGCCAGGGTCAAGCCACCATACCTGCAATACTGCCTGTCCCAGTATTGCCCACAGGCATGGAGCAATCCTGGACATAAGACATGGGCCATGAAACTTGTAATATATTGCAGCAAAAAGCCTTTTAGGAGCAGTCCCACTGTATCTGTTTTCCTCAGGGCTGTTGCAAGACATATATTCATAGCCATCCTCATTAAAAGAGGTCCGTGATTTACTCTGATTTATTGTATCATGCTTAAAAACCTCAGTGATTACTATGGCTGATTTAATTGTGAATACCAGTGTTACATGATGGCTAAATATTTTGGAACTTCAGCCTCCGTCTCCAGGGCAAAATTATGCTGTGTTCACAACAAATAGTGCTAACATTCGTTGAGTAGGATACCTGTACCATCTATCAGCTAACTATCCCAGTTGTCTGGATGACCAGATTATTGATATGAAGCTCAACCATTCTTTCTTTTAAATGTATTTTCTGGTAATTCAAGAGCTGTTAGTGCTGCCTATAAGATCAAGGCAGTCATAAAATCTCCATAACATGAAGCACACTTTTAAAATCTCTTCAGAGATACACTGCTGTTCCCAGCCCTGTGATGGCTGCATGTAGTTCAAATATAAGGAAAGTTGTGTGCTATCAACACATACATCTACTGGGTCATCCAGTTCTGTCTGTCAGAGTTCCTCTTAAGATTTGCACCTGTTCCTGAACTTGTGAGAACTGTCCAGGGACTTTTCTTCTGCATCTACCTACAAAGCTGCCACAACAGAGTGAGAATGCAGCCCATGTGAGTATGAAATTAGTGCCTGTTATAGAAATGAAAGCACATTTCTATATATTTCTATATATATATATTTGTTACCAAGTTTGGAGAGGAAAAGAATTCTCAATGCTAAAATGTATATGTTTGTATATATGAAATCTGGTTTGTTTGTTGGTTTTTTTTCTACAATACCTTGTATACAAAAATAAGGCAGGTGGCCAAGATTAACACTTGCAAGTAATGAAATCTAAAGAATTCTAAACATGATTCATCAAGAATTATATTTATGGTTCATAGGCACTTTTAAATAACTCATTCTCTGCACCTCATATAGTTGTTCTGCAGGCAGCTGTTAAAAAGACAATGCTGATTTCTGCTTTAATGTATTGCTCCTTGCAGATACAAATTAGTCTAAGTTTTATAAATAAGTAATTCAGTAAGCTTTGGGGAGCTTCCAAGTGCTAACACCAGCTGAGGTATTGTTCTTTTAAAAAATAAGGGTTCATAATTAATATAAAATCCTGCCTTTTAAAAAAAAAATTATTTGGGGGATGAACAAACTGATACGGAAAAAAAAAGAAATTTTTTCTGTTCCCTTTTGGAGTCTTCTGCTAGGTTCAAAACACACGTTTGGAAATTTCAGAATGTCCAGATGTGGTCCTTCAGCCTCTATTCCTCCTGGTGAAGAGATGAGAGAAATCTAACTGTTCCATTTCTTCTGGTGAGAACTTGCCTGAAGCAACTTTGAAGTAGAACCAACTTCAGGCTGAGATGCTGGGATGGGAAACAGAGATGAGAAAGAAGGAGAATTTGGATAAAGTACTAGGAGTAAATAGGCAGGCAGAGGGGAGAATGGAAACAATCAAGCTATATTGGCTGAATCTCCCTGAAGGCAGACAACCCCTGATGGGCCAATTACTTCATCTCAGCAGCAGGAGACAGACATTTTCTGTGGATCCCAGGCTAGTAATGCTTTAATGTTGCTGAAACTTGTTGTCAGGTGGCTGCACATAGCACAGCTGTGTTCAGAGATACAATTTCTGCCTAACAGTGATTGAAAACCACTCATCCATGGAAGATGCGGTACAGAAACAGACCAGGCAAGACTTCTTTGACAAGCAAAGTAGTCTGCAACAGATGAGCAAATTCTGATTCCTGTATTTGCTGGGAGGCTGAGGGCGGAGAGGAATGCTATGCCTCTACTAGCAAATAAATGGGTTCAGGGCCTCTGCATCTCGTTCTGAGGCCAAACGCATTTAAATGGCACGGCACAGTGTCGTAACCACACAGCAAAAGTCACACCAAAGCAAGGTGCCTACACCTAAACCAAACTAAAATGGAGCCTTGTCTTCGGCTGTCCTTGAACTGTGCCTGACACTCTGTGGGAAAGAGGTAGGTACTGCGGCCCCGGACTCACCCCCTTGACAGCAGAAGAGCAAGAAGCTAAGCAATATGGATGGCTGCAGTGCGTGCTCAGCCTCTCTGTGCCCTAGCCATTCCTTGATACACTCATATGGACATTATCAGCAAGTTTTGTGACTGTTGGGATCCTTTCTCCTCAGTGATGGTATCAGATGTGTGTTGTCTGTGCGTTGATTATATGCCCTAAACTATAGATTTGCCATCAAAAGTGTATTTCAATGAAATGCAAGGAGTATTCTCCCATGCGTGGACAGACATGAACAACTTAATTGTCATGTGACACAACCTGTTACACCTAAGTTGCTTGCAACCTTTATTAAAAGTGAAAAAAATACTTACATACAGGATGCATGTGAATAGCAGCATATTTATTTATAGCTATTTTGTTTTAGTGAAAGGAGCGTTTTGCCTAACTGAAACTAAACTGCCATGCAATCTTAGGTCAAGACATGTGGAGCTTTAAGAAGAATATATCCTCCTGGCCCATAAATCTACACTATTGACTCATAGGCCCAATTGCAGTGTCTAGAATGCAGTTTGGAAACCTCTGGTTAGTTGGAGAAGTTAATGCAATTTATTTTACAAAGTAGTAGAACTGATATTTGAAAACATTTGGTGTGCAGTACTTGATGAGAACTTTCAGTGTGAGTTACGGTAAAGCATTTATTAATTGCTGCCTTTCAAACTGTTTAGTTTGAAAGCAAATTTTCAAGAGCAATGGATTACTAAATGGCCAGGCAATGACATTATTTCAACAGGGTCTCAGAAATGAGTAACTTATATCACAGAGTTTTCTAAAACTACAGAACACTATGAAGAGAAACTTCCCTCTTCCTGTCCCTTTTTGTGTGCTCTTCTTTGTTCACAAAGAAAACTTCTCTTTCGACCTGATATGGAAAATTCCAGGAACATTCCTACTGAAAAAGTAGTTTTTTACAGATCATTTAGAGTGGTTTTGGAGAATCCATGGAAATAAGCTTAGCTGGAAAATAGTTAGTTTAAAATATTTTAGTTCTTTCATAAATATTTAGCAATAGAAGAGCTTCTAGAGTATGTTTAATTTTTGTAATATTTGTAATTTAACAGGCCACTTCTATAAATAGTTGGATGGTTGATTTATAAATAAGGTCACCTGATAGTATTTTTGGTTTCTAAAATAAGAAATCACAGTTGAGACTGTTTATTTAAATTTTGGTATAACTAATTGTACAGCCACATGAAACAGTTTAGCTGAAAAAAAGAAATGTTACTTCTCCAAAAATGGTTAAGAAGATGAATTTGTCCTTTGTGTGTAAAATGTAAACTTTTTCAACAGTTTAACAGTAAAAAAGTAGCATGTCTGCAACTATGAAACTGAACTGCGATTACATACCCAAGGTTTTTCTCAGGATGAATGGAACAAAACAAATTGCAGTTCTGAACTGTAAATACCATGTGACAAGTCGCAGCTTGTGTATAAATTGTATATTAAGAACCAGAAGGTGGTATTAGCTCTAATCCATCAAGGTCAGAGCCACCTGCGCCTCCCTCTTGATTCCTTCCTTGCTTCATTAGCTACAGAGCAGCCGAATTTTGAAGGCACAGTGCCATCTCTCCCCTTGAGTCTGTGGTTATGGATATCCTCTTCTACATGGAAGTTGGGAGCCTGAACTAAGGTCTTACAGTACTTGTGCCAGTAATCTAAGCTAATGTGTAAAATGTAGAGGATGCTGATTTTACCATCTTTTCAAACAATGTCAAACATTTTCATATGACTGCACAGACAGATGTGCCCATCTTTTTTGTTCCTTATATGTTTTATTTTGTTCCTATTCATACCCAACATGTTTTACTCACAGAAGAACAGAAAGTGTCACCTAGAGAGGTCTGGTTTACCTGTAGGAGGGCTCAGCTTCCTGCACAAGATAACCTACTTACTTGGTCTGACTTGTCCTTCCCAAGTTTCAAAGGCTGTATCTAAATGATGTGACAGAAGAGTTCTTCCCAATTGTCATGCCAAGGTGTGTAACACAGTTACACTCTGACTATGTTGTGGGACAAGATTTGGTGATATTCCCTTTTAGTCAACTCATTGAAGAAAATCAGGCACATAGATAAGGCAGGAGCAGTGGTGAACTCCATTATGTCCCGATAACTGCACTCTCCTGTCTCCTTAGTTGTCCACCTGTAGTCAATGTCACTACTTTCCGTTGACTATATAGGAACCTTAGAATGCTAATCTCAGAAGTGGCAGCTCCAGAACTAGTTAAATATCTTCCGTGTCGCAGAACTACGACACATTAATTTAATGATTTTCTTTTTCTTCTCTCTGTTACCAGTCATTTTTTTGCACGAGTCTGTGTACTGGATGTGGCCCTTGCAGAGATATCCAGATGTACTAAGAGACAACAAGGCAGTGTAAACTGGTACTTATACTAATATCATGTGCTCTGGGTAAAGGTTATACTGAGTATTTTTAGGGAAAAAACCCCAATCATTTGGCAAAACTGAAATAACTGCACTGTCAATGGATACGGTGAATACCTCAGAGCTGATCCAGCAATGCCTCCTCTCCCATGCAGCCAAAGTGCTCTGCATCCAAAGAATGGTTCTACTCTGAGGTGGTTCCTCTATGTCAGTTTTGTGGCCAGAATCTGTTGGCAAGGAAGCGTGATGTTGCTGATAAAAACCAGGGTCAGCATTCAATCTGATGTTCACCATTTCCACAGCAGCCATAGGGGTGTTTTTTTGCTTTCATAGCACTGGACCAAGCTCATGATAGGATCAGTGTAGCATGATTTAACTATAAGCCACCTAATCTTCTTTTCCTCCCTTTTAGTGGGCTTGAGATATAACAGTGCCATTAACTGGAAACAGTAAAAGAGAGAAAGCTTTTTAGGGCACAAATGAAAAGTGATGCAATGCAATAACAAACCTGTCTTTTCACGCCTGTATCCAGAAGCACAATACTTTGCTCAGATTTTATTTTTATTTTATTGCTTAAATATGCAGTGTCAGTGCTTACATAATGTTTTTAACTTTTTATTTTCACAACGGGGATTTCATGCCTTGTGTATAATTGAAATGTGTAAAATTACTGTGAAATCTTACTGAAGCATATGCTGAATTTAATATGCATAATATTTTTATTTTTCTACTGAGAAAGAAAAACACTTCAGTAGTGTTAGTATGAAACTTAGATTTCATGCAACCCCCCTATAATTGATGCTATCTGTCCCTGATTTGTGGAAGATGCTCAGTATTGTTGTTTATGATGTGAACTATAAAAAACTTTGCAGTATATCTTGGCATTCAGATTAGGTGTTCACATGGTTTGCATTACTTGCAAATATGCAAAGTTTTGACTTTCAGACCCAGCATATCTGTTTTTTCATGCCCAGTGCTATAGCCCAGATCATGTATTTCCTGGTTAGAAATCTCAACGTCTCTTCAAATATCACTGTAACTCAGTCCACAATTTTGTTGGGACTACACTCAGATGCTGTTAGCTCCTATTTTTTGTGCATGGCTGCTGTGTCTCCAGTCCTTTCAGATGCTGCATCTCTTGTTCATTGTGTTCCAGGAAGGGCAGAAGATTTCAGAGGGGAGATGAGGACAGTGATAGATAGCATCAGGAGGATTAGCTGCAAGGCATGGCATGTCTAAACAGTTTGAAACACAAGCAGGAGGAAAGTGCTGTGGAGAAAATGTTGGAGATGACAATGAATGGGAGAAAACATCAACTGTATTATTTGTGGAACAGGTTGATGTCATGGTTTAGGAATGGTATTCCTCAATTTAGTAATTCCACTAAAAAGAAAACCCCAAACCGCTCCCCTCCCCTCTCTGGTGGGAGACATAAAAGGCAGAGATTATGATTGAATGGAAAAAGCAATGAGATAAGAAGCTGAACAGTAGCAGCAACAATACTGGTAACAGCAGTACACAAAGAGAGGATGATTTACGTGCAAAACGCTCACCAAGCTGAGACAATGGACAGTGGCAGATGGACCCTACGTGCCTATGCTTTTCCCCCCTGACTGCAAGCCACGCTCACCTCCTTCTCGGAAGGAGAAATCCCCTACTTCCCCACCCCAGTGATGACGTGAGGTGGTATAGAATAACAACCTAGACATGCCCACATTGCTGCAAAGTCCACCCCCTCATGGCTAGTGCAAAAAAATTAACTGTCCTGCTGAAAACAAGGACAGTTGGGAATTGTGAGAAGGTAACATGGAAATCTAGCTGAAGGAAAAGGTTAACAAAAAGAAATTAGGTGTGAAAATGGGAAACTGTATGCCTCATGTATCATTGAGGATCTGCTGCAAGACATTTTGAAGTTAATGAATGTGATTTAACTGAGTCTATAATGACAAAATACACAATACAAATAAGCATTTTCATTGAACCCTTTACCCTGAATTCTAGATGGATGGAAAATAAGAAGCCATGTATACTAAAATTTGATAGAATTACTGGTAAGACTTGAGATATGAGAAGTAAATATGAAGGTTTTTAGGAAGTGCATTTGTTTTATGATGAGTTTCAACTGAGGAAAATAAATGGGAAAATAAGTTTTACTTAGAAAAGGAATCAGAGAAATATGAAGTAATTTTGGATACAAAAAGGCCAGAGGGTGAAGTTTTATCTGATTTCCTTTGATTTAAGGGCAAGAAAATTTGCTCAAATAAACGAAAATTATTTTTTATATTCCTGATTCTGGATTTGTATAATTTATGTTTCAGTTGTTTCCAAGTAAATTAGGTTATTTAACTTGGAGATTGCAGACATTTAAGTAATGATTTATTTAGACTGTCCTATGCATACATAATAAATTTTACATCTTTATTGTGCTAAGATGAGGGCTAGGCTGTGCACTGTGGGCTTTATTTTAATGAAGTTCGATGGCAGAGTTTGGAAAGCATTCAGATCACTGGGGAAACAGATAGAAGTCACAAGGTAAAAGCAAGCAACTTCTCACAGCAGTTTCATTTATAAATAGATATGTATGACTGATTCCTCTTAAGTTTACCTATTATTTCTAACTTCACAATATGCAGCCATTTAGGCTGAATGTACGAAGATACTTTTTGGTACAATTAATAAGAAGTAATACATTTTATCTTTTTTTTTTTTTTCAATCAGAGGGACTGCATCTAATTCTGTGGCAATAACTGATGGAACCATATTTATGTAATTTTCAATGCCCCTTTTGAACTGTCACTATATAATTGTCAGAAATATTGCATGGTATCCCTAGATATCCACAAATATATGGGATCACCATTGCCCCTATAGCTTTAATGTTTTTTATTGTAGCAAAGTCATAATAGACACATTGATTGCTCTGTCCTAATGTAGGCAGATCAAGTCTTACACATTTTTTTTGATAAAGAGTTTTAAATCTTATAGTTCATAACTAGTGATAGGATGTTTTTGGTTGGAAGGGACCATTAAAAGCTACGTAGTTTAATCCCCCCTACCAGGAGTAGGAACTTCTTCAACTAGATCAGGTTGCTCAGAGCCCCATCCAACCTGACCTTGAATGCTTCCAGTGATGGGGCATCCACAACTTCTCTGTGCAGCTTATTCCTGTGTCTCATCACCATCAGTGTCCTGCTCCTGCTGGCCACACTATTTCTGATACAGACCAGGATGCCACTGGCCTTGTTGGCCACCTGGGCACACTGCTGGCTCATGGTCAGTGGCTGTCCATCAGCATCCCCAAGTCCCTCCCAAAGAGGTCTTGCATGACAGATTGGATGACCATATGCTATTCCTGCAGACAAAAGCAATTCCTCCACCTTTGAGTAGGTGCCAGGCAGCATTGCAATTGTTCATGAAAAATGATTGAAAATATTTGATGAAGCACTCTTTTTACTGGAAACCGAAACTTTGTTGGAACTGGATCTTTCATTTGGAACATGTCCATTTCAAGAAGGGAAGAGGCCGAACAAATTTTAAATTTACTTCTTATTTTGCTAACACTGAGTGTTTTGGTTTGGATTCTAAATTTTTTTATTTATTTCATTTTGGTTAGTGTATCACATGATAAATGTTTTTTCATACCTGTTTTTGACACTGAAAATGGAAACTTTCAATGAGTTTTCCTAGAACTTTTTACTTAGACTCCTTTGTTGATTACTTTCACAACAGTTTACAAATACTTTCTTTTCTTTAATGTATTAGAATTTTTTTCTTCTAATAATTTACAGAAATTCGCAGGTCACAGAGTTCTTGTGCCTGAACTACCAGGCTGTATACCATTTTAATGAACACGAATCTTTTTTATAACACTTGCACCTTGGAGTCTTGTCTTGTTTGCTATTTATGGTCAGTGTACCTGAGTCATTGTCTTTTTTTCCCGACCAGACAGTTGCAGTAAAGGCAACCTACTTGCATATGTATATATATGTATGTCTATGCATGCTCACTACTCTGGCCCTCTGACAGGCTTGTGTGTATGTGCATGTGTGTGTTTGTGTGTCCATTTTCACAGTTTGTTTCTTGCAGCCAGTGACCTGTAGGCCATGATCTGGTCTTGGGTTAAATTAGATATATATTGACTTCTTTATATTATTCTGTTTCTAGCAAGGATTCAACTACAAGACTTCTGTTACGGTATTATGACAGTACTTTTTTTGCTTTCTTAAGAGTTTAGTATAAACAGAAGATCAGGCATCATAAAATTGATAAAAATCAGATAATAATTTGATAAAAAGATCAGTGGTTCAGTATCTTCTTTTGAAATGTTTTTGCATTTCTGCAAAACATGTTTTCTTTTGTATAGGTCTCTGACATGTATTCATAGTTGTGAGATACTGTCCTGATTTCAGCTGGGATGGAGTTAATTTTATTCCTAGTAGCTGATGCAGTGCTGTGTTTTGGATTAAGTATGAGGATATTGATGATAAAATGCTGATGTTTTGTTCATTGCTAAGTAGTGCTTACTCTAAATCAAGGAATTTTCAGTTTCCCATGCTCTGCCAGTGAGCAGATGCACAAGAAGCTTGGAGTGAACATAGCCAGGATAGTTGATCCAAACACATCGAGGGAATATTCCATACTGTAGAATGCCATGCCCATTATACAAACTGGGGGCAGTTAGCTTGAGGATGCTGCTCACTACTTGGAGATAGGCAGGGCATAAGTCGCTGAGGGGTGAGCAGTTACACTGTGCATCACTTGTTTGTCTTGGGTTTTATTCCTCTCTCTCCAGCCCTCCCGGCTCCTTTTCATTAAAATTATTTTTATTATTACTACTACAATATTTTACTTTATTTAAATTATTAAACTGCTCTTATCGCAACCCATGAGTTTTTCCTTTGCTTTTCCCAGTTCTCCTCCTCATCCCGCAGGGGAGTGGCTTTGTGGTGCTTAGTTGCTGGCTGGGGTTAAACCAAGAAAGATACAAAGTGCAGTATTTGCACTCTTCCTGGCTATGGCTGTGACATTATAGGGATACCATCAAAATCAAAGACAAAATTTTTGTTTCTTACCTTTGAATGCTTTTGCTTGCAAAAATGTATTTTGCACTCTATCTCTAATATTCCTCTCACATAAAGGCAAAGCATTAGATGTTTGCTTCTTTTAGCCAGGACAAACCTCCCATGTTTTGTTTGTAGAATCACAAAATCCCAGAGTGGGTCAGGTTGGAAGGGGCCACAGTGGGTCATCTGGTCCAACCTCTCTGCTCAGGCAGAGTTATCCTAGAGCACATGGCACAGGATTGTGTCCAGATGGTTCTTGAATCTCTCCAGTGAGGGACACTCCACAACCTCTCTGGACAGTCTGTTCTGGTGCTCAGTCACTGCACAGTAAAGAAGTTCTTCCTCATATTCAGGAGGAACTTCCTGTGCACCAATTTCTACCCATTGCTTCTTGCCCTACTTCTGGGCATCACTGAGAAGAGCCTGGTCCATCCTTTTGACACCCTCCCTTCAGATACTTGTAGGCATTGATGAGATGCCCTCTCAGTCATCTCTTCTTGAGGCTGAACGGGCCCAGCTCTCTCAGCCTTTCCCCATAAGAGAGATGCTCCACTGAAGGGGTGCCATCCTGCAGGGATTGAGTGTGGTGGGCAGAGCACAGGTGGTGACAGAAGGGTGCTTTGACAGCCACTGGGATGACCAGTAGTGCACCAGGTCCAGAATGCATCCAGGGACTCCAGTCTGAAGTTAAAGGAGGGTGATCAAGAGTCAAAGCTGTGGTACAGATCAGGGGCCTATCCAGTAGGCAGGGCCAGAGACAGCACTGGAGAGCTGAGCTGCCGTGGGGCTTCTGGTGCACAGACTAACAGCTCGGGGACCAAAATGCTGTCCTGGGCCATGGGCAGGGTGGCCACAGCACTGGAGGTAGCTGAGAGGGGATGATGAAGTCTGCGAAAGACCCCAGGGTCATAACACTGTTATGGATAGATCCTGAGTTCTTGTTTCAAGGACAATGTGTGCCTCTGGAGCTATATCCCAAGTTCAGTATGTGAGGGTCAACTTCCATTACTGGAATCTGCATGTAAAATAAAGGACTAGGTTTGCTGGTAGAAAGATGAGATATGATCTGTTATCAGATAATGAAATCTAAAGCTATCTTAAAATTTGCATTTATAAGATTTCACACCAGGTGTTCCATAGTCTCCTTTGGGACATAAAGCTATTGAATCTTGGCAAAGGGTGTTACCATTGATTTTATTAAGATTAATCTAAAACTTAAAACTTATCTGTCTCATAACTTTCCTATAGAAAGTTGAAGCTATTATTTTCCTTTTTAAAAAATCCTTAAAGTCTATTTTCAGCTGTCTTTCTTCAGATAATTGTAGGTATCCAGGCAGTTATCTGTCTAATAGACTTTTTTGGTTTCAATATATGTATTTAAACTGCTTTTCTCCATGTGGATTTACACATCTGACATTCTTGTATCCATTCCTAATGAATATATTTTTCTGTAATGTACACTTTCCATTTATTTTTTGTTTGCTTGTTTGGAAAAAAAATTGTAATTCTATGCATTCTTGTCTGAGGCATATGAGAAAAGAATAGTGCATATGCTACAAGAATAACTGAGGTTTTAGCTGAATTCTCTTGAATCTTTTTTAATTCTCTTCCTAAATAAATTTTCCACAAGGATAACCTACAAAATTGCAGAAGAACACTCTCAAATCAAAACAGACAGGCAAATGAAAAAATGATTTTCAGCAAGAATAGCTGGACGTATGTTATATTATGAAATATGATGAAATAGCATGCATTTTTAAAGAAAGCTGCATTACATTCCTTTATATCCTTCCACTGCACTTTATCACTGTCACTTTTAAAGTAGGAATCACCCTCTGGTGGTTCTGATCCAAGTATCATGATTTGTTTCTGTATGCTATAAGCTAGCCCTCAGCCATCAAACTAATGGGCCTAAGTGTATATTTAAGTACCTAAATCATCATGCCTAAATGCAGATTTCTTTCTTTAAGCACAATATATGAAAATTGGTTTCCTTAAAATATATTTATAAAATCCAGACTCAGGGATTATAATATGTTTCAGTTTTACTAAAGATGGTATTTTTAAATGCTGTCTTTTGGGTGTAGATCTCTCGTATACACTTTGTTGTGCATAAATATGATTTGAAAGTTGTGCATAATAATGCTTTTGAGAGGCCAAAATGTTTATTATTCGTGGCTATTACAATTGGTTCATGTATAGCAAAGTTTTGCACTTACTTGGTAGTTTAGAGTTGTAGCTTTTGCTTTTAATGAAAGCTGAGAAGGGTGGTTTTTAGTGTCTGTTGTTTTATACAAAAAGTATTTATAAGTCAAGGCTAAAGAGATGAGATATTTTCCTTTTCTACTTTTCTTTTGTTCTGAACATCATGGTACTGAGTACATACAATTACAAATATATTTTGCCTGGGTTGTCAGTAGTTACACAACAAAGAACAGTCTGCAGAGCTGGCTTCTCTAGCTTTTACAGTTTATTGTTGTCACATCAGATCTATAAAATGCTCTGTTTTTCATAAGGCAGAAACAGATGCCCAAGTTAGGATCCCTAGCAGTCTTGACAGTCTTCTATTGCATCCCAAGTCTCTGAATTTAACATAGAAAAGAAATGTGTGTGGGATCCTGATTTGCTACTAGGTGGTAGAACATTTTGACTCTTACATTGTGTTAATCCTAGGATGAACAAACTCTAGTGATCTGAGACAAGAAGAGAAAACAGCCTGCATATTATTACACAATAGATTTTGAAGGGGTTCTCTTTAGGGCTTTGGTTTGATATGCTTGACCAAACGCTGGCCAAAGACATTTCTGTGTTTGTTTTCAGTATCTCTCAGTGTTTCATTTTTTTACACCTGTGTGGCATCCCACCCTTAAAGGGAAGGGAGCACACAAGATTCATAGATGCTCCTGATCGAAAGGAATGATAAAAGTCATAGGGTCCACAAGAGCTTGCAAAGTTTTATTAGTAAATTACACACTTGACGTGGAAATTGGTATGTTTGTCCCTGATCTCCTCGTATAAGCAAGAGGAAGTTGATTTTGAACAGAGGGGTAGGGTGAAATGGAAGAGAGAGAGGGAGAGAGATCAAAGAGGGAGACAGAGAAAGAAAAGAAGAGTGAAAAAGAGATCAGCATCCCTGACTCCAATATCAATCCAGGTGAGATGCTGAAGGGTCTTGGGGATGCCACCTGGTTTCTGTGGGGGTACCTTGTTATAGATAAGTTTTCCCTGCCCTGGAGATATGTTTCTCACTTTCTATGCAAATTAGTTATCATGCATAGTCTGTTCGTTTAGACCTTTATGAGAATGGGTCAGGGCTTCGTGGATGTTTGGTGGTCTTGATAATCCCCTACAGTCCATGCCCACTTCTTGACCTCATTCCCGTGCTTGCACTGTTCTGTGCTGTGCTTATCTCCAGGAGCCAGAACAAGGCTGTCTGTCCCAGGAAAGTGCTGCCATCCGTATGGCCCCCTTCTCCAGTCACATCCTGTAGCTTCTCACAGCATGTTATTACCGACTACCCTTGGCTGCCATTATCAACCATCCTTGGCTGGCTCTGCAACCAAAATAGGTATTTGAGGCATACACAACAACCTCCTTATCTTCTAGGCTGCTACAACCTCCTTCCTTTCCTGGGTAGCAAACCATCCCTTTCATAGAGTACTTAACGGCCTGACTGACTGCAAGCTATTTACAATACTTTGCTTGTTAACCAGCAAGGCAATTCTGGGCCTCCCACCACCCTCCACATTTATCAGTGTGGCAGTTAATTATTTGGTACCTACTTTTCAGCCACTTGCTGAAGCAACAGTAAAAGTAGTGACTTTCACAGGTGCTAGAGTTATATTTTTACTAATAAGCACTAGATAGGACAGAGGCAGGGAGAAAAGAAATAATGTATGTACTTTGCATTGTACTGCTTTTTTTTTTTTTCCTCAGGAAATCAGGGTTTTTCTAGTTTTCAGACAGTTTGTCCTTTGTCACTCATGCTTAAAAATGCACATGTAAAGAAAGAAAGAAAGGAAGACATTGCATAGATTAAGGCAAGTCCTTCACTTTACCAATTGCTTCTGCTTTGCAGCACAGAAGATTACTTTATCTTGGAAAATCAAAACAAATGTTCAGCATAGGCAATGAGGAATACAATAGGAACATTGTAAAGACTTGAGAGATTGTTTAGTTTGATTAACTTTGAGAAATATCCCAGTCTTTAATAAATATGGCTTAAACATAGAAATCATTATTATTGGTGAACAATACATGGCTTCAATGCGTCTCTAGACATGTATGGAAAAGAAGGATCTATTGGTAATTGCAGAACATGGTTGGGTGAGTTATATAAGTGGACCATATTAAAACATCTTTGAGATCCTGTCTTTTCTGCTCAAGATCTACAATTAATTACACACAAAAGACTTAGAATCATGTTGATTTTTTTTTTAGGGAAGAGTTAGTATTGATGCTCTAAAACATTATAAAGAAAAGAAACTGAGAAAAGGGTACTGGCAAGGATAGAAACACAGCAGTCAATGTCTTTGTAATATCGCTTTATGAAATAATTGTATCTTTTTAAAACTAAGTATGGTGCTCAGAAAGTCCAAAATCTGCATAATTTTCACATCAACAAGATCTAATATTCAGTTGCCTCTGTCCTTATGTGAACACAAATGGTGATTTTAGGATTCAGTATGAAGTTTTAAAAATGTCGTTCAACTGTATTGTTCTACGTCTAAGTGATTATATCCTCTCCCACTATATCTATAGAAAAAAATCTTACTATAGTTACAGAGATGTGTTGGCTTTTGTGTTAATAATCTAATTTGTTTATTCAATCCTTTATTGGTTAAGATAAGAAACCTTGTAATGGCAGAGCAATTTAAGTGATTCCATTAGTCTTTTTTGAAGGAACCATTGATTTTTAATGCTCTTACTTCCTAAGCTCATTTTGCCAAGGTTTTACTTACCATTAACTTCCAATCCTTGCGTGTTAATGCATTTATTAACCTCTGGAATCCTGTAAGAGTCTGTTTTAACAAAAGCAATAAGCAAAACAAACTGTTTGGCTTGGATTTTACATGCTCCATGCAAAGCCTAATTCAGGAACATTCATATTTCTGAAATTAAAGAGCCTCTGTATTTCAGGAACACTGATACAAGAAGACTGCAGAGCACTACAGAGAAAGATGAATTTTGCTATATTTTTTCCAGCCCTTCCCATTTCTTTGTCCTGGTCATCAACCAGAGTGAGCTGCTAAGAGATATTATTCTTTTTTTTACCCCAGTGCATTTTATACTAACAATTTGTAGTCTGGCATGCATCCAGACAGAGGGTTCAAAGAGGATTGGTTAAGCAGTAAATTTAGCTTTCCTCCAATCAGTGCATTAATTCCCAGCCTGTGCAATTGCCATGTAAAAGAGGGAAAGGTATGGAATTAATAACTGCCTTAGATAGCAGCTTTCTTTGCCCAAATCCTGCCACATAGCAGCCATTTTTTTCATTCTGCAAATCCACAGAGAAACTTCTTCATGTTCAACTGGCAATGGCTGAAGACAATTTGAGAACCATGGAAGAAAATGTAGATTCCCTCCACAGGTCTCTCAGCTCCTGTGCTCTGGAAGTGGGTTCTATAAATCTGATGTAGAAAAGGAGTAATTTTTGCCAAGCCCTGAACACAAGTAAGAGATGACGTAGCTTTGACTGGATAACCTGAAAGGTGGCAGAGATGTATGTGTCTGCGATCCCCATGTTCTTTGAAAATTAAAGTTTTTTCTGCAATGCTGATATAAATGCCCATCTGATATGAGGGTTAACCTCATACCTATCTTTTTAAAAGTATTTTTCATCTTTTTGACCATAACAAATTAGTTAAATCTCCTTCTTTGAAATTTTACTCTTAAAATACTCAACACTAAAACAGTAAACAAGGAAGTAATACATTTTTCTGGGAAGTAAGAGAATGGAAGATGTTTTCACTGCCTCAGCCTTTGCATATGTTATGCTGGTTTAAAATGGACCAATGACCTTTAGAAATGGAGATCAAAAGTTTGCTGTCATGGACCATGGCGAAAGTATGTAAACATGGCCTTTCTTGAATCTGTATCTGGTATTATAAACTTTTTGGCTGGTCTCAGTGGCTGTATCTCAGTGGAAGGCATTGACAGAACTGGGCCTTGATCTTTATTTCAAACTCTTTGGTGGCCTGGGTAAGTAATTGTATTGTAGCCTTTTTAGAAAAAGCTAACAGAATCTAGTTCTCAGCTGCAACCACATGTCTCTCATAAAAGTTAGGGACTGGCATTTCTTCCCTGACACTTTAGAATGAAAATGGACCAAATGGACATACTTTTTGCTGAATTCGGTGACTTGTGTTTTGCTAGATGTGAATGCACACAGCAGATTAGTCTCTTCAGGAGATATTGGAACCTCAAATTTTCATGTTTTTAAGAGTTTATTCAAGATGGGAGCACCTAGTACATGCATAAAGCTTTCAATACATAAGTGACTATAGAAGCAAAAATCCTAGATGATGTAGAATCTCACCCTAATACAGATGCGTTAAATTAGATGAACCATACCCTAAGAGTGACTGTTTATTGCCTGGAAAGAGCATGAAGAGCTTTAGACAGAGATGTCTTTTTGATAGGTAGGATATGTCCCACTCCAGCTATCCAGATGTCTTTCTGGATCTCGCTTTTGATCATGTAAATTAAAAGTCCAGGTGCTGAAAGATATTTAAATTGTGATAAATGCCAACTGGAGGCAGAAATTTGGAACTAGGTTCCTACAGTCATGGTGTCCAAATTACATTTATTGGATTTGATTAGACATTCCTCATCCTCACAGAGAAGCTGGGCAAAATGGAAAGAATTAATTTACTCAATGCATAGACAAAACATGCCAAATAGCTCAGCATCTGGAACCAAGAAAGGTGCATACAGAGTTGGGGTGTAATGTAGCTTTTGTATGAATGAGAGAAGCGTTGAAGGCTAATTTAAATAGCCTAAAATGTGAGCACAATGAATTGGTTTAGTTTAAAATGAGTCTTGCCTAAAAATGAATCCTTTAGTTTCAGTGATACCTACTTTTCTCTAAATGAATCCAGGGACGTGAGTATACCACACGAGTATACCACTGGCTGACAGCTGTAAGGTTCTGTTTAACTGATCTGTGGCACATGCCTGTTTCTCTTTTAATTAAATGTTTATCATTACCCTGTTCTTCAGGGAGCTTGAAGTCATACTCACAGATTGCCCATCATTCAGTGCTGCCTAATCCTTATTGCAGTCTCTGGATTGCTCCAAAAAGCCTTCTTCAAGAGCAAAGTGCTTTAGAAAAGGTGAAGTCCTAAATGATGCAAATGAACTCAGTGTCAGCCTTGTCCTCTTCTTTTTCAGCAGCAAAATCCTAGCTTCTGACTCTACAGATGGTACTGACTGGCTTAACTGTCTCTTCACTAATTTGCATTAAGTAGTTGTCTGGTTGGACCAAGCTGATATTAACTCATTTCTTTCCTTTCATTGAAAAGAATAACTGTTGAAATTCAAGCTTCCATGACACTTCAGAAAGCATGTCAAATTCCAACTATTTTTGATTGAGTCACTAATTGTTGTTTAAAAGGCTCATTCATAGTGTAAGTTTTCATGTTTCTGCTATTCTGTTATTATCACGTTCTGAGGATTTATTTGACAGTTTTAAAATCCAGTGCCAAATTAAGGTGATTTATTTCAATGCATCAGCTTCACAGTTCATGAGCTTGTGATTATTCTTTCCAACGTCTCAAAATAACTATTCCTTGAAAATTACTAAACTGTATAACATCCAATAAAATTTATATAGCAACAGAAAACATAATCATCTGGATTCACGGTGTCTTGCTGTTTGTGCCAAATTTGCTCTCTGCAGGAAGTCACAAAGTCATGAGGTGAAAAATACTTTGAAATGCTTACAAACTGTGAGAGGCATTTTCAGAAAGCTTTGATTAAATAGAAGACATGGTACGATCTCTCAGTTTAATGACTGATAGATTTTCAAGTTTTTTAAAATTAAACTTGCTTTAGTATTAGGCACACAGTGCTCTGAGGTACCGTGAATGATTTTGTCAGAAAATGGTGCTAAGCACTACTGGGTCAGCCAGTGACATGGCTGGAAACTCTGTGTGACCCTTTATGAAAGGCACACCAGCGTGCTCTGAACTACCGAAACGTTGGAGAACAGACTTGAGAATGCTCAACATTTTTGCACCAAACCAATGATGATGTGGAGATAAAACAAGCTAAGCCTCTTTTTTTTTTTAAATTGTAAAATCTGACAAACATTTTTCTAGGAAGTTAAATTAATTTGAGAACAACAGTATGAAAACCAAATGTCAGATTTTGAAGACACATTCCACAGTGTTATTCTTACTTTTTAGCATTACAGGAATTTCACTTACATTATTCATTGTTCATTACTTAGAGGTAGGCAGATATTTGGCTTTCAGAAATACAAAGTCATTCAATTGATGCACATCATCATCAGCAGAATTAATTAGGAAACAAACTGGAAATATTTTTTATTCTAGTTCTGTAATAAACACTGGGAACAAGAAGGGGGATATACAGATTAAAATAATTCAAACCAGCCAACCCACTTTTTCTTTATCTTTCTTTGGAAAACACCAAGAGTAAAAAAGTAGTAGTATGTGTTTCATTTTATTATAAAAATATTGATATTTATAACTAAATTGGACCCAACCCTTAATCTTCAATGTACATTTTAGTGTTGAAAAGCAGTCACCGCAATTACTATTTTAAGTTAAATAGTTAAGTTAAAATAATATGGCAAAAGGTATGCAACAAGGAAATTCTGCCAGCAGGTCCTTTGTGTCTTGGCAGTCACATATAAGTCAATAACAACAGAACAAGAACACTTCATCTTCTCATTTCTGTAAACTCAGTTACAGAGGAGCGAATATGTCACAGGTCACTGCATGGCCTTGGCACTAGTCCAAAGTACAGGTCAATAAGGCATAACCCCAATTTATCAACAACGTGATCTCTGGCTAATATGTCACAAAGTCCATATGATGACAAGAAATTCAATATAATTCTAGAAGGGAGCTGTGGTGCTGCACCATGTAGTGATCAAACTCTGCCATTTGTTGAAGTGGCTCTTCAGGGCAGTAGAACTCAGGCAGAACAAGAAACTTTCCACTATGGATACTTTGCTACAGGAAATCACACCTATTTACTCATGGCTATAGTAATATATACAATATGGCTAGGAATGTGGGGGTTTTTTTGTGTGTCTGTGTGCATGAAAGTATTATACTCAATACCTCTCAAGTGAATTTATGACATTATATTAGGCAAGAAATATATGATACTGTGTAACTTATCTGCCTTACTCCAATTTATCTACTGCATTTTTTCCAGCCTGGATAAACATAATTGCCTCTTCCCAATGAGTCTGTGGGCTAGTATGGTATTATGTTGACATGTTGGAAATGATTAATGACTGTGAGGTAGGAGAAACTGGGCTAAAATGGATGCAGACTCAGTCCAATTAGAAGAAAGTAAATAAAGAAAATTTAGTACATCACTATGTTTCTACTTTTTCATCTAGTTATTATGAATTGCCATCAAAAATTCACACAAAATATGTGTGCAACAATTATTGGAGTTTCTATGTCATTTTTTTGTGCCTTACAAGGCAAATGAATTTATTTATAAGCCCATAAAATTTTCACCAAGATAATAGGAGGTGGTACATCAAGACAGCCAGCTTTGCACATCCTTGTGAATGTATGTCAGTCATAGAATCACAGAATCACAGAATATGCTGAGTTGGAAGGGACCCACAAGGATTGTCGAGTCCAGTTCCTGGCCCTGCACAGCACCATCCTAAGAGTCACACCATGCGCCTGAGAGCACTGTCCAAACACTTCTTGAGCTCTGTCAGGCTCGGCGTTGTGACCACTTTCCTGAGGAGCCTGTTCCAGTACTCAACCATTGTCTGAGTTAAAACTTTTCCTAATATCCAACCTAAACCTCCCCTGACACAGCTTCAGGCTGTTCCCTCAGGTCCTGTCACTGATCACCAGAATGAAGTGATCAGTACCTGCCCCTCCTCTTCCCCTCATGAGGAAGTTGCAGACTCCAATGAGGTCTCCCCTCAGGCTCCTCTTCTCCAGGCTGAACAGGTCAAGAGACTTCAGCTGATCCTCGTACTGCTTCCCTTCCAGACCCTTCACTGTCATTTGAGCTGAGCTTTCATGGAGTTAAAAGGTGTAGAACTACACACCTTTCAATTTTCAGTACTTCAGCTACTATATAAATATGTCTGTTTTAGAAAGCCAAATATATTTTCACAAAAATTTTGCAAAAATCAAAGTGATTTTTTAATTATGATTAATACCATAATAGGTATAACAGGTGATAAGCTAGTGATTTGCCATGTAAAACTTTCCTTTCTTAGGCTAATATCATGAACAGGAAGCAAAGAGCTTTGTTGAGCCTTCCTTCAGATTACAGCTTCTGTCATTCATGAACAAGTGGCGTTTACAATCTTTTGGCACATAAATCACAGTGCGCTAATGTTATTTGTTTCTCAGGGCATTAATACTTTGTTCTCAATGTCCTGGGTCAAAAGTCTACCTAAGGTTGTGTGAAGTCTCCCATAAGTTTTCAGATCCAGATGCCTGAAATTTGTAAATATCCCTAGTTAAGGGCAGCAAGAACTTTTTCTTCTTTTTCTTCTGTGATCAAAGCTGCAAAATTCTTTGTGCTTTACATGATGGCAAGGCTTAGTTATATGGCAACAAGGATTGTTACAGATATGTTTTATAGCGCTTCTAGCCATCATCTGGTATTTAACTTACAATATCTGTCCTTGTAAATCTTAATTAAATGCCTTCCAAGTTTCTAAATTTAAACAGTCACCTATCATGTCTCAGCACTTGTCTCTCTGTGCACGAACCCCCCTCCATGCTAGCATGCAGCATGTACTACCAGTGAATTTAATGCAGTGCTCACCTTCACAGGAATTGGCAATACTGGAAAGCTGGAGTTATTCTGGCGGCATAATATTCTCTGTAAGGAAAAGCTGGGTGATTGCCTCCCTTCTTTCCCCTGCATACTGCCTAGAATTTTTATGCTCCTACCAATTATCTTGAACATCCTTGATGCTTTGAACAATTAATACAAGGCACAATTTCAGAAAGTAGATTGTTGGCCAAGATAGTGCAGTCATGATATGTAGTACCTGTATTTGCCTGAATATATCACTATGAAAGGCAATTAAAACATAAATCATGAAATGCACTCATTTTTAAAAGTTTAACTCTCTATAAAATATATTTATCAGCATTTTTTATAGTGAGTATGTCACAAATTGGGCATAGAGATAGTAAAAATGAACTTGACAAGGTGAGGATTTAAAAAAAATGTGAAGAAGGTAACAGCCAGAAAGGTTGGGAGTGAAAAATTATTAATTTAAATCACAGAATCACAGAATATCCTGAGCTGGAAGAGACCCATCAGGGTAATTGAAGTCCAAATCCTGACCTTGCACAGGACCACCTCGAGAATCATTCCACATGCCTGAGGGCGTTGTCCAAACATTTTTAAAACTCTGGCAGACTGATGACTGCTTCCTTGGGGAGCCTGTTTCAGTGCCCAACCAACCTCTGGGTGAAGAACGTTTTTCTTATATCCAACCTGAATCTGCCCTGACACAGCTTCATGCCAATTTGGAAAATAAAGAGTCTGAATGCTGCTATTTTTATCACTGTATTCACACAAATAAAAAACCAGATGTAATGAAAAAAGGTAGCAAATATTAATCTTGAATGTAAATTCTTAACACGTGACGGCAGTAGCCCACTAAGTTTCTTCCGTCAGGTCACGTCTATAATAATTCCATCTTATTATCATCGTCTTTCTCCAGAAAACATTTGATTATTTCAGTGGAAGTGACTCCTAACTGTAGTTTGCTGTCCTGCATGTTGCTTAATGATTTGTTCTGATAGGTGATAATAAGAAGGGGCATCTGACTGAGTTCTATTTCCACCCACTTTCACAAATGCTTGTATAATCTTGAACGGGGGTGGTTTACTTTTTTGGTGAGCCTAATTAATTCCTTTTTAAACAATCAGTGTGCATATCATGCAATTGTTAGAGCAAGAAAATGTGTAGCCTCAACTCTTCAATATCGAATTTACTTTGCAGTGTTAGGATTGCTTAGTATTTGCACAGATGCTTTGCTACCATGCCCAGGCTTGGCAGTCCTCCAGCCATCACTTGCTTGTATCTTGCATGAGTCAATGGCAGATTTCCATGTGACTTCTTTATTTCTCAGGGTCATATGAACTGTGTACAAGTTTCATATTTAAATACTATATGACAGCCAGATTTAGAGCATATGTTTTGATATTCCTTTCATCAATGACATTGATCCATACCCTTACAGTGTTAAAATATATTACTGTTTCTTGTGCCTCTGCCTAACCTTCTGGGGGAGGGTTTTTCAGTCCACTGGATTTCTTTGCTCAGCACAGTAAAATATGTTTATTATCAATGGAATGAGGATCGTGTCAATTCAGGAAAAGGAGAGATACCTGGAAGATCTAGAAACTGGTAAAAAAAAATCTAGTATGATATACAAACTTCTTGTATTTATGTTGTCTGCCAGCGTTAAGGAGAACAGACATTGATTTCTTTCCTTGGGAGAAGTCTTGTGCTGTGGATCAAAAGATCTTTTTTTCTATTGTGGAGAGCAATGAGGTGAACAAACACCTTAGCCCTACTTAGGGCTCTCCTAAAAGGAAGAGAAGACAGTTGTAGGGGACCTCAAGGAGTCATAAGCTTTGTCTTCGCAAGAAAAGTTATGCTGGACACAGATGTTTGTACTGGTGTATGGTGGTCTGTGCAGCGACTACACAAGTTCTGAGGGAAAATTTCAGTGCAGGCAAAGCAGTGTCCTGGCAGAAGATGACAGGAAGGTTCTGGGAGGGAGCAGTGACAAAGGAATATTCCCAACTTGTTGGTTTGAGATGTAGATGTGTAGTTTGGTGAGGCAAAATGTTTTACCTGTATGAACACATGACGTGCTGGGATAGCTGACATTAAGAGCAGTTTCCAATTTTTTTTACTTGCTGATAGAGGCTCAGCAATTTAGTTCATTCTCCTACCCCAAGACAAGTTTTGACAAGGAAGAAATTGTATTAATGATCTGCACTATCTGACAAAAGTTTGAAGCAACTCAGAAGATGGTGATATGGGCTTCAGGTATCTTTTTGTGAAAGACATTCAGAAATACTACTCAGAAAATTTTTGAAGTACTGTAAGATGATTGGGCATCATCATTTTATGCAGAAGCAGGAGCAGGCTCAAGTTTTTTCCTTCAGACTGTATACTTGAAACATGGATGGGACCAAAGGGATTGTTTCCAAAACACATTTGCTTTGGGAATTTTATGTTCTCTGCCTGAAGCCAGATTTAACTTCTTCCAACACATTTATTTGTCTTTATAATTTTGTATACTGTTCCCTTCTTCCTATTGTTTTAAACCTTCTGTCTTACCATATGTAAGAAGTAACTTACTATTAATATAATTGAATTTGTTACTGTAAAAAGAAAACACAATCCAAATAAATTTTCTTCAGTGTATGGTTGATGCTATGGATAAAGTTATAGAAGATTACGGAATTTCTGAGACACATTTCACAGGTGTTTATACAATATCCTGGCATTTAATGTGCAGCATTGTATCTTAAATTTTTATCTGGTACAAGGACTAGTATTGCAGCAATAGATCAACTCTTTTGGGGGAACATTTCACAACTTGTAATTGCAAATAGATGAAGAGATACCAAGGCATAGATGAAGATTTACAGAGATACGATAGGGGAGCAACTGGTAGAGAATGTTTTAAATCCCTATGGTTCTGAGCACTAATTAAAAAAATATTAATTTTACTTTGAGGATTGCACAGGATTTAAAATGTTCCCTAAGCACAGCTAGATCTCAGTTTTGGTTATAATTTTTTTTCTAGATTTTTTAAACTTGAGCTCAAATATTCAGCTACAGTTTCTAATATTCTGGAGTATGTTCCCTGTGAGGGGAGACTGAAAATATGGTCTTGTTGAGTCAGGAAAATAAAAAGTTTCAGGATGACCTAATAACTTTGCTGTAAAACCTGTGAGAAAGGTTCAGAAGAGAATGGATCCAGGCTCTTCACAGTGCTGAATGGTGTAAGGATGAGAGACAGTGAGCATAAACTGCAAGGAGGAAGGTTCACACAGACTGTGAGGAGAAATGTACATTAAGCACAGAATTGACAGGTGGTCAACGGAGGAAATTGTCTGCTCTACTCTGAGCTGGTGCAGCCTCACTTCCAGTATTTGGTGCAGTTTTGGGCACAACAATATAAGATATTAAACTATTAGAAAGCATCCAAAGGAGAGCAGTGAAGATGGTGAAAGGCCTTAAGTGAAAACCATGAAAGGAGTGGCTGAGGTCACTTGACTTGTTCATCCTGGAGAAGACTGAGGGAAGACCTCATAGAAGACTACAGTTTCTTCACAAGGGGAGGAGGAGGGGCAGGCACTGATTTCTTCTCTCACTCTTGTGACCGTCAATGGACTCGAGGAAATGGCATGAAACTGTGTCAGAGGAGGCTTAGGTTGGGTATTAGGAAAAGGTTTTCGCCCATAGGGTGGCTGGGCACTGAAACAGGCTTCCCAGGGAATTGGTCACAGCACCAAACCTGCCAGAGTACAAGAAGCATTTGGACAATGCTCTCAGGCATGTGGTGTGACTCTTAGTGTGTCCTGCACAGAGTCAGGAGTTGGATTGATCCTGTTGGGTCCCTTCCAACTGAGGATATTCTATGATTCTACAAGTTCTGGTCAGAATGTGGGTGGTGGTGTTTTTTTTGTTTTTGTTTTGTTTGTTTGTTTGTTGCAACTTGTATCGGTGACCTCTTCTAGCACAAGCAGTTTCTGCAGAGATGCACATTTGACTTCTTATCTGGTCTCCACAACCCCACCACTGTTTCCAAAAGTATCATGTCAGTCAAGTTTCTTTGTTAGCTTGGGAGTTCCTACAGTGGCTCAGGCTGACTGGCAGGGAGTGACTCCTGCCAATCAACCAACCATTCCTCATGAACCAGCCAAGTGTATACTTCCAGGCACTTCCTAAAAGCAGTGCACAGAACTTGAATGCATTTTTCAAATAATAGATAAAAAGCTCATGGCAACATAGTTCTGGAATGTGACATAAGTAAGGTGGAAAATATCTTACTGTTTCTGCACTATTGTAATACTGGGAAGGAAGAAGAGCTGAACATGTTATATCAAAACTTAGGGTGATATATACCATCTTTGATGCAAAATAAAATGTGTAGGGCATAATAACTTCTTGTTACTTTTTCATCACCACAGGTCTGAAGTTGTAACTGGTCTTGTACTCGCAGATAAGTGTGTTATTTGTTTTCCAACCACTGTGACTAGGTAGCTAAAGGAAGCAGAAACAATTGTTTGTTTGGGATTTTTCCTAGGACTTTCAAAGGACATGAGTAAGGTATCTCTGGAATGGAGTTCCTGTGGGCTCAGAAGAGCAAGAATAAAGAGCTGATTCAGCAGAGCTCAAGACATAAAACTGCCAAGGACAAATGGCATATATTGAAGATTACTTTACCTGAAAACAGTTGTAGCTGTCTCCTTTCTGTCTGTCACTGAAAGGTAACTCAGGCAGCCTATCACTCTTAGTAAATACTACATATTGTATCTCTTATTCACGTCAAATCAGACAGTGTGAAAGTTACTTCGCAACCAAGAGGTACATTTTTCTAAGGTGCATCACACCACAAGTTACTATAAAGTGTCCATATAGAAAGCCTGAAGTACACACAGCAGTGATTTATGTGGCATGTAGTTATAACAAAACTAGTAATGGGTATGGAAAAGAAGGTATGCAAAGGAGACGTTCTTCCGCCCTCCCTAGGAAACTCCATGCCTGGATGCAAGTTGAATTTCCAGACGTGTATTTACACCTTCTGACAGAGTGTCTGGTTATGACGGTGATGAATTTACCCTGTCACTTTTTGTATTTAAACTACCATCTAAAAATTCCTGAGGAGATTCGAATGTTTGTCCTTTGGTGCTTTATTTTTTTTTAGAAGTAGATGGCATATTAAAAAAAAAAAAAAAGCTTGCTTAGAAAGTAGTCAATAAGTATTTAACATAACTATCTCTGAAATATCGCAGTTTTCATAAGAAACTTGGATAGTATTCTGGAAAGACTCATGAAATATTTGATGATATATTTTTTCCTCAGGCATAAGTATGTTCATGAAATGTCATAGCAATGCTCATAAGATATTTCCTGAAACACTCATGAGAAATCTCTCTGAAATTGTCATATAATATTTATGATATTTTTATGAAATATTTAACAATGTATAAAGAAAAAAGCACACTGAGCTACAACTACAGTGAAATACCACATGAATTAAAACATCCATTCATGAAAGTTCCAGAAGATTCATTCATGAGCTCACAGAGCAGCTGAGATTGGAAGGACCTCTGGAGGTCATCTAGATCAACACTTCTGCTCAAGCAGTGGTTGGAACCAAGTTCATATGATTTTGGAATGTTACCAAGGCTGGAGGCTCAGCAACCTCCCAAGCAATCTGTGCCAGAGATCAGTCACCCTCACAGTGAAAAAGTGTTTCTTGATGTTCAGAGGGAACTTCCTGTGACCGTTGCCTCTGGTCCTGTCACAGGACACCACTGAGAAGAGTCTGCTCCATCCACCTCACGCTTTCCTTGTGGTTATTTATGTGAACTGAGATCTTCCCAATGAGCCTTCCCTCCTCTAGGCTAAACATTCCCAACTCTCTCAGTCTTTCCTCATAGGAGAAATGCTCCAGACCCTTGATGTTTTTTTGTTGCCCTTCATTGAACTGTCTCCAGTATGTCCATGTGCCTCTTGTACTGGGAAGCCCATAAGAGGACACACTACTTCAGGTGTGGCCTCATCAGTGCTGAATAAAGGGGCAGAATCACCTCCCTCCACCTGCCTAAAGCAGCCCAAGACAGCCTGTGTTACAAGGATACATTTCTGGCTGTGTCCCAATTACTGTCCGCCAGTAACTCCAGGTTACTCTACCTCATCTTCCTGGCCCATCCTTCCTAACAGTCTAGCACCCTTCCATTACAGCACTCTGGTCATGTAATCCATCACAGTTCTTAAAGATGAAAGCAGTTTGTTGGCAACTATTTGTGACATTTCTTACAAATATCTAGGAAATTGTTCATGAGCTATCACATGGAATTTACATGAAATATATTATAAAATATAATGCAAGGAACAGTCATACTCAGTGAATAAAGTGCAAGTTAAAAATTGTTCAAATAACCCTAGTACTCAGAATAGGAACACTAGGCACCTCTGAGTCAGTGCCTTTGGCATCTGTCATTTGCAGGAAGAGAAGTTCTTTTGACTCCTTACTTCAACTTAAGAACCTCCCCTACTGTGCCTCCCAGCAGGGTTTATAGGGAAACTCTCTTTTCCCCTTGGGTATTTTGGATTATGTGGTGTACAGTCATGGCACAAAGCAAATAACATTCAGCAACAGGCAGTGGCAGCTTCCCCTTAGTCTCCCAAATGCACCCTTTAGAGTCATGTGATGTCAGTTAAGGCAAGAGATAAATAGTTTCTGTAATCCAAGAGGAAATCCATGAAGTTTTACTAGAATTAGTACTGCAGAGGACAATTCATCCCACTTTAGTCTGGGATATTATTCCTTATAGAGGGAGGATAGGTGATAAGTGGTCTACAGAGCTAAAGACAGAGTAAATGAATCATAACCAATGACTAACTAATGTCTAATTAAAGACTTTACAGGTTAAGTAAGAAGATGTGGATTATCCAAAATTACAAGGCAACAGCACTAACATCCAAAATGTCTGCAAACAAATATACTTTTAAAATGAAATAGAAGTGGTGTCAATTGACATCTTGAATTCTTTCACAATAAACTTTAAACCGTGGTGAAATTGCCAATGCAGACAACCAACTTTTGAATGAAGAGGGGCAGTAGAAATAGGAACATGGGTTCTGCCTCTTGTCCTGTTCAATGTGGAACATAAAAATCACAGCCTCTGAGAAATTTTAAACTTTAAAATCTATACAGACAATCAGAACTGCAGAAGGCATTAGTTGCTGCCGGAGAGTTTTGGCCATTAATACCTGAATTTTACGGTGATTTTCATAACGGTGAGTGATGGCCACAGCTTTATAAATAGGTGATATTTTATGCTGACCTGCAGTTCTGAAATGACATCTGCACACAACTCCAGAAAAATGATTTTTTTTCTTTATATTCTCATACATTGCCACAGATCAATCTTCTCCTCGTAGAAATGAGCCCATAAAAAGTTTTGAACTGAGGTCATAGTTCTGTGTTCAAATTATTAGAAAAAAAGTTGATATCACATCAGTGCTTTTTGGGATGGAATATTTTATCCAGCACCAGGAGTGCTAAAGCTTCATTTACTTCTGTGGTTGAATCACAGCCTTATGCATAGATGCAACTTCACAAGCTGTTGATCTATGTCACTTCACATTTTCTTGTGTGCTCCTTATCCAAACTGACAAATATTAACCCACCTTAAGAGAGGAAATGTTTTGTCCCTAGTCTCAATTTCCCTATTGGCAGATAAAAATGAGGATCTATATCAGAAAGTACAGAAAAAGATGTACAGTAGAGCAGAAAGCAAAGAATAGTGAAAACTTGAAAACTTAAGCATTCAACTTGCCACAGGAGGACTATGGCCCATTAAATGCACACAGTGAAAGGTAGAATTCCTCGGAGAAATATGGACATTGCCAGTGCAAATGTCAATATCAAAATAGTTTATCTTTGTTCCTTTCAGAGGAAACCACTCAGGATCACTGATTCATCTCATTCTAACTTAGACATGTTTAAAAGTATCATAAGGATTGTGTCCTAACAGAGCCCATTCCATTTCACTGACCAGTAAGAAAAGAGTTGAGTGTCTACCTTAGGTGTAGACATCCAGATAACTGATATTTGAACCTCAGTATAAAGCTCCCAAAACACCTGTATAGAATATTGTGGAGAGGTCTATACAGTGCTAAACCTGCACTGAGCAATCTACCTGTAGCCATGATTGTGGAACACTTGTTCCATTCGTACTAGAGTACCACAACTCAGCACAAAATCTCTCTGTGAAGCTGTAGAGTGAATCAAAGGGATAGGCTCTAATAAGATTTTCAACTCATACAGTGATTTCCCTGCACAGATTTTCATCTGCTTTAAGAATAACATTTGTCCTTGTAACTCTTGTGAGAGATGGAGAAGAATTATTCATACTTGAAAAAATGGAGGTTAAGGACAGAGCTAGAATTCAGAACTCTATTTAAAATTTTGTCTTTAATGACTAAAATTTTGACTTTAATAACAGTTGTACTTCTGATACTTGGGGAAATACACTGGAAAAAAAAACCCTTAATCTGAGAGGTTACAGTTATGTATATGTATTAACTTGGAGCATCAGTTCTCCTCAGTGGTACAGAACATTTTAAATCTTAGGCAAAGGGCTATAACAAAATGATACAAACAAAGCGGGTGTCAAGATAGTAGTATTCATAAATTTGCTCTGTGGAGCTATTAAACAGAAGCAGACTGGCAATCAAGATCTTGATTCAGCTTTATGTCTGTGAAAGGTTGGCTTAATGCTGTAATAAAAGGGTCTTAAGTTGCTTTGTAATGGTTGATAGCTGCTGTCACGAGAATATGGCACAGTTGGGAATAGAGCATGCAGTGTTAACCAGAGAGGTCTTCCCTCTTGTGGAGATCCTTTTATGATAAAAGCATTGGACTGAAAACTCAAAGATTTATTTCTTGTTTTTACATAAACTTCTGTTATGACCTTTGGAGGCCACTTATTCTGTCTGCACTTCATCCCTTTTTTTTTTTCTGAAATTCTGGTCCACAATGTATACTTTCTTATGCTGCACTCACATCCAAGTGCCTCTCAGTGCCAGGTTAAACAATGTGACTAATGTTAGTCTTGTCTAGACTGTCTTTATTCTTGCCTATCCCAATAAGGAAGAAATGTGTGTAATACAGTATTTTAGCCTGTAGATGCAAGACTGATCTTGGGGTTTTTATTTAGAAGAGCTTCTAATCATGCTAGGATATAATTAGGGCCAGAAACAAATCCACAATCATAAGGTCAGGGGGCATCAGCTGGGTTATGTTTACACTGCCCAGCACTGCAGCATATTTGCCTTGTAGACAATTAGAAGGTTTCATTCCCTAACTCTGACTTTGGGTTGCCCTTTCCCAGAAATTTAACACATAGGAAATGAGCACAAGCCACAGAGTGACTTTGGAAAAGGATAGATAATGGGTATATCTACTGCTCAAATTCATCCACTAGCCTTCTTTAATAAAGACAGAACTCAAAAGTATTTGTGCTTACAGGTATGGAGTGCTTTCACATGATAAAGAAGACGTGATGGAGATAGAATTACTGTAGGAAACCATGTCAGAAGATCCTGCATTGTCTATCTAATATTAACCAAATGTGGATATGCACGAAAGGGTAAAGGAGTGAAACAAATGTGGTTAAACTTTCTCAGCATAGTCTTACAGTCCTTAGAAACTTGCAACAAAAGGAATTTCTGAACAAGAAAAGCTGATGTGTTTGAAGTTAATAACTTCTGATGAAAATTTCTTCCATGAACTTGCACAGTCCCCACTTGAACTTAAAAATCCATTTAGCATTTACAATGTCTTGTGGCAGGAAGTTCCACAGATTACTTACACAGTGTTTAAAGGTCCAGATTTTCTTCTTTTGAAGGTCACACCTAGTTTTTTCGATAGCCTGTGGTGCTTTCATTCAAAGAAGAATGAATAGTCAATCCCTGCTTAGCTGTTTGCACCTCTCATGACTTTATTGACTCCTATTATAACTCCATCATTTCTTCCCCGCAGTTTTTTACATGCTGAAATTCCTAGCCTGTGTACACAAAGCATTTAGAAGCACTGAACTTGATTATTAATGCTATGAGAATGCACTGGTTACTTCAGGGCAGATCTAATGGACTGAAGCACCTATCTCAGCTGAGAATCCCAAAGCACTGAGGGTGTCATTCTTTCAGAAATGTCCTTGGCACTGTCTGTTTGAGCAGTGATAAATAAATGAGTCCAGATAATTTTCCATCAAGACAGGTCAAAGCCTTATATCAGGTAACAGCAGAGATACTGCCAACCTGAATATAGATTGTAGAAATATAGCTGAGCTGATTGGGTTCAGCTTGAGGCACAGCTGAATCTTATCCAACTGTTCCATTCTGGAGGCAACTCTCTCCCAGCACTCCAATATTGCAATTATAATAATCAGATGTAGTGAAGATTAGGTTTCACTGTGTGTCTTCTGCATATAATTGGCACTTCACTTTGTATTGGTGGTTGAAACTGGACTGTGCTGCACTTATATTCCAAAAAATGCTTGTTCATCCAGATCAGGAAAACAGCTAGAGAGCACTGTGACTTTCTGCCTACCCACACAAGTTTCCATCCAATAGAAACCATAACATGGTAAGAGATATTTCCAGGATGCAAATTTGCTATGCGGGGAATTCTGCAGTATAGGGACAACCATAATTACCTGTCTGTAGGCTGAAAAGGAGTGGGAAGATATTTATATATCTGTATAAAAATCTATCTACTTCTATATCTATATTTAAGAATTAATAAAACAGTTGTACTGAGGTCTTATTTCTAAAATATGCTCATGTTGTCTAGCAGTTGTAGAATGCAGACAGATCTTAGTAAATCAATGGTGTGTTTTTAGATTATCACTTAGAATTCAAGCCTTAAGAGCAGGGACTAAAATACATTGTCTCCTGAGATCATACTGTTCCTCTGAATTGAAGGGGCCAAAATACTTATATGCTTGATAAGGAATTCAAAAGAACTAAAAGAATTTGGAAATTATATTTATACCCAGTACAAGAGAGTATCCATCAGACTGGTGAGGAAGTATGTTTGCAGCTTTCTTCATGCTGCATGTTGCTTAACATGGATACCTGTTCAATCACAAGGGCTGCTAAATTTGAGGTTTTCATTTTAAGAGAGCAAATATCTCATGGCAGGAAGTGCAGCTTAGGTATTTTCAGCTGTTTTCTTAGTCAGTGTTGTAAAACCAATTAATATTTTTCCCTACCTGTGTAATAGTTAACCAATCCATGTAAGTCTATGTCCCAACAGATAATATGGTTCAAAAGCATTTCAGAGAATTGAGCAAAGTTTTTAAAAAGAGATCTCTCTGAGTATTTGGGAGTAAGTCTTGGATAGCTGAGAACTTTAATGAGGGTTGCTCTCACCCAGGGATTTAAGAAAATGTGTAATGTAGGATAATACTGGCAAGAACTATTACTTCATCAACACCTTTTACTGTTTTTATATGTGGATTCACTGAAGAAACTCCTGTGTAATTCATGGGAATAAACTGCAAATGGCCTGAGATTTCCTGGAAAAGACATGAGAGTGTCTATAATTATAAAGTCTCTGTGGTAGCTTTTGCCTTCACAGAGAAGTAATTAAAAGTTCTTAAAGGATGAAAGGAAGTTGAGAAAAACTGTGTACATCTCAGGCTGCAATTTTAGAATCTTGAGAGGGTGCTATTAAAGTCTTTAACATGAGAAATTGAGTAATAGCTGTAGACTGTGGTACAACTTTCATTCTCAGACATTAAAAAAAAGGTTCCTGATGAATGTGAGATGGTTTTATCTTGGTGCAGTATGCATTGTATTTTTCAAGCTTTCCATTGTGATCTGCAGCATTGTCAAATTCAGTAAGTAATGTTATGATGATGATAGTGGGGTTTATATACTAACGTTGAATCAAACATTAATAAACAATGGAGCAGTGCATTGTGGCTGTAATGTTTGTAATAATGAATACATAAGCAAAACCAGAATGAGTCTGCCTTTTAAACAGTCATTAGTTGTTTTTTTCCTTTAAACAACGCTTGCATGTGCAAAATTCTCTTTCCAAAACTCTATTGGGTAACATATTTGACATGTTATCAGGTTTCTTGAGACAGAAAATTCACCATAATATTGCAATTTTCTTTTCTTCAGGAGGTGTAGTGCATTAATTGATTTTGTCCAGAAGAAAATAAATTAAAGCTTGTATCTTTTATTGTTTCAGTAAACAACTCCCACATCATATACAGTGTGTCAAGAGTGAAAAAGTAAAAGGGGAATATCCCCAAAAGATATTATATAATCAAAAGTAATTAACAGTATGATTGTTTATGTTTCCATAACTAATAATGTTTGTATTTAACTTCTTTGATAAAAATTGAATCAAATGTTCGAGTGTTGGGAATTTAGGAAGAACCTGGGTCTTTTTCTTGAAGTATTACAGTATTTGATTTACCAACAGAGATTATATATAGATTTGAATTTCTGTTTATATTTTCATCATGTTTAAAAAAGAAATCCAGATGCTGCTGTCTGTAGAGCATTATCATTAGATGCTATCATTCATCTTAAAATCTGTTGAAGCACCAGAGTTATGTCCTGAGGATAGTCTCCCAAACTTTAGGGACCCTCAGTCAGGAAAGGTTTTAAGCAACTACCTAAAGGGTTTCCTGAAAGGTGGTTATTTCCTCAGTTGAGGCAAAGCTATTTTGTCATCACTATCTAGACAATCCTGGTGGTATTTTGATGCAGTGAGTAAGTGTTAGTATTATCAGAACATTATAGTTAATGAAGCTGTGCAGACTTAATGTGAGTTAAAGCCAGATTTTCAAATTCTATTTCTATTAAGTGCTTAACATAAATTATTAGCTTTTCAAAACATCTCATGTTTTTTGAGATCACTTGTTCATAGAGTGAGAGTAAAGGGCAACATGAAGAAGTGGTCCCAAATCATCAGACTCTGGTGCTAAAAGGAAGCTGATTTATAGCATATTCAGTGAGGAACATTGCCTGCAAAAGACAGTTTAGAAGAAACTAAGACCTTTTTCTCCTGGATAGTATAGGAACTGTAAGTGACCCATTCCAAGTAAGCAGTGTGGATGAGATTGCCCTGGGTTTTTGCATCCTCTGCCCTTCAGTACTATCCTAGAGTGCTTTGAACCTTCAGATGCCATTACCTGTCCTACTGACCATGTGCTGTTTATGCAATACAGTCACATCCTCCTGTTTTCATAAAAAAAGTCTAGCTGGCCTCAGGACAGTTCTCAAACTGTTTAAAACACTTGAACTGAGAACAACACCCAGTCTCCCTCTTCCTCATCCAGTTTTGTCCTGCGGCAACCAAAGTGCAGTACGGAGCCAGGAGACCCAAAGCTGAAACCTATGAGGTCTTGATGCAGCCAATCTGCTATAGACGGGGCAAGCCATGAGGAGAGTGGACACAAGCCTGTGTAGCCCCTCTTGACCAGGGATCCCATGTGGGTCATATTCAGCAGCATATCTGTAGCTTTAGTAAACGTTTGTGTTGAAGGTGATACAACACAGTCTTTTTCTGGTTCCGGGCAAAAATTCCATTGCATACAATACACTTCGGTATTGTATGCAATGCTGAATTTGTTGTGGAATTAAAGAAATTTATTGTGAAATTTTGAGGAATTTTCTGCTTGATACGATAAACTATTTTGGCAATAATAATATTTTTCTCTGTTATGCATTTATCTGCATTTATTTTTAGGGAGCACTTAGTTTATTGAGAAGTTGTTCACACAGGAACAAAAGCCTGATACAACTCTACTATCAGTGCAACAGCAGAAGGTCCTTATTTAGAAAAGGCACCAAAACAGTGACTCCCTACATTCAGCAGCCAATCCTAACATGGCTTTTGTCTGAACTTCTCTTCCTTGGTAGCAAACTAATCTGTTACTGCAAATTACTGAAGACTAAATTAGAAATAATGATGGAAGAAAACTCATTAGGGATAACATGTTAAAAACAATGAACTGGTACCTTCTGGTACCTTCTATAGTAATAAAATCATTAAACATTTTATCTCATATTAATAGCACTTTACATTTTGAATAAATATAAGCTAACAGGTTCTTGAAAAATTTGGGAGAGACAGTTAAATAAATATAATATACTTCAAAACTATTTTTTTTATTAAAATGTAAAATTTTTATCCAGGTGATCCTAACCACTGAACAGTATAACAGGGGATCTCTACTGAATTTTAACCATGATTCAGTGTTTTCCTTTAATTTTTTTCCCCAGTTTATTATTTCTATGCAATGAGCATATTCCCATTTTCTTTTCATGAATCTGTTGTCAATTAGGTGCACATCTTGTCAATCGTACAGAAAATGTTAGTACTTTTCACAGGAAATTTGACATACTTCAGACTGATTGTTTTTGGAAGAAAAATAAGTCTTTGTCTTGCACTAAGTAAATGATGTGAAGTGTCTACTGCATTGCATGAACTGAATATCAAGTACCTTATTTATACAATGTTATTTATACAGTAACAGTTGATTATGGAAAATATAATCTGAAGGTTTTTTCCAGAACACTTATTTTTATCACACTTATTTGTTAACTTTGCTGGTTTAGATAAAGACCATATACAAGAATTAATTGTAAATAAAATAAAAGTAAATAAAGAAGTATTTCAGTTTCTGTGTACTAAAACTAAATTTTTAGTCTGGCTTCTTTCATCACTCTTAGTTCATAATCTGTCTAATTTAATGTAAATTTATGAGGAAAAAAATCACAGAGATTTTAAGGACCATTGCATTGCTTCCTCAGAGAGGGCTAATAGTAATTTTCCTCTAACACATATTCACTAGTGATTGGATTTCCACACCATATATACTGTGAAAGAAATGAAATAAATAGAGTCCAAGATCCGACTCTTTCAAAGTCATGTAATAAAACTTATGAAAGACAGACAGAATATAATATTCTAAAAGACAGAACCCGAGGGCTGAAATTTATAGAGAAATATGTCCACTAATGAAGGTCCCATTTCAGTCAAAAAGAAGAGACTGTTTCAAGTCAAAAGTTATACCTGTAATGGGTTAAACCTTTGTTCAGTCTTTATTTAGAGTGAATATAAATCCTTTTCATTTAAAGAATTTTATTGTGTTGGCACTTACACATATTTCTTATTTGTCAATGTGCGATAGCTTTCCTTTCAATATATGAATAAGGATACAGTTCCAAAATTTATTTTAAATCTTGATGCATTTGGGGTTAGAGAGCCAGTCTTCAGGCCAATCTCTTCACTACTTGCCACAATACAAACATCTAGAGAGAAAATAAATTGAAAAAAAAATCAGCATTTAGTGCTAAATGCTAAGCATTTTACTGCGCAATGACTATCATCACTGTATAATAACATCTGACAAATAGGCTATTACCATCAGAGGGGAGGCTTTTAAATCAGGCCTTAACTACTTTTATTAAAGGCTTGGAAGGTAATCACTGAAATTATATTTTTTTCTTGTGTATTTATGCTTCTGTCTAGAGTCTTTAGAGATCTGCCAGTTACAATCTATCTACTACCTGTTGTGAAACACTGGTAAGGAGATAATACAAGCAATTAGAAAAGCATTGCTCACTCCTGAAGTGTTATTACCTTAAATTAAGGTTTCCAAAGGGAATACACAATAGTGTTTCAGTGACATTTTTTGTTTCTATATTTTCCCAAAGGTACCTTTTGTTTCTTACATATTCTGCCTAATCAGTAGCTCACAGGTGGCTTCAGAATAGTGTCAATACATTAAATATACTCCCTTAGGAGTAAGTAACATTAAATCTCAAATCCACAAAAAACAAGGTCAGTCTGTGATCTCTTTATACATTATGTCAAAACAGAGTATCTTAAAACCCCTCCTTGGTTAGTTTTAATCTTATGTGTCTTAAATATTTCTAAACCTATAATCTCTAGACATGCCACAAGGTTACACAGTAATAGTGAGAATTACAGCTGTGAATCTTAGCATACTGACATAAACCCACACGTGTCCCACTTGCCGTGCTGTACTGCGTGTATTTTCCAGGCTTGGGGCCCTCTGTGATGGTTCCAGCTGGTCACCCCAGTCAGTGACTCTCTGAGTGCTTCTCATGTGGGGAGATAAAACGTGGGCTCTCATAAGGCATGGTTATGAGGTGAAGCTCATCACTTTGCCCTCATGTCTGCCAAGGGCTGTTCTGCTGTTTTGCCTCTTGTCTCTGCCAATATAAAGTGATTCTGCACTTTTCCAGGCTGTTGCTAATCTCTGGGAAAGTAGGAAGGGATCTGCAAAGTGGTAATTAGAAATAATAACAAAATACATTAAAAAAACCCTTACCACTCTACTACACATACTACCAGTACCCTTCCTGCTGGGTGAGAGTCCAGCCCTGCTGGGAAGGTTCATCAGTGGTTGATCCTGTCCTGTTTTTGGAAGGTCTACACTATGAAGCACCTCTACCTTGGACTGTGAGCTCTGGAGCCGAAGCTGGTGGAGATGAGTTCTTGTGTCTACATGTCCAAGGGTGTTCCCTCACAGAAAGGCTGGACACATCCATGTTGTATAAGATTTGCTTTTGCATCTCCTCTGGGCCTGGAGTATAGAATTTAGGACTAAAAAAAAGCACTTTTTATGTGTGTGTTACTTGTTTTATTTTGTTTTTAAATTCAAATTTAACACGGCTCACCAGAACTGCGCATTTTTAAGCATGAAAGTGAAGGTATGTGATGGCATTGGAGGACATAAAGTGATGGCATTGGAGGACATAAAACTTTGCTAGCATGTTGTTGCAAGACTGTGTTGGAGGAGAGTAAAACTTGTCTTCTGCAGTATTCTACCCACACCAATTAACACAAAGAAAGAGACCAAGGTTCAAGGGTAAATTTGATTGCAAAGGTATTTCACAGTGTAGATGTACCCTTTGCTAGTTTTTGAATAGGTCTATGCCAAAGCAGATTATGGCTCTGGAAAGCTGAAGGATTGGGTTCACAAGGGCAGCAAGTGCTTTATGTATTTTTCTTGTCTCCCTCTTTCCACAGTCTGCAAAAAATATTTGCAAAGTAAATAGATAATGTAACTTCTTTTCTTCTACTTAAAGGATAGGTGATTTTTAGACACAAATATTGAGAAATTCTGTGCAGAAATGAAAATTTTTGGGGGTTTATCAGTATCTTATCTCTTGGAACTTGAGTTGGAGAAAAAGCGAGTACTGTCGCTTTATACTCAGCCCTACAAAACATATAGAATGACTGCATCATAAAATGATTTTGTTCATAAGGGACTTAAAGGATCATCTAGCTTCAACTCCCCTGCATTTGACAGGATACTTTCCACTAGACCATGTGTCTCAGACCTCCATCCAATCTGGCCTTGAACACTTCCAGGGATGGGGTGTCAAGAACTTCTCTGGGCAACCTGTTCCAGGGCCTCACCTCCCAGTAAAGAATTGCTTGTTAATGTGCCGTTTAAATCTATGCATTTTCAGCTTAAAACCAAACATATTATACTCAGAATGAGATGCAGGGAAAAAAAAGAGTAAAAAAGTCACAGCAACAGGAACCATGTATATTCAGATCACTTTTGGGCTTGTTTTTTCTGGTTGTGTTTTTTTTTATGTACTAGTTTCTTTGCAACTTGTCTTATGGCTTGTCTTACAGTTTAAAGCAACACTATTTATCGTTTTTCAGGCAAGTAAAAATCTTACTTCTTGTTTTCTTAATGTGTTTATTATTTAAGAAACTGCTGTTTTTACACGTGGCATTGTGGCTCAATTACAACAGAAAGCAACATTCATGCTAGAAAAGTAGAGGTTTCTTTAGCTTTCAAGGGATATGAATTAGTTTTCAAAATCAGGTGTCATGGTCAGCTGAAGTCAAAGCTCTCAAGCACATTTTTTCATCTTTTTGATAAGATGAATATGGGAAAGTTCATGGCCACCAGAAGCTGTAAAATGAAGCACAAACCTGTACCATATATCATAAAATTGTAACTCTTTACTTGAACTGTTTTACAGTTTTCTTTGAAAAAATGAACAGAATATGTATTTATTTAAATTAACAGATTTATATTAAGTCTGATGGAAAATAAAAGCAATAGGTGCATTTGCAGTCAATTAACACACTTTGCATGGTGAGGATGCAAGTGGCATTTATTCCCTTTGAGCCACTTGCTTTATTGATCTATTCAATGCCTGAGTAGGTAAACCAGCAAGGAAACTGGATGTCTGGGGACTGCTTCATACAGTTTGCTACTCTTGTAGAGATGATGGCTCCTTAAGCAAGCCTGTGGGTGATACTTGTCACGTTAATCTCCTGCCAAATCTATTCCACGACCTATGCAGTTAAAATATACATGAGTTCAGTTGACGAGAAATGCAAAAGAATAAATCATGAAGATGCTCAGTTAATAAGGGGCTAAAAGAAACTTTTGCCATTTGGCCTGTACATATGTACATACACAGAAAAGCTCTTTGCAGTCGTGCAGGTCTTCCTAGAGGACATCTGTACTTAACTGGAACTTTGACATAATAAACTCAGGTGAACTTCACCAGGTGCTTTCGGATGGAAAGTTTTGTCTAAATCGTCCTCTGTTTTATATTTATTTTTCCTTTATCACCGAAAGGGTATGCTTCAAGGGTGTAGGTTGGCACTGGTTCAAAAAAAGGTACATTTTTGTATATGTACATTTAGAAGAAGATTGTGGAACTGACAGAATAAAGAGTCTTATATCTCATCTATATTTTGAAAGTCAATTAAAGAAATGTCAAGTAACAGTGGACATTTAAGCTAGAATTCGAAAGTGTCAATACATCAGAGACACTAATCAGTGACAGTCCCAGAGTACTACCTAGGAACAGTAATGTAATTAAGTCTATTAGTATGTTTATTTTTTATGTTTAAAAAATGAGATTATAGTCAATATTTGACTTTTTTTCTAAAAAGAGGAAAGAGAAGGCTGATAAGAGAAAGTCATAGACGTAATATGTCCACGCATTAACTTACAACTGCATTTTTAAGTACTACGCAGGCTGTTAGCTAAGCAATTTCTATTAGAGAAGGCAAATGAAACCTTATTTCCTGCTTTCAAATTGCAGGTGTAAAAATGCTTTTTGAGATACACCTACAAATTTGATGAATACATTACAGTACTGACCTACTGGTTTGGAACTCCAAGAGAAAGAAAATGTTTTAAATAAATGAGCAGAGTCAGGAATGACTGCTGAAGTAATTCCGTTCGCTTTGTAAAGCAGTGACCCAGAGGAAGAGTTGTGCAGTAGAGATAAAATTTCCTGATACTAAAAACCAGAGTAGCCATTGACAGAATAAGTATAATACAAAATTACTTTGATAGACTGACTTCCTGGACTGAAAAACACAGTTAATTATTGAGAAATTTTCCTGTAGCTGGAGAAAATTTCATTCTAAAAACAAGAAAAGAGAACATAATTTAAATGACTAAACACAACAGAATTCTGAGAATTGTCTAACAACAACTAGATAGAATAAACAAAAATTTTAATTATTTTTTCCTGTACAGAATCATGGTGTTCAAAGTGTGATGTGGACCATCCTCCCTGTACTGAGAATAAACTCTATGAAGTTGGCTGGTGCCTTGGGAGTCTTACTGGCTGTTCTGACTTCATCTGGCAGTTGGCTTCTCTATTCCGTACCAGCTGTGTGCCTCGTCAGGATTTAATCACTGTACTTGGTTTCTCAATTTGGGTGTCTGGGGTCACAGTGACTCGTAAATCTAGTTGGACATCAGTGTATTGCACTCTGATTTACACTCTCTTGGTGTTTGTTCCTTCCATTTTTTCCACAATGGTTGCTAAATTCCATCCTTCACACATGATAATTTTGGTATTTCTATTCAATTCTCTATATTGTTGAGTTGCTGTTGATGACATGACCTCATAGTACAAAGGGAAATGGAACAGATGGACATCCTTGGTCCAAGAAAATCCCTTCATGGTTGCAAAAAATGGGCTCTAAAGCAGGCTTCAAAGAAGTGTTTGCAACAGAGGATATCCTTCTAGCAGAGCCCAGAGCTAGCCAGAAGGGTGTTCCACTGTATCAGAAAAACAAATGTTAGGCACTTTTGGTTTTGAGCTGTGACTAGATGCTTGTGGGATCACAAGGTAATTCAGGCTGGAAGGGACCTCAGGATAATATCCATCTTGCTGAAAGCATGGTGGTTATCAAGGTTGGACTAGATTGGTCACAGCTGATCTAGTCTTCAAAGTATCCAAGGAGAGAGATCACAGGGCCTCATCGGGCAAAATCTTTCAAGGCTTGATTGTCTCTGTGAGAAGGTTATTCCTAAGTAAAGTAGATAGGTATTGCTTGTTGAGTTTTGTGAAAGCAAGTTTCAGATTTTTCTGATTAGAAGACATATGGCTTCATTAGAAACAGATGATCATATAAAGCAGCAGAGAGATTTCTATGAGTGATGCAAATCACTTCTTTCACAGGGAGCTCATGAGGCTCTGATCACACTGCAGTAAATTCTTGCTCTTATGAAGAATTCCAGTCATGTCGGTGGAGCTGTTGCATGGACAGTTTAGGTTGGCAGCAGGATCCTAATATTAGGCCCATAAACAAAATCTGAATTAAATTTCATTAACTCAACATGCAAATCTTAGCTCTCTGAGGGAAAAAACAAGAGTAATTGTGATTAAGGGAAAAGTAGTAGAGTTAGCTTTCCAGCTCATGCTGAGGTAGATCTCAGGACTGCATGATGCTATGGCAAGCTATATCCTCAGAGGAATTGCTCTGCTTAAGATGAAGCTGAAAGACATGATGCTGATCCTAAAGGAAAACAAAATCATGATCTGAAATGGGATTCAGAGTGATAAGAGGGGTAAGAGGATCTGTTTCATGGATATGGCTGCATTAAATGATGCAGAAATTTACACATTATTGTGTGTCAGTGCCAGGAGTAGTCACACTGAATAGTGCCATTAGCACTGGCAGCTTATTGTATCTATTTTCATAATTAGAGACCATGTGGTTAATTTTACCTTCCTACTTTCACAGAACAGTGAGCCTGTGTAATTTTGTGGGTTACATGAATTCATAACATGTAACCCACAATAATAAATGTAACATGTAACCACAATAAAGCCAATAATACCTGTGGTTGATGAGCTGCAAATTCGCACACACTTGTCATTGTATGCCAGGAAGTCCAGCTCCCAAGTCACTGCTTCATAGCTTTCTGTGTCGGAAGGGATTTGTCTGTCTTTAGATATCAAGAAAAAATCTGTGCCTGGGGCAGTCAAACAATAAACATCTTCAAAAGGTGAGTCATTCTAAGCTTAGTACTTCTAATAACTATCTCTGGGGGAGACAAATTTTCTTCTGCCAGTGCCTGTTTATTATTGTTTGTTAGAGGAGAAAGAATTTTACCTTTTTCTAATCCATAATTAGACATCTAATTTGGATTAGGGCAGATAATTTCTACCATTTTTTTTAATCATTGCATTTTTATAGTACTGCATTTCATGTAACCATTTCTAGCTTTTCAAAGGTGATCTGCGTTTTTTGTCCTGACATGCAAATGGTCTTGCCAAGTGATTCAGCTCTTTTTCTTTATAGAAATGGATAGATTCAACACAATATAACCGGGATGCTGAAGGGAACACAAAAATATGGAACTCTATGAAGAAAAAACTGAGTATATAGAAAATTATACCTAATGGTGTTAAGCTCCTTTAAGAAATTGCTCAAGACCTGTGCATAGCTAAGCCAGGGAATCTGTATTATTACTGTTCTGCAAAAGAAACTGCAAGAACTATTTAATTCTGCAGCTAACAAATTACTACCCACCAGAAAAGATCGCAAACAAATATAAAGAACAGATAAGAAACAAAGCTGAATTTCAGCTGAAGTGTAGCAAAAGTGATATTCTTTACTGATGCTTTCAATTTTCACCTTCTTGTGTTTGTTTTCTGAAAAATATAAGGAATTCCAGTTTATGATTTTCAATGTTTGGGGTTTTTTGTTTGTTTGTTTGTGGCTTTTTTTGGGGTTTTCTTTCCTTGGGTTTTTTTGGGTTGGTTTTTTTTTTGCTTGTGTGGGTTTGTTTGTTTGTTTTTACTGGAGGCCTCATTTGTAGCTTTGTCAGCTCACAAATACAAAGTAGGAAAGCCAGCACTGAAGAATTCTAAATGAGAGTTAGTTGTAGAAAATATTCCCTAGCCAACAAGGAGGATTGGTCTGTGTCAGTTGGGTTTCACTCCTGACTCAAAATGTCATTAATATTGACGTGCTGGAACTGATGCTGTGTCTATAAAGCCTCACATACTGCAGTATTTCCTACAGCAAGAAGTGGACAATATGCTTCTGCAGTCTTCAAGGACTCCCAAGGGCTAAGATGAAGCCCTGACTCTTTTTCTTCTCTCCTGTTATGTGCCTGGCCTATTGCCTGACCACCTGCAGAACTCTGTATTTATGTCACTGTTTCATTTGCTTCTCTGAAGTGAGCTCTAAGGAGAAGGCAGCAAGGTGAATCTAGCCTTGCTGCATAATGTCTTAAGATCTGTTGTTCAAATAGGGCAGCCCTAATCTAGCAAGCCAAAATCCTACCTTGTATATACTCACAGGCTGGGGGGCAAATGAATAGCCATGGAGGGAAGGGAAAGTTCAGTGCCTTTAAGAGCCTTCTTGCACTCTGATAATGGCATAGAAAGAAAGAGTTGTGTCTCTTACAGCTGTGGTAGCCTGATAAAAGAGGAAAGAAAAAGTTTTCAGGTGAATGGAAGTGGTTTTATTCAACCAGGTGAAAAAAAACAGAAAGGAAAAATCAAATTCACAGGCATACAAGATCTTCTAAAGTAAGTATATGCACTGGGGAGTTACATTTGAAAGAAAAAAACATCTCCTTGCCGTTTCAAGGTATTTCTGCTTACAAAGAAAAGAAAATTCTTCAGTTCTGTGAGAATTGTGGGTATCAGAAATGTGTTTTAAGTTGTATTTTAGGAGACACCTCTTGATACGTTTTAGCTATCAGTAAATTTTTTCCACATGAATTCCCTTTTGAAAACATAGTATATGTTGGGAAAATATTTATGGTTTTATCCTCAGACAAACAGCAGTCCCTGTTTAATTCTCTGTCCCCAGCTCTGCTCTAACTGTATTACAAAGACTCATGGAATAAAGTGAATCTTTCTCCTCACTTGTACTCTTTTTCTTTTGTCTGTGGCTGCCTCCAGAATACTATTTTGACAACACAGCTATGTTGCCAAGAAGATATATAGGCAGTTAAATATAACATTTGACATTTACATGCCTCTTTTTTTTCTTAGATCTCAAAGAGAACTATGAAAAAGTTTAAACACTCATCAATTCATACAGGGAAGGAAGTAAGATACAGTCAGAGGCAGAGCTGAGAACAGAACCAATCTTTCTTATCTCTAGACAGGAGCTTGTCATTTTAGACCAATTAGATTGTCTAGCTAGGGTTTTATGGTGAAAAAACCCAATATATCTGAGAGTCTAGTGTGCAACGTGAGAAAATGCATGTAATCATGCCTTTCATTAAGAGTTTCTTCCTTGCAGAAATAGCCCATCTAAAAAGTCTTATTGCCATGTACAGTCTACTTAGAGTATTTTCTCAGTGTTCTTCCTGAATAAACAAGATAGGAGGTTATTTTCGTGTGTCAGCTTCTGACTAAATTGCTGGTAGCAGAGAGAAACCTTTCAGAAAGAAAAAAATTGCTGAGAAACACATGAAGGAAGTTTGTATCTCCTAGGCTAATTCTATAACCTCTGCCTGTAGATCTGAACATATTTATGAGTGAAGATGTGATTTATGCTTTAATGTAAGGAAAGATGATAAAGATTAATTAGATCATCCAGTCCATTTGATCATCACATAAGGTGCACTGGCAACTCCTTGATAGAGAAAAAAATCATATTAAAATGATAAGAACAGAATTAACAGGGAACAGAGAAGAAAGAAAAATAGTAAATGAGATGATTTTAGGAGACCAAATAGCAGAAAAAAGTAATCGTTGAATTGTGAATAAAAAAAGGCTCATTGTGAAATAGAAGTTCCCAATTTGATATTGGGAGCTTAAATATCAAACAGTGCTGTAGAATTACCTCAGAAACAGCAGTTCCACAAGCAATTAACCACAGTTAGGATCACGAGCAGATAGTCAGAAGACTGCATATTAAGTTCTTCCTTGACATGAAATCACATATTGATTTAATTATTGACATTAGTAGAGCTACTGCAGGTCACACAAGGGTTTCCAGTTATTCACATTGGTGTCTTCTGTTTTCATAGCACCATTTCGTCATCTGCAGGGTGAGACTGATATATGGCTCTTTCAGGTAACATTATGAGTTCTGTCAAAGAAATATGAAGTTCAACTTTTTGTTGTGGTGCTTATTACAGATCTGTTAGGGCACTGCTCAGAAATGTTTCCCTTTGGAGGAAAAAAGTCAACTCCCCTCCCCCCAAACAAACTTAAAATTAATTTTAAAATACCTTGTGTGTAAAGAAGAAACTATTGAGTTAAGTATTTTGGTTTGCAAAGCAAGCCCGAAGTTAAAATCACATGGGATTTGAATCCAAACCTCACATACCCACATTTCTGAACAACATAAAAGGCAGGTAATAACTATCTTTCTTCTTTCTATGCTGTTTAAGAGTCAGTTGGGTTTCAAGCAGACTTTACTGGTGCAACTTAAACAACTTATTTAAAATACTTGAACACAGTAATCTAGATTTTGCTCATTACTGAACAGAAAGATTGTGAGGAACACCCTTCTTTTTACTCCAGCATTAATGATTAAGGTCTTCCTTATTTTAGAATTCTCAGAATAACAACAAACCAGACATCTAACAGACTATGGCTTTCTCATAGCAACTAGGAAAATCTAGTCTAGCATTTGGAAAACAAGTTTACCCTTTCAAATTAGTTCTGTGCATTCCTTTATAAGGGCCGCCTGACTGTGAAAGTTCCTCCTGGGCAGAGTGCCCCTGAATACCTATTAGTGCTCTGCCTTTCAAAGACAAAGCAGAGTGGTTTATGTTGCTGTGTAAGCTGAAAATGCTGGTTTTTAGGTACGTTGCTTGACACTTCACTGTGTGAAGCTATTACTAATTAAACAGCTTTGTTTTATGAAGTTTGTGAATTTCATAAAAAGTTTAGAAAATAGTGTTTACACTTAATGCAAACAATCCAAGGTTAGAGTCTAAATACTTATTTATTCATGAAGCTTTGGGCTTTCAGAGCCTTTTAGTTCTGTTTTGTTCCCTACTTGATTACATGTGCCTGTTTAAGATTTTCTTTTCTTTTTCTTTTTTCATTTCCATTACAAACGTTACTAATTCTCAACACAAAATTAGCAAACTCTGCATGGTGTTTTTCTCTTAATAGATGATGTTGATGCTGTGTGACATGAGTTAATATCGTTTCAATAATAAGTTAAAGTGCAGAAAATGCCTTATAGGGAGGTGGCTGAACCACTTTGATGGAATCTTTTGGTAAAAAAATATAAAGAAAACACAAGGAAGATAAAGACTCAGGGAAAAACTAAATGAGAAACAGCAGAGGAAAATGGACATGGTAGAAGAAATAAGACACATATTTAGCGCAGGCATCATAAGGAGTTTCTAGCAGAAGTCCATTTTTGCAAGTCCAGTGATGCATCTCTCAAGCCTTTATTTGTGGGGAGAAAAGATTCAAAGCAGAATGAGAGGGTGGGCAGTTTCGTGAGTACCTGCTGACCTAATGACCTTTATTAACCTTTTACTGTTTGGTAATATATTGTGTAGGTTAATGTGAGTTCATAAAAAAGACATGCAGAGAGGAGTATTGTTTCCACACTTAGCAAACAGATTGATTTTGTATTTACTTTAAAATTTTTTATATTTATAATTGTGGAAGAACTTGGAGAGTTGTTTTTTTCTCCTGGAAAAGGGACTGTATGGCATAGAAATAATTTTTTCAGTGCATTTCATTGCACTTAGCCTTTTCTACTGGTCTCTGAGGCAGGAATCTGAGAACATTATTAACTTTAATAGGAAATATCAGATATTTTTAATGAGTTCCTTGAGTCCCTCAGTGTTCATTCAGAGGTCCTCAGTCACATACATAAGTTGGACTGCACTCTTCAGCAGCACTCTTTTGTTTGTTTTTCCAAATTCAGTGAAGATTTCTGTATAGATCATTTGCTTAATGTCTTATTTTGTTTATTCAGTTTTTCCTACCTTACAAACATAGTCACAGAATAATAGATATCAATGCTGTTCCCTCAAAAACCTCGTTACTGTGTTTGCAAATCAGAGAGTTTGATCCTTTGCATGTAAGTGCACAATATTTTTTTTTCCTGACTGTGGCAAAAGTAGCATTGATGAATAAATATCAAAGAGGAGTTCTTCAATTTGTAACTATTTCTTCTATCTGAAATTTTGTACATGACACCCTGTGTTGTACTGGTCTAAACGTGCTCTAAGTGTAATAACTGCTGCTTTGTATGAATAAAGTCCAGTATTTTCCACAGATTTTGCATGAAGCTTTGACTTAGGTAAAATGAAGTCAACACAGAAAATAATGCCAGCTCTTCATATCACTCTTTATCTGCATTTTAGCTTGAGTAGAAAGGACGAGAAATCCAGTTAAGTGAGATCTGGCTTATGACACTGGCTACTGGAGTCAGATATTGTATTGCTTGTCTTCTGTTGCTACTAGAAATACACATCTTGAACTATGAAAGCTGAGGCACGTTTCCTCTAGGGCTTTGAAGAAGAACTGGAAAGATAATGAAAATGTTTGCCTTAGTTGCACACAAACTCAGTAAGCAGGTCATGTATTTTGGAGATGCACTTAACAACAGTAACTTTCTTACAGATGCTCTGGAGAATAACACTTATCTCCCACACCTTTTGAAGCACGAATTAGTCACTTTGTCAATCAGCTCAGCACAACAAAGCACAGTGAAGGGTCATTGTCATTCAGTTTCTTGACACAGGTACAGGGAGTATATTGATGGCTTGTAGTAGCCACATGTGAAGTCACAGAGCCAGAGGGCCTTGTAGATTTCCACTTTATCATTATTCTGTAAAATATGGGAGATAATTTCCAAAGAAAATATGCCAGTCAGGCTGTAATGCTGTTGATAACTTGTCTTTCATCTGTGAAATTGCTTTTAGACTTGATACCTGCCTTGAACACACGCACTGCAACTTTGCTACTCTGCTGGATTCATTTGAAAGATACCCTGCTGCTGTAGCCTGGAAGAGCTACTGTTGTATTTTAAAGGGTTTTTTGGACTAATGCAATGATCACTGATGACAGGCATCAGAGACATGACATTTGCATAACAGCTTTTAGAAATAGTAGTAGAAAGCAAAATGTTGTAAAAGTGTGGATAAAGGGAACTTTCTTAGCACCAACCTATCCTAAGTACCATTCAGTGTTCAGCTGGCTCTTCTCTAATGTCTGTTCTAATAATACCTTCCCTGATTACAATATTTTTAATAGAAGCCTGCTCAGCTAATATCTCCAAAGTAAGCAGGTATACATCCCACATAACAAATTAATTACAGAGAAGTAGGTGGCAAAACAAGAATTCAGATGTCTGCCCGCTGGGTTCATGCTTACTGCTTGAAATAAATAGGGAGCTCTGTCATCTCAAGCCAGAAAACATGCTTTCAGATTTATCCACTGTTTTTGTTTTACACTATTTTAGAGTAATGTTTATCTCTAAAGAACCACAGGAACTTATTTCAGAGGGACACTTACCACAACCTTCAAAGTATACTGCAATGTCTAATTGATCAATGTTATTTCCAAGGTGTGAATGCAGATTAAGGAGAAAAAAAAAGGAGCATGATGATTTTAACTACAATATGGGCATTACCATGTTTACATGTTTCAGTAAGAGTTGAAAAAATTTGCCTTCTTACTATCATATATTGAAAAAGGTAGACATTCAAAGTGTAATGGCTATTTTTTTATTTACCACCATTTCTTATAGGGAAAAATAGGATTTTACATTTTTTTTCTTCTTTAATTCATCTTAAGAAGCTGAGATTCTGATACTTTTTGTCTCTTGCAGATCATGAGCTAAAATGTTTTTTGCAGGTTATGAAATAAAAAAACATCTGAGCTACACTAGTTCCTTGTTTGTGTGTCCCCAAGTTGTCAGCAAAACTCCCTGAAGCCTTCTCAGATGCCTGAAATGGGAGGCTGGGATGGTGGGGGAGAAGACAGGGAAGCACAGAGAGCAGTAAGATGATATTTATGTGAACCATATCCTTGTGAAGCAGAAATCCTTTCAAAAAAATTACCTCTTTGCCCAGATAATTAGTCTGAGTTTGAAACAGCAGAAAAAAATAGTACATGCCTAGTTTGCATCTGCCTGTTCACTTTACTCATGCAATGGTTTAGAGACATGAGACTCACTTTGTCTTTCTGGTTACCTGAAAATAAACTCATTATAGTTTAAGGAGGGGCAGCAGCTCTGTGGTTGCACACATAGGGCTTGCAGCAGTGATCTTTCTGTTTGGACACGTAGGGATATGGACACGTAAATCCAGTACCATTCTTAACCATTTGAACAGTGTGTTCTCCTCAGATGACATTTCCCACTGTGTAGAGAAGCTACAGTTTCCCTTTGGGAAACACTTTGAACTAAGCAACAAATGACCCTGTCTTTTATTTTGGTCTACCCACAGTATGCTATTGGTCTCAAACAGGCAATAACCAGGGTGAACAAATGTTGTTTTACCTTGAGATCTGTTTTTCTGCCTACTAGGATGTTTTTCTTTTAAATAAACAAAGAAAGCTACTCTTTGGTGGCCAGCGTTTTTATTTGAGTTGGAAATAATACATTACTTTAATATTTGCTGTATGGTCCTGTAGCTGGGATCCTGAAGTCTAGGATTTGCCAGTCCAGGATAGGTCAGGATCCTTTTAAAAAAAAACAAATAAAACTGAGACATGTACTGACATCAAATTTGAAATATTCAGGAAAAAAATATTAAGGTCTTTCAAAGTCATGAAGATGGCTGAAATATAAAGAAACTGCAAATGCAGTCAGCTGAAAGAATTATTCTTTTCATTTGTCTTTTCTCAAAATACATTTTATCATTATTTTATTGGACTTTGCAACTCTGGAGTCATCAGACTCACAGTAAAAGGCTAAAAATTGATAACTCTGTGGAACATCATCTGTATCTCCATAGTGAAGATTTACCCATAGCCAGACTATGACTAGTGTTCTAAACGGCGACTCCAGTAAGACAAGTCTGATGTGAGAGTCGTTGCACCACAAGTCCTTATACTCCCTTTTGACTTGGATGTTGCATAACTCTTATACAGTCCAGCAGAGTGCAATCATCTCCAGTGTAGCATTTTATATACAGTACACAGGCATGAATTATTGCTAATGCAGCATGCTTTCCTTCTGCATCAGTGTTCTTCTGATGATTCTGAGGACTAGTGGTAGTGTACCCTATAGCTTCTACAATATGTTTTGTGAAGTCTGCATTGTATAAATGTAAATGGACAAAATGGAGATCTTTGCAGCAGAGTGTAAGAGCTGAAGTGATGACACACACTGCTATAACTCACAAAGGGAAATGTCTCTTTCAGCATTGGGAAAACCACATGTTTCTCTGAAACTGCCCAAAACAGAGATTCTCATATTGTTGTCCTTGAATCACTATTGGTCTTAAGGACATTCACTTCTCCTATTCATCAATTCTCATTTTCTACTGTCTCTCCTTATTTCTAAATACTACTAATCTTCACTCAAAGATGGCTATATATATTCAGCCCTTTCATAATATCGGCTTACTCAGCTGGCCACAGGCATGCTATCTGGCTGTGGCAGAAACATTCCACATAACTGAAAAAGAGAAGGAAGCTGTACTGCCAGATGTTCTCTGAAAGATATTTCTCCTTAATAGGGTGATTAATCTCATCCAGCCTTAGCCATGCATAAGGTAGGTGTCTAAGTTGGTTCTTTATGCTTTGTTTGTAACCAATGAGGAGAGGTAAGAATCTCAAACTTGCTTTGGGCTCTATCAGGTTCCAGGAGTATTTGTTGCTCTGCATTTTCTCCAAAGAGGCCTCAGTATCTGATTTACCTGAGACACTGATTTTTTAAGCAGTTACAGTTAGATAAGGTGAAGCTCATAATCAGATATTAGAGTGCTGTGCACTGAACACAGTCCTTTGTGACATGAATTTGCTTTGCCAGTTGCTCAGCCTGGCCAAATAAAGAGCAATTAAGATAAGCTACCAAAGCATCAAGACCAAGGGGTTGTTTTCAACACGTCTCAGAAGCACTTGAGGGCCCATATGAGAACACAGATTCACTTTGATATTCCCATTCTTCTGACAGAGATTCTTGGAAATCTCATATAGTAGTTACAACTGGTGGAATCAGAAAGAGTGATTTACCTCTGCATTATTATTGCAGTCATAATTTGAATTGATAGTCTGAGTTTTCATATCCAGTTTTTGCTTTTCTTGCTTCTTTTATGTTCAGCTTTCCTAAACTAGTCTTATACAATATGCTTGGCTATAATGTCACATGCGAAATAAAGTTGAAAAAATTTTTTGGGAATATCCATAAGAGAAATTGCCTTCTGGCTCATATCTCCTTTAATGACTCAGGTGTCCCTGGTTTAAGTTGAAAACACAGACATATTAAAAATAAAACATATTGATTTATTCCAAGTCTCTTCTTGGACCTAGGAGTGGTGACTAAGCTCATTTGCATGTCAGAGTCTGTTACAATTTTCAGCGTGGTTTAATTGCAGGACTGGGTTCATTGCTTGAATTTGCATCTCCAACTTAGTTGAGGTATTTAGAATTTCATTATCTATGTGCATTAAAAACCATGCTAAAATCCTTTATTACTAAAAAGAGTTCAAAGCAATGAGACTTTAAATACAAATCCCTTGAGCTGTTATGTAAGTGCCATGTATTGCACAAAATTTAAATTAAGTAATAGTAACAGTAAAGAGAAGTTAAGCATGAAACAAGGAAATTTTCTATGCTAATTTAAATTTGTTTTCTTGTGTTTATATATGCAAAGTTTCTTCAGAAAATGAGTTATTTACTTCTTTGTCCAATGTTGACTTAAAAGCTTTAACTTGACTGTCTTTAAAATTCAGACTTATGTTCTGGGGTCTCAACATCTTTCTTTTTGGCTCAAGTAACTGCTTTATTTCCAAGTGTGTATATAGCAGTGCACTGGACGAATACTTTACTAGCATGACACATAAATCAGAGGAGATTTTGGATTCTGTACTTTGTATCTCTTGTTTCTTGTCTGTCTAACAGCTGTAAATGTTCACAGAAGATTTAGATGGAAAATATTTAACAAGGAGAAGATCTTTTCCTTTTGCTTGGCCTTCCTAGAAAATTGCTTAATTTTCATATGCACTTCCACATTGTGCATATATGTACATGTTTAGTGTTTTATACATGCATTATATGCTGCACATACTTTTTTTTATAACATAAACTATTTAATATATATATATATATATATATATATAAAAATAGGTGTGACAGTTAGTTGTTCCTTAAATCAAATCCACTCGAATCCTAGCTTGGTAAATGCCACGCACTTCTTTATCTGGTTAAGTTTAAAGTAATTTTCTATTCTTTCTATGACTGTGTGTCATAGAAATGCTTGATGAGATCCCTTTGCCTAAGTTAGATTTTTAAATGTTACAAGTCTATGTGCAAATTACAGTCTACCACTTTACAGCCAATAGAGAGGAAATATATTAAATTAACTGGCTTCTGGATGTGCATATTTTTATTAAATTTCAGAGATTCTAGTGTGAATAAATGAATTTCTTCCCATATAACTGGGTCATAGAACTAAGTCTCAGGGTGGTTTTGACCCAATAGAACTCAGTTTCTGCCTCTTTGCAATTCTGCCTTCTGCCTCAGGTGGGATGGTATTTGCAGGCAGATCTACAAGATCAGATTGATTGAAAAATGAATTGACACAATACCTCCCTATCTTCTTTTTCTAAAACTGTTTACTCAAAATGTTTATGTCCTTAGTCCTAGCTCAAATTTGTACCCAGACCATTAAGATATCTGCAGAGCTATTGAACTCTGGTTCTGGTCACAGATCTCTTACTGTTGGCAGTTTTCTTTAATGAATTTTTAAAGACATTTTTACTCTGCATAATATGCTTTTGCAATATTGGTAAATAAGTACATCTGTAAAACATAACAGTCTATCTTTATTCCATTTTACCCAGAGAAATAAGTTTTAAGTTTTAAAGCCAAACTGTTACTACTATCAATTGACATACCTGTCAGATAATGACCTATTCCTTAACTCTTGGTTTTGTTTCCTCTTTTTTTTTTTTTCCTTTTTTCTTCATTTTTCTAAGACACTCTTAGATAAATCAGAATTTTGTCACAGAACATTTTTATTCCCTGGAACAAGTTAGGGCATATTATACTTTCTGCGATAAGGTAATTTCTTATCTCTGTGTATTGTAATTACTGCATTTTGGACTCTAATAATTTTATTTTTCATAATAAAATTAAACCGATTGAATACTTCTGCTTTTGTTTTCCATTCTTTTTCAATTTGCTGTACTTAAGTTTAGGTGGTTCCTCCAAAATGCACACAGCCTTTTTTCCTGCTAACTGTACTTAAAATTTATGGCTCTTTCAGCCATGAGGTAGGAAAAAAGCGACATTTAGTATCAGCTTGATTTGAGTACTCATTTAAAAAAAGCTTTTAGCTTTGATTGACATGACAACAACATCAATTCTTATCCTTCACAGAGCTTGCTCTGCACCGAAAATGAAGAATTTCAGTGAGTTCCTCTACACCTATGTGAAATTAAGAAGAAGTGGTACAGGATGGCCCAATATCCGGTTAGGCAAGTGAGTGCCTACAATATTTTGTTAAATTAAATTCCCATATGAGATAATAAAATGATAGGTATTTAAACTCTTATTTCACTAGCACATGGACACAGATCTTTAAATCTTAAACAACATTTAAATCTTAAACAGCAACCAATCTCAGCATTGCTTACTGACACTGTTGTAGGAATTTAGTCCATCCTTGGACTTGTTCTTAGCAGATAAATCATAGAATCATGATTCATAGCATGGCTGGATTGGAGGGGACCTTAAAGATCGTCTTGTTCCACCATGCCCTGACACTGGCAGGGGCATCTTCCACTAAAACAGGTTATTCAAAGACTTATGCAACCTGGCTTTGAACACTTCCAGGGATGAGGCACCTGCAACTTGTGTGAACAATCTGTTCCAGTGCCCCTTCACCCTCACAGTAAAGAATTTCTTCCTAATATCTAATTTAAATCTGCCCTCTTTCAGTTTAAAGCCATTATCACTTTTCCTATCACTACATGCTCTTGCAGAATTCCCTCTTCAGCCCTCTTTTAGCCCCCTTTAGGTACTGGAAAGCTTCTCTAAAGTCTCCCCAGAACTTTCTATTCTCCAAGCTGAACAATCCCAGCTCTCTCAGCCTATCTCCACAGAACAAGATGAATGTCCCTACAGTTTGATAATTTCTTTCTTCTAATGGATTGCTTTATTTCTGTGTTTATTCTACAGGGTTGTGAAGATAGTCTTTATATAGGGATCAGTAACATGGGCTAATATGTCATTATAGACATTACTGAGCAGAAATTGTTGGGACTAGAAAATAGAAAAAGTAGAAATATTTTAGAAAAATTGTTTTCAGAGCATGAGACTGTTAATAGCTGATAGCTCATTTTAGCAATTTTTCAAATGTATGAAAAAGGGATTTATGGCTAAGAGATGTAAACATATGTGACAGCTGAGATGCTGTTGGGTGCCAGTTGTTAGCAGACACCTGCTTATGAGCGTCCATTGCTATAACTGAATGTAACTCTAACAGAGTATACCTTTAAAGCTCTGCAAAAGATTTATGGCACTATTTAATACAATATTTAATACTGTCTTCTATCTCTATTTTTTCATAGCCTGCTGTTTAATCAAAACCAGCTGTTATTTTTTTGTTAATGTGCTTTCTGCTAGGCAACTGAGATTATCATGAGTATCTAGCCTAACTAGATAGGAAGTAATGATTTTGTTTTGTTTGTTTGGGGCAGTTTATGGTTTTGGGGTTTTTTTCCCTTTAGTTAGGACCTCTTATGAGTGGTACCCTGGGGAACCAGAAAGAATAATCATTAAGAAACAGCTTCTATATAAATAATATTTACAGTGTATGGATGCAAATAGTCGTAGACTTTTGACGTGGTGAATCAACAGATTCCTATCTATCTATCTATCTATCTATCTATCTATCTAATCTGTCACAGCTTCTTTACACTAGCATTGAAACAGAAATCTACTTTAAATCTTATTTACCTGTGCAGGCTACTAGGTCCTTGCATCATCAGAGTAGATGGGAGTTGATGAATTTGATCATTGATCTTCACCAGTTTTGAGATTTACAAGCTTAGTCCAATATTCAGGCTTAGCTTCCCTCAAATAGTCCAACATTCAGAGCTTTCCTTGAAACAAATGAGTAGTACAGTACAAATATTCTGGGATTTCTTCATTATTAATGAACCATTTATTTTCAAAATGTGGAAGAGAAGGGAAGAATGGATCCATGGCTGATGTAGTACGTCCATAACAAAACCAAATCTGATATAACTTTGCTTCTTAAACAAATGATACTCTTTTAAATAACTTTATTTTCAGATTTAGTTCCACTCTTTAACATAGATTTTGTTGCAAGGATAGGTACCATCAGTGAGCTCATTTCTTAACAGAGGCAGTTCTTAAAAACTGATGGAACATTCATTGTTTCTCAGTAGGTGTACCCAGCTTGCTGGGATTTTCATTTTCATAGGGGTCTCTTATTTCTATCCAGGATTTTCCGAGGGGAAAAAAGTCTATTTCTGCTGTGCACTGCATAAGCAATGCTTGTACAAATGACAAATTTTGTATCCTGTCATGGTAGATTTACTGTGCGTATTTGAGCCATGTTCGTGTAAGAAGCTCAGAGGTTTCCTTGTGGTGCATGTACTGTGCAGGTGATATATTTTCCCTTTCACCATTAAGTGAAAATAGCATTTATCAGAACATCCTCTTTACCCTCAAAGACTTTCTGAGAGACTGCAACCTTTGCTAGTCAAGGCAAAGAATTAGAGGAAAAGAACAAATTGGCAACATCATGTGATAAACTAGAAAGAACATCAATATCTTAATCTTGAACGTGACATTGTCTTACTGTTCCTGTCCTTTATTTGCATTACATTTGCCATCATAAAAATGGTAATCACAGCTTGAATTATCTTGGAAATATTAATTATTTAAGACTTGTGTAAGTGCTTTCAAAGATGTCACAAATTGGTGTATATTTTCTGGGTTAACTTGCTTATTTGGTTATCTTTCTCAAGTTATAGGATAGAAAAACTGTGAAGCTCTACAACTCTCTAAAATTTTTGCCTGACTATACTTGAGAGCTTGGAGTGACAGTAGCTTTGTAATGCAATATTTTTAGGCAAGCACAGTCTTAGCATCTATAAATGCTTTAAGATAGAATGCATTGTAATAATCAGATAAATTAATGGTTGCTCTGGCAAAATGTTTGCTTTTATGTGATCCTATACTGTAAAACATTCATTATAAAATCTTTCCAGATTTTCTGCATCCCATTGATGCCTAGGTGTGGCTACCTGAAAACAGAGGCTAGACAAGATTAAGAGAATAGAAATGGGTATTTATTGAAGGACCTTCAATAGGTACACCTTGGGCAGTCAAAAGGTTCCTGAGGGGCTACACTCAAGCTGGACCCCGGGTCATGGGTTTTTCACACCTTTATAAGTTTGATCCAATTGCATATCAGGGTTAATTCTCTAATTACAGTTTCAGGTAATGATGTCATTACTCCAAGTTTGTTCCACCTTTCCAAGGGCTTAGTTTACATATTTCGAGGCCTGGGACAACGAGGTGTCCTTGAGGTGTCCAGAGAGGATTTGTTATGTCTAACAGTAGCTAACAGGTTATGTGAAGTTTTAGAGTTACACACTAAACCAGTACAGGGTCTGAAAATATAAAAGCTAAATCCCAAGGCATCACCATTAGTTTCAAATGCTTCAATAAAATATCTGATACGTTACTGGCAGAGCTATTTTTACTCTTTTCCTCTCCTTTCACTTGTCAGACTCCTTGAATTTCATGATACCATTTTAATATTATTTAGACTTAGAAATAAAGTTTCCAACAACTGTAAAAGGAGCAGAGAGGTCATGTAAAATATTCAGGGACAATTGTCTAGAATCCCAAGCAATAGGTATCTTTATTGTCTCAAAAGATCTTTTAGCAGCAAGGTCAAACACACAGAGAGTGCCTCTTCTACAGTTCTTTGGGGGCATTTGCCTCCTTCTTTATCTTCTCTTTCCGTGAGGCCTTTCCCTCTTCTTACTCTCCTTTCTTTGCTGTCTCCTTCTTGTGCATTTCTTGCTGTTACAGTTTTAATATTTTCATTTGTTCCAGCAGCTTAAACAGAAAATACTGGGGTCAGCCCGAGGTTGAAATGCTCTTTCTTATACAGAAGTTAAGAAACAAGATTGACCTTTTCAACACTTGCTTCTACATTTTCAAGAGCTATGAAAGGGGAACTATGCAGACCTGGATGACACTTCCCTGCTTAGTAATCAGTTTTTTTATTTGCTCTCTGTGAACAAAGCAAATGCTTCATTGGCTGCAACTTCACATATTTGTAGATAATTAGAATAGGGAACTACAGCTGCAGAGGTTAAATAATTTTTTTCCCTGCAGTTCTAAAATCTTCAAGGATAGTTGATGCACTATTGATTATTACTATCTATTTTCTTTACGAAGTAATAATAATAATAATAATAATTATTCAAAATTAGACTAAAGCAAAATTCACTATACAAGCACCCCTAAATTTTGGAGGAGGAAAGACTGGAGGAAGGAGATTTTATAATCCTCATAGGAAAATGAGACTCTACTGTCACCTTAATGACTTAACACCAAGACCTAAACTGTCTTTATTTGCCTGTCGTGACTCAGGACTGAATTTTGTTTCCAGCTTTGAAAGGAACTGGCTCAAACAAGATACAGTAGTAATGCACTCCTTCTTTCCTGTCCTTTATTTATCTTTACATAAATATGAAACATTCACTGGAACCATGATCCCCAAATTCCATCTGCCACAGAAGGTGTGAAGGTCCAACTAGCAGGCAAGCAGTTCACTTCCACATTTGTCAATATATATTTAGCTAATTAAGAAAGAGCAATATAAACAGGAAGGACTGAAAAAATCCTGTCTGTATTTATCTCTTTAATTTAGTGTTTGAGGCTCTCATCTTCAGACTCAAACTTGAAATTACCTAGGGACTTCTGGAATGCCTATTTTTGTCTTTAAAAGTTTGGTTTCTTTGCTCTTAATAGTATGTGTTGAGAGATCTTGTTTATAGGTAAGACAAAAGATTTTCATCTCTCTCAAACAGGAGAAGAAAACAAACTGACGTCTTGGAATCTGTGGGAATGCACTGCAGACAGGGCTGTCAAATAAAAGGGCAACAGCACTACCAGCTCATGTAAGCAAAGCAATTATTTCCTTTTCTGAAGCAAAACAGTAAGAAGCAATGTTAAATTTATTTCTTGCTGGCCTAAACAAGACAAAAAAGATTTTCCAGTCATTTTGTAGAATAAAACATCATTATTTTCTGTGATGATGGTCAAAAGAGTTCCTTAGGAAAAGTCCTGCCCAGCACTTTTCTGTGGCCATCTGAGTATCTCTTTTGGAAAAGCTGACAAACTCTACTAATGCATCCTGTGTGCCACTCCAGTCAATGAATAGATGCTGCAAGATCACAAAGTCCTGCTAATATAATTAATCCATTATATACAGATTTTTCATCAAGGAGGGGTGAGTTGGAGATTAATTCAGTAAACTGCACATATACAGATGATGCATTCAAAGTGAGCTGGCTGCTATCATTGCAAGGCTACCATCATCTTTCAGAAGTTTTGATGTCCAGGGCAATACTCCAATACCTTGAAAAAATCTGATCTGTTCAGTCCTTAGGGGGAGGAATTCTGGCTGCATACTGGGATGCATCCAAGAGAGGCAAAAGCTCCAGGAAAGTGATTGTTCATCTCTTCTCAGCATACAGGACAAGGCCTGTTGGAGTCCTGTGTCCAGCTTAGGGCTCACAGCTCAAGGGACATAGTGACAAACTAGTGGGAGTTCAATGGAGGGACAGTAAGGAGAATGGAGCACTTGAAAGGCTGAAGGACTAATGTGGATTTCACGGAGCAATGGAATTTTTAAGTAGATACAGAAATATATTTAAATCATTGCAATCAACTTTCGTAACACTTCGGAATAACTGTTAGTGGAGCTATAACACTTATATGTGCTTTGAAGTATGCAGGTGCTATCTAAATAATTGTATGGAAAATGTATTCACTTGGCTCTTACTCGAGAGCCAGAATCCTGCGGCACATCAGGACAATGACATAACAGGATTAGGACTTTCTCAGAGTAGTTCTCATGCAGAAATATGTGTAGTTGAAGTCTTCCTGCTGAACAGAGTTTCAGTGATATCTGATGTGACATCTGCTGTTGCCGTGGATTACTATAAGTACTGGAGTCTGAACCATGTGACGTTTACAAAGGGAGGAGTGTACTATACCTTTTAGTTTTTACTCTCAGAGCCGTGAAATTCCATTAGTACATTTGTTGCTGACTCTGTAAAAAACGATTTGTGATTCTGAACAAAATTCATTAGTTCCTTTAAACAAACTGCAATGGGTAAAGACCCATCACTAGTAGATACAGGTACAGAAAGTTAAAAGTGGTAATTCTGAAGGGTTATTTTTATTTGCCCTTTACATATTTGGCCAAAATGTATGAATTTCCCCTTCCCCCAGTGAATTTTCTCTCTTCATGAGAAATTTTTCACAAAGAGGAATGTGGAAAATTGGAAGGTGGAAAATTGGAAGGTGGAAAATTGTCCTAGAATCTCAGATAGATATGTGGAAATCTGTCTTAGAATCTCAGAGAGTCTAAATTGCCCTTGACTTACTAGTCAATAGTGATCTATCCCACTTTTTTTTTCCTCAGTAGTGACATAGAATATTAAAAGAAGAGGAACATGAAATGATAAACATTAATTACTTAAAAAAATCAAGTAAATATTTTAACTGAAAATAAGCACAGTTTTAAGTGAGTCCAGATTCATCACTTTTCAATGCAGCTGTCTTTTGGGACACTCAGGCTTGAAGCTTAAGCCAAAATGTGAGAAATGGAAATTTTGTTTTCAAAGAAAATAATCTGAATTGAAACAACCAAAATCCACTCTACAAGGTGTTTTCATCCCCAATGTGTCAACTGCATTTTTAATTTCAAGATCATTCCTTGGGTTTTTTTAGTTTCAGAAATCTGTTAGACAGCAATCACCTTTAAAATACAAAAACTGAGAACATTCTTTAACACGAGGTGTTTCCTTACAACATGAAGACTCCTTTTGAGAGGCTATTCAGTGCAGCCTCTTGGATTAAGGGTATGGGCACAGTGAATTGATTTGCCATACGTCTTCAATATTCTCTACATACACTAAAATTTCAATGCATCCAACTTAAATTTTATGTTAAGACCTTTATTCCTTTCCACTCTCACTTTGTTTTTTGTTTTAATAAAGAACATTCTCTCTCTCTCAACAACTCAGGTTGATATTAGATATGAGAAACAGAATACTTTCTATATGTGCTCAGAGCACTGCGCATTAAACAGTGAAGAAATCATGTTGCCTTTTCCCTCCTCCCCCCTAAATCTTTTCAATTTTATAGGCAGATCAAGAAGTTTTCTGTGTACTTTCATCTCCTTATTTCTGTGGCTTGTCTTGTTTTCAGATCCATTGATAATCACAAAGATGAGGTGATGCAGAAAATAAAAACACAGTTGTTTCAAAGCAAACCTCAATAACAGATATTTTTAATATCTTTTCCCCCCTGCCCTTTGCTGTACATTCTAGAAATAAATACAGCTATTTATTTTCTCTGAGAAGGGGAAAAAGACTGATCTAATAACAGCCCTTTCCCAAAGGTATCTGTGTTCTTTTCTGGTAAACGAACTGCTGACCCAAGGAAAATAAAGTGAGAATATGACCACTGTTATAAGCAGTAGAAATATTAGAGATTAAGTGTAATTGAATGTCAAATTGCCAACTAGATTTAACTCCATTCGCCACAGCTCTTTGGGATAGTGATCATGACAGTTCGCCCAGCTATATCCTGGATGGGATGCACCATCATACGTCTTGTTAGCCTTTACCCTCATTCTACACAGAAGCACTTACCCCTATCATCACCATCATTAAACTCTAAACAGTTAAAATGCTCCCAAACATACAGGTTACTCCACTGCCTCTTTGTCTTTGCTTATCCCTTCTGAACACTTTGGAGCTGCTGCAGCACTCCAGTTCTGAGTCAACCACCATGTTTCCGTGGGGACAACTGTATCATGGTTTTCCTGCTGCACAGCAGCTTCCAGCTCCTCTAGTTTTTTGCTCATGCTATGTGCATTGGTGTAGATGCACTTCAGTTGGGCTATTGATGCCACCACATTTCTGGGGGAGAAGCCCGAATTTCTGTGTGGTCAGCCTTAGGCACTTCCATGTTTTCTAACAAACCAGTAGTCCTTGTGTCTTTGTTGCTGCATGGTTCTTCTCCCCCTATCTCCACTGACATGGCAGACCCAAGGACCATGCCAGCACACTGTCCACTCAAAATGGTGTGCTGTACCTGGTAGTAAACTTTCTCTTAGCATCTTTATCCTGTTCTGCATTGGTGTAGAAGATCTCCCTAAGAAGTGGGTCCCTCTGCATATCTGGCCTTCAGAAGGGAGTCTTCTTTTTTCCTTTTTGGAAGCAGTTTTGACACAGGCACAGACCGACTAAACCTCAGTGATGCCTCCAGCCTAGATCATCACCATTGTCATTGTTCAGTTCCACTTGTATAGCCTTGTACCTACTATACCAGGGCACTGGGAAATTGGAGCAGTCAGAGTGGAGACTGGCCTTCCGCATCCAGCAGGAACTTTTCACCATTGTCCCTTACCCCTTAAGTCACTGTGTTCAGCCAAGTGAAGAAAGGATAAGGAATTCTCTCTATCATGTGTCCTATCTGCCTGTTGGGCCTGTTTTAGGGAAGGTAGGATACAATTCCAGTAGTCAGTCTCCCACTCTCCTTGATATATCCTCAACCTACTCACCTCCCCCTGGAGTTCTGTCACTGAGCAGAGGAGTTCCTCTACCTTGGATGTGCCTGTCTAGTACAGGTACTCAGGTCCAAATTCATCCCACTTAATTTTAGGCCTCAAATTTAAAAGCGTATTTACTTATGTTTCATCTATGCTCAGTGCATAGCTGAAGATACTGAAGCATGCTCAGATGCAGCTGAAGAGGGTAATACACCCTACCAGGATTAGAAAGGAAATCCTAAACAAGCTTCAGTTCAGTACTTTCCAATCCAGCATCGACACCTTATCACCAGGTTACTCAGACAAGATCCGTCTTGCTGCCTTTCCATTTTGTTTCATCCAGATGCTCAATGTGCAGCACCCCAACTTCAGCAGGAGGAAGGGACATTGCTCTCTGCCACTGTAACTTTGTGGTAATATCATGCTCCGACCACAAATATTTGAGATTCCTTTCTCCCTTAAACGTAGACCTGGAGTTAGTCCTTCGTCTTAGCATTTGGCTGATACCTTCTACCCAGTTTCCAGGAGGTTGTTTTGAAGGCTAAAGTAAGGTGGTAGAAGGATTTGTGTTGGATGTTCTTTTTATTTATCTTTGTTCTGCAACACGCATGGTTAAAAAGCTGTTGCGTGTTTTCATTGTTCAGCTGTTGGTACTTTGATTCAATAGAAACTTCCTCTTGGAGGGAGGGACTCTTACCTTCCCAGAAGTCAGCTAAGAGAGGTCTACAGGAGAGAAGTGTCAAGAGCAGAAGAAGAGACAGGTGAGTTGGGGTTTGCAGTATAAGCAAGGACTAGGAGGGCATTGAGCAGAGGCCCAGACCTCAGGGGACCAGGAAACAAAAATATTTTTCCTGTTACTTTGAGATGACTGTGTAGAGTTTGTGAACCCAGGGAACCAGTAGAAGTTACTGGAGAAAGGCTGAGGAAATGATACATTGGACAGAGGAACAGGGAAATTAGAGTACTTAAAGAATATATTTCTCTGCTAAAATAAAATATTCCTTTCAGGTAGTTGTAGAGAGCAATAAGGTTTCCCCTCACCCTCCTTTTCTCCAGGCTGAAAAACCCCAGCACCCTCAGCCACTCTTCATAGGATTCTTGTTCCAGACCCTTCATTTACCTTGTTGTCCTTCCCTGGACACTTACGAGATGATGAAAGAACACTGACTTCTGTGCAAACTTTATGTTGTTTGGATACTGCTAAGTACCAAAGGAAATGGAAATTCTTAAAGTTTCTTATCCTTGTGAGTCAAGGTGTATTAGAGATTTGTGATATATAGACATGATAGGGAGAAAAAGATTCATGGTCATTGACTACTATTGAAACATTAGAAATTTAACCAATACTTTATTATTCATACAACATTTTCAGGTGTTAAAATTTATGTGTATATGTGAAATTTATATTAGGGTTTATGTGATAATAAAACCTTCTCTTTAAGTTGAATGTTAGGCTGCATTGTTTTATAATTCTATCATGGAGAAAATTTATTTTATTAGCCCTAGAATTTGTTTTGTTAAGTTTCTGCTGAGAGTTATTAAGAACCGCTCAATATCAGAGAAAGCTGATAAATTCAGAATACATTTCTTGCTTATTGTCATCAATCTTTTAATAAAGCTTTTTGTTGCACTGAGGCTATTTATTTGATTAATATACTCCAGATCTTGGTGTGAATTTTGTTTCTAGGCAATGCGCTTACTAGCACTTTGCAGTTTTCTTTTCAATTTTAAGTTTCCTTTGCCTTAGTTCAAAGGAAATTATGACTTTTGTGTATGATTTCAGTGCACTGTAAAATCATATTATCTATTTTTGAGAGTGAGAAAATACTCTCTTCTAAATTGTATCATCCACTGGCATAACAAAGTTGTAAAATTGCAAATGTAAAAGCTAAAATAGTAAGGAAAAGGCACAAGCAACAAGTAAACTTGCACAGCTGCTCTGAAAATGTTCCTACTAAAGTGGAGTACAGGTTATTTTTTGTGTATGTTTTTTTTCCCCCACATTTTCTTTGTGGCTGGGATGTAATGCCAGTCATTTCTTTAAAAAATCGTTGCTAATCTGATTTAATGATTTTGTGATGTCATTTATGTTACTATGCCTGACACTGACATTAAAATCTTTTCTGCTAGATTTTCACAAACTGAATTTTGTGTCTTGTCAGTCTTTATAACATTATTAAAAACGTGTAAAATAGGCCAGAACCTTTTAGTCTTTGATGGATGTTTGGAACTGGGAAATGAGATATGACCTGCATGATACAGAGTGGAATTCAATAGAGTTAACAGAGCTGAAGATGTCTATTTGAAAGAAAATTAAAGAACGTTCATTCCACGCATTTTGTTTTAATAAAAGATGAATCTCGGCTTTGTGTAAGTCAGCACAGATTCATGAATACCAAGAGAGGTCTGCGGAGCCCTGGCTGTTAATTGAGAGCCTTCAGAATTAGCAGATTCAACCTTTTGTTTTCTTTGTCTTTCATGTGGAGTATGTGTGTCATTGTAAAACAACAAAACCTGTTGTCTGTATTTTATTTTATGATTACATTACTATTTTAAGACAGATGAAAAGTCTGACTTGAGTCTTATTTCTTCATATTTTGTTCCAGGTACAATGGTTATAAACTGATTAAACGATGCAATGCATCACAAATCAAGTTTCTCTGGTTTTGTGTCGTAAGCAGTCTAAACAAAGTGCACAACAGTATAAAAGGTGCTTAAGTCCCTGTTATACAGCAAGTATCCAGATTCATGATTGAGAGAAGAGGTCCTCTTTCTCATCCTGCATGTTCAAGGCTCGTTTTGAGCTTATTTATCCAATTCTATTCTAGGCTAACTGGCTGAAGTTTGCAATTAGATGATGAAAGCTCTGAGTTATATGAAATGAGATATTAATGTTTAACCAGAAAACATATTCTGAAATTAAGCTGTGATTTTGGGTGAGGGATTTAAAACAAGCAAAAAAAAGATTATTTGTTTTAATTCTGACATTGTTATTCTAGACCCTCTTTTCCTTGTTTTCACTTTCATTTCCTGCTTTCAAGGTTCTCTATTACTTTAGATGCTTGCAATAACTATCTTCATCTTTGAGTCCAGTAAATCAAAATGGTGGCTTTAAAAGCTACTTTTTATAGGCGTTATAAGATGTAGAACAGAACGGAAAATAAGATATTTTCTGGTAAGCACTGATTGTGCTAAGATGAAGTCACTTCTTACACATTTTTGAGTTGTCCAATATTCTAATGCCATTTTTATGCCATTACTTCAGCGCCACTGTAATTCTTACCTTTATACTCACTATACACAAGGCCATCTCATGCTGAGCTGACTAATTTAAACCAAGAACCTGGTTGCTGGACATAACGCTTGTGTTGACCCACTGTTTTTCTTTTTTAGTCTCTATAGCAATTTTTTTTCTGATTGTTTCACATCTCAGTATTAATTCTGACTGTAATTCTTACAATTATTTTAAACAACTGTGCAATCTAACTGGAAGACCCAGGGCTAATTATGACTTGGGGTTTCCTTTTGTTTCAAAAGTGAGTTTATGAAAGTTTTGATATGGCTGAACAATTAAATGCCAGCTAACCACTGCTTGTTCTTGTTTTTGTGTAGTTGTGTGCAGCACTGTCCATCCATCTAGCAGCAACACTGCAGATACAGTTTTGTGCTGGTTTTACTGCTTCGATTCTCTCTCTCATCCCACTGATGGGTGTTTGAGTGAGTGGCTGCATGGTGCTGAGTTGCCAGCTGGTGTTAAACCATGACAAATTTTAATTCACCTGCTGGCTGGCTGACAATTATCTTTAAACCAAGAAATCTTGATTGCAGATTTTCTCCAGTTCAGTAAAGGATCTTTTCTTCATAGTTTACCATATCTTTCTGTCTCTTGCTAGAGGTGAGGTTTTAATGGGGTTCTAGACTTTCTCTTCTGTAACTACTGCTTGGGCTAGTGTGGAATTACCTATGGAATAGTTGCTGCACAAAATGGAAGTGTAGCATTTAATGTCTCTAGTTTTGATGTGCAGGCTGTTAGTCTTTGATCCTACAAACTCTCCCAAATGAGCTACTCCAGGGTTTTAAGGCCTTTAAGGGTAAGCAAGTTGATACAGGATTAGCATATAAATATGGGTTTTCTGTGTTCTGACACTTATCTTTATTATTCCATATTGTGCAGCAAGGAAAAAGGCCAGGGTAAGATCCAATCCAGTTAGGACAAAGATGTGGGTGCCAGGACAGAAAAGTGACGTGCCAACTGTCATCAGCTTTAGTGAAAATGTCTGCCAGAAGCATCTTGGGTAGCTTAAAGCCTCATAAAAATGCTAATTATTTTTATATTTTTGGTAGAAAACAAAAATCATAGCAATTTATGCATACAATTGGTTTAATTAGATGTATAAATACATTGTGGAGAGTATTGCAAAATATTTTGGGACTGCAGCTCTAGGAGGTAACAATTTAGGTTTCTTCCTACAGTTTGGTAACCTGTTTTATTTATTGTCTTGAATTAGCTTTCTGACTCTCTTGCTGAACTCAATATCTAGGTATTAAACAAAAAAAATATATTAAAAGGCATTAAATGTATTTATTCCTGTTTCTTACATTATTGAGTCATGATGACTTGAGGAAAGAGCAGGACAACCATCAGGAATGTAACCTAATTTGATTTTATTGAAGTAAAAATCACACTTAATTAGAAATAATTTTCTTTCTTGCATCATTTCCTTTAGAAAAAAGAGAAGTGAAACAAGTTCACTTTCTACTCAGTCCATCTGGATTCCTCGGTTTGATTCAGCGTTCATTCTATGTACCAGGAATTTATAAAGAATTCTGTAAGTAATCGGTGTCATGTTCTTTTTATTCATAACAAGATGAAAAGACCTAATACAAAATGAATTTTAATGTGGTCCTTCAAAGCACGTAATATGCTACTAGTTGACATGTAACTTGCTACATCAATTTGGATTTTATGCATTAAGAGTAGGGAACAATGACACACTACTTGTGTTCACGTTACATCAAGCTGTACCACATTCCTACCAGATATGTGGTGAATTAATCTGTTGCAGTTTTTCCACCAGCAAATAATGATTACTCTAAAGCCGTTATGATTTCAGCCTTTTCTTGACATTTGTTGTAGTCTCAGTGACACGCTATTACCCTTGTCACAATTTGGTGTACAACATCTCTCATTCAAACACCATTCATTACCCTTGGGCTAGACTCACATTCAGTACATGTCAGTAAAGGGGCAGGAGGTCAAATCTCAGTAAATTAGCTGTCCTCCGTGAAAAAAACCTCATCTCAGAAGATAATTTACCTTTAAACAACTGTAAGATTTCCACTTCTGTAAAGTTAGATTCAATTTGGGCTGTACACTGGAAGACCTGCTTGCAAAACGTGTTTACTCTTTTTTATATTTCCTAGGTTGTCCCCAAGTACCAATTTGTGCATACTGATCTCTGTGTGACACAGTCTGAATGCATAGTACTGTAGAATCAACAGCAGCTCTGAAGTCCACAGCCCGAACTGCATTTTGATTCTCTTCTTCCACCAATGTTAGAGTGTGAAATTTTGTTTGGGAAAATATAAACTCTTCATTTCATAAATCATCTCTTTTTTGTACCAAATGAAATCAACTGTTCTTTGATTTTCATCTTTGAAGCCACCTTGTATTAAAAAATACTCTGGTTTTACACTCTGGTTGTAATCCTGTCAATGTAATTTATACAACTGGCTCAAACTGGAATTTTATGCACCTAGTTAAGTAGTCGTCATGAAATATATATAGATACATCTGAACTGTGTATTACTTCCTAGCCTGTAAGGCTGATTTTATGGTGTGGCTGTGCCTCAGATTCTTTCTCTGAAACACCTGGGTGATGGTTCAAAGAGTCTATATGGGGAGAGGCTCAGACTGATTATGTTCAGTGATGATATTACATCTGGATCCTCAGTTTGGGGCTTCAGTCCCTACGCTGACCCTCAGTGCTGCTGATCCTGTTGATCTGGGAGTGTTTTTGAGTGCAGTGGGACTTTTTTTCCCACCCACTTGTACAGGCTCACATTCAGCAATCCCAGACACCCTGTGTGAAAGCACATCTAATAAATATATGGCAGGAACTGGTGTTCCTGCCAGCTCTCTGTTCTCAGCCTGAGTCCAGCAGATATGAGAGGAAAACACTTGGTGTGGTTTGAACTCTCCAAACAAGTCTGGTCTTCTCTTCACTGAACAGATCTTGCAACTGGAGTATTGTATTGTAGGCATGTGGTCTTACCACCTTGGGGCACATTTTAAAGGAAGAGAGTTTGTTTTGCTAAGTCTTCTACAAAGGTACTAAGGCATTCTTCATGGAAAGTGCCATTCCTGTGCTTCTGAATCCTTGGCTGGCATAGGGTCCCACTGGTCTCCTAATGACCTGCGCTGGGTCTCAGCTTTGACCAAGAGGTGACTAAAGACACATATCTTTGTTCAGAAACTCCTGCTGAGTCTCAGCAGTCTTTTTCCAGATCGCTCTTTTACAAGACTGTTTCTTCCTCAGTCATTAAGACAGAGGATAAGTGGCTTGCCCAATGAATCCGAGAACCAGAGCCTTCCTTCACACAAGCTGTGACAATAGTCACTTTTTAAAGCTAACCGTAGAAGAGCTATATGCCTTTTCCAGGTTTGAATCTGTAACACTTGATTTACAATGTATAATGACTTCTTTCAGACTCATTAAAATCAAAGCAATTTGGGGTACAGTTGGTGAATTCCCTTGATACAACCACATCTTCATTCCCTGATTTTTGACTATTCCTATGAAATTAAAGAAAGACAAAAATCCAAGTTTTTTTATAACAAACATTGTACCTCATTTAATGAAAAAATACAAATTTGACTCCAGCTTTCAACATTATGTAAATTACATTTATATAAAAAACCAAATTGAATGAGTTACAGAGACCTTAAAATCAGGGTTCTCAGTGGAACCTGACATCTTTTTTGCAGTGTTTTTAATAAGGTTTAATTGTTTTAAGCTGAGTGATCTATGAAGGTCTTACCTTTGTGAAAGGCTTGTAGGTGTGGGTTTTGCTGTTGCTATTTTGGAGCCAGAAATAGTTGTGTGTAATTAAGGATCCACAGGTAAGGTGAGATTTTGTGTTCATTGAAAGGGACTTAGCAAGGATTCATGTGGTGTGACATAATTTTGTTCATTAGGATAAGAAGCTTATATTCTTTCACTGTAATCACTTCCACATGAGAAAAGCTAGAGCTCGATAGTGATTGACTAGAACTTTACGTGGCCCTGTTGTTGAGCACTGAGTGTATTTGGTTCTGCACTGTTCTCTAAAAACATTACATTTTCCCACGCCGTGCAAGTTGAATGCATTCATTTAAAAATAAAACCACTGTGAAGGTTTTTACATTTCAGACTGAAATGCAATACACATCATATTTTCTCATATATAAATATACACATAATATATACATGTATCAAGCCAAAGACACGATTAGAAGAAATGCTGGCTGGGCAGTAGGTAATGATATAATGGAAGCATACTTATCTGTAACCACAGAAGAACTGCTGATGTGATATTACATAAATTGATTTTTGGAAAAACGTTTCTTAAAATATAAGGAGGGATTAAAACCTTGTAAGTCTGTAGAACTGACAGCCAAAAAGTCATATAGACTAGCCACTAAGAAACAAAACAAAACAACAACAGCCAAGGTGTTTGAAAGTCAGGATCTTGCTTACTGTTTTTACGTGACTGTCATGCGATAAGAGATGACCAGAGTCATCATCCCCTTTCTCCAGTGGAAGACAGGAGTAGAGGAAGTATGCAGGCATAGTGGGACCAAACATGCAGACATCTAGGGTGTGCCTGCATATCCTTTTCCCTTGCCCCTCAAGCAGACAGGTGCCTCAGGCACCTTTCTATTCTGATTAAGCCTTGAGTAATTTCTGACTTCAGGGTACTGCATGCTGAGCATGCTGATTGTCGTTTGCTCACTTCAGAGGGTACTGACTCCCTTAGATCTTTCTCTGTGGTGTCTGCTTCTTCTGTATAGAGAGCCTAAGCAAATTCCTTTGGAAGGCTGAATTGCCTATAAGTTACAGATATATAACTTATGGTACTTTGACACATAATTTTGGATAGCTAAACTTTTATGGGAACTGGCCTACTTTTCATACTGACCTTGTTAGGAGTTTTCCCCAAAAGTTTTGTATTGTAACCCTGGAAGTGCTGTCAAAATTATTACTGCAATAAAAGGTGCATCATAATTTATATGCCAGCAGAAGATCAGGGTTTAAACGGTTTATGGCTCCTATTCCTATCTGATCTCTGCTGGTAAGACAGAAAAGAGTTCCTGACCTGGGAAAAAATATCAGAGGGACCATAGAAAAGACAAAAGATTTCAAGACAAGACAAAAGACAAGACAAAACCATAGCTGACTTGTGCTGGCAACAGTCCTGCTGTGAGTGGGAGATTAGGCAAGAAAACACCCAGAAGTACATTCCAACTCAACATTTTTCCTATTCAATATTTTTTACAGGGCTCCTATAGGGTTTTTCTATATTTTTTTTTCTGAAGCACTAGTAAGACTACAAAAAACTCCATTCATTTCTAGAAGAGTAAGTGTCAAAGACTTAATAAATATATTATATTATATTATATTATATTATATTATATTATATTATATTATATTATATTATATTATATTATATTAATGAAGAACAGTTCCAGACTTTTGAGGAAAAAAAAAAAGGAGAATCTTAAAGACAGACTCTCGTTTAAGGAAAAGTAGGAAGGAATGTCTTGGAAGAGGCCTAACTGGAATGGAAGTAGTTTGGATTCTGTCCTAAATGGGTTCTTGAACTTCAGGCCAACCAGTAGAGGAGCTGTTAAAAGCTGTGGAGGTCATATTGCTCCTGTAGTAATAAATATGTTCATAAAGGAAAAGGTGTTAAAGTAGAGGTTTATGTATTTAAACAGCAGCAGAGAGAAGGGGACTTTTGTAGACTCTGGCAAGATTCCAGCCCTTGTAGCTCAAGGAAATGAGGGTTATCTGCTTGCCTCCTTGCAAATACCAGCTCTCTGAAATTCACCAGCCTGTGAAAAACAAGCTACCTGTACAGGAGTATTATAGATGCTAACTAGATTAGATCACTATGCAACCCTATTCTTTTGGAAATACCAGTTGCTGAACTGAGCTTCTCCATTCTCACTGTGTGCAAAAATTGAAGGAAAAGCGTGGTGGTTGAGTATACAATGAGATGTCTGAAATTTTCCCTTTGGGGTGTTCTTGAATATAGACTAAGCCTGAGACTGAGTTAGCTCTCAGTCATGAACAATGACATGTCTGAATTTGAACAGACCTGTGCTTGACTGACAGTATAAACTTAACTTACAAAGTGGCTGTAAGCTTAAAAATACCCCTTATTACTGTCTGTAATCAAACTGCACTATCTCATCCTTAATGAGGTTGTGGCAGGAGAATGAGATATGCTTGTGTAAATGCATCGGGAAAAATCAGTACCACTCTAAAGTAGGCCCATTATTAAATGAGATGGAGAATTAAATTACTAATGACTTTGAAATGGCTGAGATAAAGAAATTCCATGCCAAAGCTGCTTTTAATAAGATAAATAATGTTAGGTCAGTTAGGTGTGCTGGAAAACCCCCACTAAACTGTGAATTCAGTGTGAGAGAACAGCTAAGGAAATAAAGTTTTGAACATGACTGCTACTACCCAGTAAAATGAGGCACTCTCCAGTGCACCTGCAGTACTAAAACACCTCTTATCCCCTGCACTGGCTAATACTTGGACTGTATTGTCCAAAACCACCTTAAACTGTTAATTCTATTAAAAGAAATAACTTAACAGTGCCTTGGCCTCTAGCTTGCCTCATTCATGCCTTTTCTTTTGTCCTGTGGCCCTGTTTTGACAGAAGCGTTTGCACTGCCTTATATCTAACTGCATTTTTGTAGTTTTCCACTGGGACAAATAACTTCTACAGAGTAATGAGCTTTATTAGCTTGAGTGAAGGTAATTCAACTGTATTGCTTCCACTAAACAAACCAATTTTTCAGCTCAGGTATGTCTTCATGGCAGAGCATTCATTGTACTGTTTAGATTTACTCTAATTAGATGTTAAGATGAAGATTTCTTACTGCTGCTGGAGCTGGCACTGACTGCCATTTTTGCTCTTACCAGATTTTGTTCTAGATGTTTCCTCCATATTATGCCTTTCATTCTCTCCTTTTCTACTCAGGTCATTAAATCCTACCTAAGTGATTTTTCCAGTCACACTCTTTTGCCTTTCATACACCACTTTGAACCCTCTCTTCTTTTTGAGGAATGTGGTACATTAGGAAGGCTCATTTGGAAATGAAATGCCCATCTTTTTTATCTTTTTTTTCATGCTCATAAAAATATGAGGTGCATTAGAGTAATGTAATCTTGAAACAATCATCCTGAGAGGTGTGAAATGTCTTTCTTTATTGAGGGTTTCCTGTTTTAATATCAAGGCGATTAATGATTGTAAGGGTCAGTAGCTCAGCAGAAGCTAAATTACTGGGTGATATGTTGTTTTATAATCCTCAGTTTTTGATACTGAAATACCCAACTATTATTTATGCAGATGTAAATGCTTTCAAGCTGCTTTTCTGGTAACAATACTAGTTCTGTTTTTTGATGTAAACAAAATAAGTTGGATGATGAAAACCGGAGATGTTAAGGCCAATAGACATACTTATACTTTTCTACAGTAGAACCAGAAATGGAACAAACATTAGCTTTATTACGGTATTTATCAGAACTCAAGGTTTTTAATTTACAAGGATCTTTCACACTATTCTAATTCTGCCACAGAGATGTTCCAATGGAAGCAGGGAGTTATAAATCAGAAACAGAGAATGATCTTTTCTAGAAGAACATTTAAAATAAAAAATCAAAGAAACCAAGAAAAAAGGAAAAGCCAAAGGGAGCCTAATTTTTCTGCCTCCCAGATCATTAATTTTGTTTCTAAGATATTTTCTGAGCCATATTCATTAGCCATTCCTCATCTGGTGTTCCTGTTCCATTTCATCTCCCCCAGAAACACGATTATTTCCTACCAAGAAATGGTTGCTGATTAGGGAGGGAAAATCAGAAGATGAGAGACTGCAAACATTGCCTCTCTGCTCCCAGATATGGGGAAAGAATGCCAGATGGTGAGGGAGCCTTTCCTTGGAAATTCAGTGGGGGATAAAAGGACAAACACAATATCAAATACTGAGAATTATCAGGAAGTATAATGGAAAAAGAAGTGGTTTTCCTGCTGTTTTAGAAACAAGATGTGTTGTTCTCTGCATTTGAATTTCAGTAACTTCCTTGTGAATTCAAAGCTCTTGTACACTGCATACTTTGTAGAATATTCAGACAACCTATAAAAATTGCTTGAATATCTCAAATCAAGAATAGCACCTAGATATGTCATTAATAAAACATTTTGTATCTGATGCTAAATCTAATGAAATCTAACAAGTGATAGAGAATGATTTGTAAAAGGTCAGACAAAAACTTAGAAAATGTTAAGCACATTATTTTGGCTTCTCATTTGCATTCTAAGACTTTGGTGAATTTACATTCTTCTTTACACTGCTTTACATTAAAGTAATGGCATAAGGTAGCCTTCTTATAAATGAAAAAGTGGCATGTACTCTGTATCTTACTGCTGAAAATATTGATAATATAATTAACGATGCCAGGGAAAGAAGTTTCAGGAAAATGAAAATCAGATTATTACTGGGTCTGACAGATATCTAAGAAATGTGGGTTAATAAAAATGAAGCTCCTGAATTTGACAGAAACACTTTGATATTCTCCTTGAAGAAGTGAAGATTGTTAAAATATTCTTAGGAAAAATCCTTAAATACCAGAACTAGGGTTAGCACTGAGAATTGCAATCTGAATCTTCAGTCAATTCACCTTGTCAGAAGAATCATGTTGTAGCATATGCATCACCTGACTCATACTATAGCATTTTTGGATCAAAACTATCAATGATCATGGTTTGGAATTACGTAAATTCTGTGCACAGCAGCAAGAGTAAATCATGTTAAAACACAGTGACAGTACTGCTTGCACAGTCTTGCAAGGAGTAAATTTACCCTGTAACTCTGGTTCTGAAGGAAAACTGACATTTCCTTGTAACATGTACTGAAGTATTTTGAAGAATATTGGTGTATGTGGTTGAAAATTCATGGTTTTTATTTCTTTAGCAGCTTTGATAACAAGAAGAGGTAAAGAAATGTTTTGTCACAGTTTTCAAAATATCAGAGAAAAAGTTAATTTTAGTTTTTTATGTTTATCTAGACTAAAGACAAGAGAGTGGTAGAAATGCACTCACTCATGGAAATCAAGTGTACGCATCCACCTTCATACTAAGGAAGTTTGTTACTAAAACCATACTGTTTTTCTGTAAAATTATCTAATGCTTATTAAGCATCTTAAGTATTATTTCAAACACAGAGTTTTGTGCTGAATGCTCACCCTTACTGGTGTCTCTTTGGAGATTTAATGCAGCAAAGATATACTAACATTTTTCATGTGTTTTTTGAAATGTGAGAAGAAGCTCATGCAAAGTGCTTTATTTATGTTGGTATCTATAAAGCCAGGGGAAAAAATTCCTTGCTGAAGTTAATTCCTTTTTTTTTTTACTTATTGTTCATGTATTATGCAACTACTGGAGTGTAAAATATGTGGGTTTTAAAAAAAAATTATCTTTTTCTCAGACAGCAAATTCCACCTTTATAATGTGATTTTAATCCTACCCACTGAATGATAAAAAGTAAAAAAACTTTGAATAGCCAGGGTGTAAATTGTACAGACAAATAATTTTTGAAATGAGAAAAACTTAAATAAAGATTAATTTTACTATCCAGTGTATTTGTTTCACAATACTACATGCATGATATCAGCATATTGCAATACGACAATCCAGAGCTGAATTAATACTGTCACTTTGTTATTTTGCACACATATTTTAAAAGTCTTAGTCTTTTAAGCACAGTTTCACTTGAATTACTGCTCATTCACGCTATGTGCCATTGCAAGGCTGATTTTTGAAGTTCATCCAATAGTGATTTAGAAATGACTTTAGAAAGACTGTAATTGATTGCAATCATAAAGTGCAGCTGTGTACAGTGGAAAAAAAAGCAAAAAACAAAAGGTCTCTTACAAAAGAAAGTGATTTAAAATTTAATTGAGATCTGGAGCAATTCTAATTATATTAAGATTTCTCCACCTGTTTGTGTAATGGAAGACAAGATAAAAATTTGTTTATTATTCAAATTCATTAATATTGTGATTCAAAATATTCAATTTTTAATTTTTTATACTAGAAAATGTTCAATATTAAGTATTATACAAAGCAAGATAGAGTTTGCAGCTTGAGACACCTACATATAGCTGTCCACATGCAAATATCTGTATGTTTAGCTGGGTCAAACAGGCCAGTCCCGTGCATATGTCATGGGTACTGCTGGGTGTTGCAGGTAGCACAAGGTGACTCTTTTCTTGGCAATTGAAGCTCAACCGTGTCCAGTTCAATTAATGTGTCCTAGGTAATGGCTCAGCTGTCTGCTCACCAGACATCTGTTTTAGGGTGAGAGTAACAGCTCTTTGGGGTTCTATTCGCTTGGCTAAACATAGGGATCTGGTGTCATCTGGGATGTCATAGAGATTCTGAGGCATCATCTTACAGCTGCAGCAGCTTGGGGCGTACAAGAGACTGCGTGGACAGTGGGGATACCTCAGGACATGTTAAACAGCTCGATGCCTGTGTGTGGACAGTTCCATGCAGGCTTCATCAGCTTGATTCAGTTGCCTACACCTAGGAGATTTAGAGGTGGGACTTATTTGCCTGAGCATAGGTGATCTGTGTTATGAGATGCCCTAAATTGCAACTCCAGACCTACTGATATTTCTCTACAAGTTATGGCTTCAGTCATCACCAGGATGATTCAAGTCACACAAAGGCATATCAAGTGACACTTGATGCTACATCGAGATCATTTAATATTATTTCAAATTTCATTTAAGAGACATCCTAAGCATTTGTATTAAACTGGTGAATGTGACAAGAGAAGCAGAGAATCTTATCCTTAGGGAACAGCAGCTAGAGGCCAGCTGGGATGGCTTTTCACTGGTAGTGGTGATGCCTTGAGGTGGCCACCTAAAAACAGAGACTAGACAAAAATAAGAGAATAATAGTAGGTATTTATTTGAAGGGCCTTCAAAAGTACACCCTGGGCAGTCAAAAGGCTACACCCAAGGTGGACCCCAGGTCATGGGTTCTTCACACTTTTATAAGTTTGGTCCATTTGCATATCAGGGTTAATTCTCCAATTATAACCTCAGTTAATGATGTAATTACCCCAAGTTTGCCCCTCCTTTCGTGGCTTTAGTTTACACATTTTGGGACCTGGTATCCTTGAAGAGCAAACCTAAAGAGGCTTGTTATGTCTAACCAGCATGAGAGAACAGTAGTTAACAGGCCACAAGAAACTTCAGTTACACACACACTAGGCAGTACAGGATTTGAAAAATATAAAATTTAAAACCTAAGGCATCAATGGAAGTGTTGTTTTAGATACTTGATAAGAATTGCAGATGTACACTGCTTATAATGAGTATTTTTAACTTTCAGGTAAAACCCTATATGTAGGTGCCTAAACACAGGTATCTTTGTGATCTGAATTCTGTCAAAAAGGATGTCTAAAAATGTCTATAATAAAAATGGTTGTCAGAACCAAGAGAATAGTCATTAGTGTTATTTTTAAGATTAGCTAATAAAATACTATGCTAGCCTCTTTTAAAATTATTTCCATCCAATACACAGTGTTTCTCTACGTTTCTGTTTTTTTAAGTCTTTTCTACTACAGCATTACTTGTTATTTCTTTGTCTGCAAAATAAAGCCAAGATCTCTCTTCCATAGAAATGTATTTGGCTCTATCTGAAAGCTAACTCTAAATTAATACATATTAAGTCTCTCTGGCTCCTTTTAGCCTAGTCATTATGTTTCCCAAGATCCTTTAGGTACAATTAGTCTAGTTCAACATAGGGGAATCGTGGGTCTCCTTGTGATGCTCTATGTAAGGAGCAAAGCTGAAGGAAGCATAAAATGGTATGCATTGTTTCTTACTGCATTTCCACAAATATAATCATTTTGGTAATTCCTCAACTATCTTTTGCTTACATTTGGTCAGACTTTATGCTTCTGTCCTCTTCGAATTTAAGTCCACAGGCAGTAGTAGACATACTTCTGTACTGCTAAACTGATGTCCAAGGGCAGGGTCTGACACAGGACTCTGATTTGGTCTGTCTGCCTACATGTTAGCCCACTCCACAGATCAGTTTTGTTCTGCTTCCACTAGCCATCTCCAGATGAAATTTGCCATAAAGGAAACTAGCCCTAAGCAGTGTAGATGTGTGCCAGTTAGTGTTGGACTTCATGTCTCTCTGTCATTTAGCAATGCAGCGTATAACAACAGTGACTCTAACCCTTTTTTAAGTACTCTCTTTTCCCCAGGACAGTCTTTCTAAGCTACAATTCATAATAGCAATTCCTTTCTTCATAATGCAGCTGTCTGAGCAACATGTTTTTATGAGATTGAGACTGGTACATCAGCTACAGTCTACCTCATCATAAAGAAGAATGTGGTTCGCAGGTACCAGCTCTGACAAAGACTGGAAAGTCACAGTTCAGTGATATGAAGCCTGCCTTCTGTTTAAGTAACTCTGTTTAAAAGACTCTTATAATTACTATTTTGTCTAAGACACTGAACAGCAATCATAAAATTCCATGTCATTGTGTCACTTTAAATGGCCACCCTGACACTTGATCGAAGGACTACACCTTTTTCTCTTGAATTATCTGATGCAGAGCCTGCATACTATGGAAATTTTCTTAAATGGTATTTTATATGTTTAAAAATATCACAGGCCCAGATTTAATTTAGTTTTGTTTGGAATCCAAGATAATTAGCCCTGGAATCAATCTATTTTAGAGAAAATGTTTTCAGCTGCAGCTGCAGGCAGATATTTTAGTTTCAGACACAATAGCCATAGTTAATTATCCAGTCAACAATAATTCTATTTAGTCTGAGGAGAAAAAAGCCACCCAGGTTTTCATTTTCAAGCTTTAAATCAGCAGATGCTGGAACTTAATCAGTCTTTGTCTAATGAGAAATTAAGCACTGTCCCTAGAAAACAGATTTCACTCCTGTCTTCTAGGATGAAAATTTAAGTTTAAATTTGCCTCAAAAAACCCCCAAAATTGCACTTTTAGTAGCTACAAGGAAAGTGATATGAGGTTAAGCTAGGAAAGGTCATGCATTACAAAAGATTACACTTGGCATGGAAACACCTTGAGTGATTTCAGCTGGAAAAGCTGACACAAAAGAACACTAACCTATTTCACAAATGCTTTGCAGTTAAAATGCAAGGTAAACATTAAAATAAACTTTTTTTTTCCCCTCTAAAGGAAGTTCACTACTAATTCTGAAATATCTATCAGCACTGGACCTCTAACACAGGAATTGAAACTCTTAGACAGCAGAAACAGAATAAAACTAAAAACATAATAGGTACCTTGAAAAGAAGCTTTTGCTTTCTGATGTACTGTGCACATAATCTGCCTGATATCATCTTCTTTAAATCCCTTACTTGAGAAGGAAAAAGGTACAGTAATACTCCAGAACTATTATACAGATATCTATCTAGAAAGGAAGGGTCCATAACATAAAGGCAGAACAGTTCTGGCTTTCATACTCTAATTTTCTTTTCTTGTAGGGAAAAAAAACCCCAGTGTTTTCCTTCCTGTCCCTCAAACTGCGTAAGGTGACCTGCAGACAAATGCACCTGGTGTGTGTTGTGATCTCCTTAGAGGAAATCATTCTTCTGTGTTGGACCCGATGCTCATCTGGCCTATGAATTCAGGTTTCTCTACGTGAAAACCAGGGCCTGTAGGAAAGGTGGACATATGAGCAGGAAACTGGCTTTATGAAGTGTTGGGTTGTGGAGCAGGTATGCACATCATCAGTGCTTTTCAGTTTGGTTGCTTCCTGCCTGATGGAGGAATGTGCCAGCAGGCAACGATTGTTGACACTCAGCTAGAAGGAGTGAAAGCGTAGAGGGTGAGATCCTGCCATCTCAGTGGTTCTCTACAGCTCCTGGCAGTCTAATGAAGCTGAAGCCATCCAAAGACCCGTGCTGTTCTTGCCCAGTATAGTTAAACAATTACTATACTGAATGAATTTTGAAGGTGGTAACCTTTTTCTCCAGTTACATCTTTATGTCTGCTTCACTGCAAGAGTGCTGCCATTGGTTTGTCCTTTCTTCAAGAAAGAAGGACAGGGGACTTTTGAGCTTCTGCTCAAAGGATCCATACCTGTCTCTTACAGATACGTTGACTTTCCAATATTTTCAGCTCCTCTGTCCTGTTCAGTATGACTTACACTTCCAAACCCAATGGGTGTAATTTCTTCTCCTTATCCCAACATGCAAACTAATATTACATGCATTTTGTGCCTTCTCCCTTTCAAAAGTGTAGAAATCCTCATTTCCTCCTGCACTAATCAGAGGAGTGAGGTATTAAGAAACCCTCTTCAAAGTGTGGCTTCCTGGGGCTCTCTTGGTTGCCTGTGACATGGCCAATCACAGATTCACATAAATGCAGCTTCCCAGCTACAGAGCTGGGTCTAACAATGTTGTGCAATAGCTATTTTTTCTATGTGTTTCACTGTGTCACAGAAAGGGACTGTAATTCTTTATTAAGGAGATGATACAATCATTAAGACAGTAACTGAAATTAATAGTCTTAACCTACGTTTAATTCATGGAAAATAAGACATCAGGTATTAGGGACTACATTTTTTTAGGATAACTTTGAAAGGGCTGGGGAAAAGTTGAGCTGAAGAACTATGTAACTGTTAGAAACAAAGATATTTGGAAAAAAATGGTGATCCTTTTTACTTTTTAAATACATTGATTCTGGGTGTAATAAAATCATGTACTTTTTGAAGAGAGCACACAAGAGTAAGGTAGTCACAGAACACATATTTTTGTCCAAAAACTGGAGAAAAACCATGAAGAGTTAGCTAAGGTGAAACATTATATTTCTTTTTTAATACTAGAAAAGTGAGTGTCACTGGGTATTTTTGTAATCAAGTTAGAGTTGAGCAGAGGCTACTTTCACTTTACATGTCACAAAACATATCCTTATGATTTCAGTCATTTGCATGTATCAGTGCTAATTATAATTACTCCAGTTAAAATATTACTTTGGTTGTTTTTTGCACTTTTTTTGATTAATAAATCTCTAGAGCAGTCTGCAGAGAGAAGTAGTCTCTAATTTGGATTAGTACTGAATTGTTTGAATAAAATGAAATAGTCCATTTGGCTTAGAGAAAAAAAAATTACAGATATATGTTAGCTGGTTTTTAAAGCAATTTTGAATATACATACCTGCTGTGCATATACTTATATATAGATTAAAAAGATTATATCTTGTCTTTTTTTCAAATACATCGGCTATTGACCGAATAGATAGCAATAGCTCAAAGTACAAAATGAGCTAGAGTTTACTGTGTCAATGATCTGTGGATTAGACTCCCCAGGTACATACTCATAAGATAAAGCAAATGACTCCTATGGAATCAAACTAGGCTATCATGGCAAAGAATTGCAGATTAAAGATCACTTGGAATAGTTAGGATTGCAGTGGAGCAAACATAATGGGTTTCCTATTGCCAAAGTATTCTCAATTACAGTTTTTATTTTCTGTTTATCCAAAAAATAGCAGAGTAGATTAAAGGTGAGTGTAAAGGCTTTCTCAGCTTGGATGAAGGTATTGAGGTGACATGGAAGATTTGAGTCATGTCAAAATCCCATTCAATGTGGTTACTACATGTGTAAAAACACTGGAGAGAATGAGAAAGCGTTTCAGGTGTGTTGGGATTCCTCTGTCTTACATTAACAAGCAGTGATTGATTCAGACCAGTCGGAGAAAAAATGACTTTTGGAGGCTATTTAGTTAGCATGAGGAGAAAGAACCTTCTCTACCTATGAAAGGCTTTGGTTCTCATTTTTATAACACAAATTTCCCAAGCACTGCCACAGTGTGAAGACAGAGCAGGAACAGAGGCCAAGAGCAGCAGAAGCCTGAGAAAGTCATGGGTAGCCACAGCCTCCACTGAACATGAGGAAGAATGGACACAGTCAAGAGGGTAGATCACACTCGCTCGGTGAAGAAGGAAAAGCAATTTACATGTACTAGAAGAATGAACAATATTGTACAAAAGCAAATGGGATAATCATGAGTGGTGTACTGGCATTACAGAGTAGCTTGTTTAAACTATGTCAAAATGCAGAGGATTTATTTTAGTAAATTATTTATTTTATGTGAAAGTTATATAGACAAATTTAAAAACCTAAAGGTCCTTCATTTACAATCACATGTACATCCTACGCTTATTCATAACAACCATAACATTTTGGTTGTTAGTTTAGTCATAAGTATAGCAAAAGAATTAACATGACAGCCATTCTTTTTCTATGCACGGTATAGTGAAAAACTCCCCAAAATTCATATCTTGGATCTTTGCTCTCTGTTTGCCAGTCCTCCTGTGGGCCCATATAGCAAACAGCTGCACTTTTCACAGAAAAATAGAAAACAAAAGCCATACAGTATTAAAAGTTTAGATACAGAATTTTAAGATTTAAGGGGACAACGCTCACAGGACTTGATTAGACAGCAGTGATTTATCTTAAAATATGTTACACTGAAATCTTTTAATCTGTGTGTTATCGCAAGCAGATATTTAAATCATATTGAAGTTAGACATGCTTGCATTCATCTGTGTTTTCATGATGGAAGACCCTACATTCAGTGCAGTGTGATGGAGCATGTCCAATGGAAAATCTATTTTGATAGTCATGGAAGTAGAATAAAGAGTAGGTATAAAAGAGTATTTTCTAACGGGAACTAGCAGAAGTTCCTTGGGCGCTGATTACTTCCCTGAGTACAGTAAATATCACTAGTTAATGCAGTAAAAGACCAGCACATGAAGTGCATTGGCAACAAAATTTTTACCTCTTGTAATACTTGATACTATAGAAATAGCAGACTTTCCAGGGACTTCTTATAAAAATTGAAATCTGCTTGACAGTTCTAATTTTTTTTAAAGCAATTTGATGTTGTATGAGATGAAAAAAAAAAAAGAAAGGATCCAAAGCCATGATTTATTTTTGCTTGAGGCTAATTAAGGAAAATGAGAGTGTAAGTTTTGTAATTTGTGAATATTGGCATGCATGGTCAATCAAGGGGGAAGAAAGCTGAGAGCTCATAAAACACAGGCCATCTGTCTTCTTTGCAGATAATTAAGTATAGTACAACCTGTGGCAAAATGACAAAAGTATAGTTATTCAGTATGGGGATATTAAGGAATGTGATTTATAAGTTAGTAGTTGGTTAATAATTATTTTTCATACAGCATTGAGATCACACTTCTTTTCTCTTGAAATGTATTTTCAAGGAAATACTATTGGATGGAAGATAAAATTCCAGAAAATATTATTTTTGATCATGTCTACAATTGAACTGTAATGAAAATGTTCAGTTATTTAAAATAAAAACCCATTGAAAAACTTTTCGTAGTTTAACAAAATAATTTTAAAAGGTTTTTTTATAGTTAATAATATGAAGTCTTCCTCAAAATTGGCTGAAGTTGAAAAACCCTTTCAGAATGGAGGGAAAGTAATAAAGATGATATATGCATCTGTTTGCTTGACTATGTTAGAGGAGTGCCTAGTCACACCAAAAGACACTAAAACTTGTCCTAAACATATTATTTGAAATATTGTTGAATGGATGTGCAGTGACCCCATGAGGTCATGTTGTTCCTGGGGTTTTGGGTGCTTCAGCCCCGTGTGCTTCACAACTGAAATGTATTTGATTGTATTTTCCCCTGTAGGATGTTTGAAGGGCAAGTGAAGGCATTTCTATGTTTTGAAAGCTCAGGTGCCCTACAAAACTCTTCACTGTAAGAAACACCAAGGGTTCCTGTGAAGCCTATGAAGACCCTTTGAAGATGTTATCACTACCCTTTGGAAGTTCTGCAAAGTTCTGCTGTAAATGAATTGGGTCCTGGTTACTAAGATTACTCCTGCCAGTGAATTTTTAACTCTCTACGTCTTTTAAAAGTTACTATCATCACACATTAAAAACATACATAGACCAATTGAAGGTGAATGTGTAAAAGACGCGCAGAAATGTAACTGAAGCAGAATTTTGGTAGTAGAGAAACTGACTACACTAAATGTGCTTAAGTCTTTGACATATAAATCATCACAATAATACATAAAGTGTAAAGGAAATGTAATTAAATTTGAAGTGGAAAAGTTGGGTATGTGCTCAGTCAGTATTTACAGTCCATTAGTTTTTCTCAATGTGACAGCAGTATCCCTCAAAAGCATTGGATTTGCTACTTAAACTTTAAAATCACAGAGAGAAAGCATTAAAAGGTGGCTTGGGTGATTGACCTTCATTAGTCATTGATGAAATTTCTTCTGCTGCTCATTGCCTTTCTAGGCATTGGCTAGTGCCTTGCATTTTTCTGCAGAGCTCTGTTGGCTTTGTAGTCTTATTTTCTTATCCATTGCATCCCCATTCATCTCTTTTGATTACTCCCTGAATACTATGCAAATCTTAGATTACATTAGATAAAATAATAGATCATAAACATATTGGTGTCACAACTTTTTAAAATCTTGTCTTCTTCTCTGTATCGTCTAATAGAATACAGCCAAATCTTTGGGATTTGTAATCACTCTCAATTATAAAGGATATTTTGTTGTGATTGCAAATAAATTACTTCTTGCTTCTGGAGGAAATAAAACCCCACAGCCCTGCTAAATACATAATTTGAAAGCTCTAAGAAAACTTAAACTCAACTGTCTCCGGCTTTTAGGAGGAAAGTGGAGTTTATGCAATCAGAGCAGATAGGTATTTTACTGGTAGTGTCTTGAAAATAACACAGACAATCAGCCCTTCTTCTGGGCCTATGGATACACACAGAATTAACTTTACAACTGCTTTTCAGACTGATGCCAGCCATTGTGGCTCAGATGCCAAAAGCAGTCAATATACAGAATGGTAGTAAATTTACTCTCCTTTCTGCAGTGCTGTAAATCACTAGGTTAGCACATACATGGCAATGGTATGCATTTATTGTGTTCTCTCATCTTGTACTGCTGTATGTGTCTGAGTCATTTTCTACTTCTGTAAACTAATAGACTCTTACTTATTATTAATAGATTCTTGACTATTTAGAAAATACATGTGACTATTTATCAGCTTAGCACAAGAACAGGCTCTTCTGAGGAGACCAGTGATTCTTCCAGAAAACTATAATGGCTCTGAGTGTAGCATCACTGAGCTGATTCAGATGAAGATGTAAAATCATACATTCTGACACTGGTAGAATATTTTTTCTGCAATGAAAGGTGCTTTGAACTATTAGTATCTAATCTGTCGGATTTAATATATCACTATGTAGTTTTGAGATGAAAATCAGGCTGGTAAGCTTTTGTGGGTTCTGCCTCTACTACACTCATGTCATGTTTAATTTATAAGGTGCTGCTCATCCATTTTAGATATCTTCCATTTGGGAAGTAGCTGGACAGTGAGACAGTGCAATTCTTTTACAGAAGTCTTTACAGAGTGCTGATAAATTTGCAGTCCTCTCAAGTATATCTTACTGAAGGTTTATAAAAGAGGATTGTTGCATGGGGAGGAGATCACTAGCTCCTACGGAGCATATTAACTAAATCACATATCATGCTAAAGACTTAGCACACTCAGGTCAAATCATCTCTGTCTTTTTAAATAACATTTATCATCACTGAGTTATTAAAATTTTGTCTATTATCCTGAATAGTCTTTTATTGACTCAGACAATCCTTTGTACCTTCCCAGCATGAAATTATGATAAAAGGTTGAGTCCTACAGATGTCTAAAATGTCCTTGAAATGGAAAGGGAAAAGGGCCTAGGTTGCATTTCAAAAATGAATACATATCACTCATCACAGAAAAATGAATTGACTTTGTATTCACTAGATGATCTGTGAAATAATCTTCAATTAAATGAACAACAGATTTCTAGTTCCTACAAAGATACGACTTTAATCTTACATGGTTTTTTTACTTCCTTTTTTCCACATGTTAAAATTGTGTTTTTATTAAGACAATGAATGGAAATAGAATAGAAAAGAAGCCATAAGAGAGCTCTCATAAACAGCATGGTAACTAACACAGTTTTACATTTGTTTTAGCACTCTCAGAAGCAGTGAAAGGTTTATTTGGCAAGATAATGTAACATAAACCCATAGATGTAACATTTCCCTTTTATACCAATTTATACCTTTAGGACATGACCTAATGAAACTTCCCCATGCACACATGGGGAAGAATGATAGCAGCACTTATGGTTTTACTTGCTTTTTGAGTTCGAGGAAGATTATCTAAATTTCTCTTTCACCTTTACATGTACTATAATGATTACTTGAATTACTGAAGTGCCAATGGACTCAGCCATGAATAAGACCTTCTTTTAGATACCACATAAATACAAAAGAGACATTTACCTCCAAAAATCTGAGTGGTAAGAAGACTGATGTATGCTACAGCCAGATAGTGGGAAAAAAACAAACAGGGGAAAATGAAGCATTGTCTATAAACAAATAAAAATCAGAGATTGAAGGCACATTTTCACTAAAATGTGAAATGACCGCTTCATAGAAAAAGACAAAAATGTTTTTTTGGGAGGGACGAAAAACTACTGAGTGTTCAAAAGTGTGCTGGTTTTGGATAGGATAGTGTGAATTTTCTTTGTGATAGCTGGTATGTGGCTATGATTTGGATTTATGCTGAAAACAGTGTTGATAATATGGGGATGTTTTTCCTAGTTCTGAGCAGTTCTTATGAAGAGTCAAGGTCTTTTCTGCCTCTTGCTCCATTGCAAGGAAGCTGGAGGGGACACAGCTGGGACTGCTGACCCCAACTGACCACAGAGATATTCGATATAGCATCATGCTCAACATATAAAGCTGTGGGACGAAGGAGGAAATGGGGGAACATTCAGAGTGATGGAATTTGTCTTTCCAAATCACCATTCTACATGATTGAGCCCTGTTTTCCTGGAGATGGCTAACCACCTTCCTGCCAATGGGAACTGGGGAATGAACTCTTTGTTTTGCCCTACTTGTGTGCACAGATTTTGTTTTAAACTGTCTTTATCTCAACCCATGAGTTTTCCACTTTTTACCCTTCTGATTCTCTAACCCATCCCCAAGATGGGTAAGTGAGCAAGTGGTTCTGCGTGGCTTACTTGCCAGCTGCAATTAAATCACAAAAAAAGGGTAGAACTTAAGCTAAAGTGTGTTTATTACTCAAACATGAAACTGGAGCTAGTTTTTTTATTTCTAGGGAACAAGTAGACAGTTTATTGGGAAAAAAAAAAAAAAAAGAAAACTTGGGGAATATAACTTTTGCACAAGAAATGTGGCCCAAATTCAGTGAGTGCCCTCCAGGATACTTTATACTGAAGCTGAAATATGGCTAAGAATGTAGCCCATGCTTCCTTATAAAAAGATGTTTTGGAAACTTCCTCCCACTGAAATTCCCTGGGCTTCTTTCCCAAAGTACTCCCTGTGCACTCTGTTAGTGGGAGAAGAGGCCCCCCAAGCCCTGGGATCTCATTCATTATCCCCTGTTACTAGACCAAAATGAATAGTGAACATTAATGATAACTATATGACATCATGTTTCTGAGCTTATTAGCAGCACTTTATAAGCTTTTCCCTGTTTCTTCATTCTGTAGTTGATGTAGAATCATTCTTGCTTTGGCAAAAAAAAAGTGTCTACTGAAACAGGAACCATTTCCATCAGAAAGTATCAGTCCCATATTTCTTGTATTGCTCCCTTCTCAGCTGGTGGCCTCAATCTTCGCTTGATTTTCTTCTCCAACGTAGTATTTGCCCAAGACGTTGTGCTGAAACAATGACTGAAAATAAACCTTTCACCTTAATAATATTCTTTTACTCAGTTAGTGCAACAGTTTGAGGACATTATCTGCACAGTGTGCGGATTTCATTTTTGAGATTAAGTGTTCTGCTTCTGCCTGACAAACTGCAAGCTTTATTTTTACTGCAAAGACAATCATTGCTTCCCTGCACTAGTTTAGCCTAAGCCTTAACTAAAATTCATAAAGGGTTCTGATCCAGGGCTAGCAAAAGTATTACTGGCTTAAAATGTATCACTTAAATGTAATTGCTCTGACAATAAGTTAAATCCCATGGAGGAGAATTGTTTTGTCACCTTGGCAGTAAAGTCATTTGGAAAGGATCAGAGAACAGCTTGTAGGGCTGATCAGGGATTCACCAGGCAGAGCAGCTAGAAAGTTATACAAAAAGCAAGCAAGTAAGTTGTTTGATCTGCTTTAGTCTTCTTCAGCAGCTAAGGATGAAGGAAAGCTATTTGTCCCAGGGGCATAATAAAGCGGAGAAGGGCAGAGCATAAGTAGGTTCTAAAGGGATTCTAGAGAAGGGTTGAGCCAAAATAAAATACCTAATGTTTTGAAAGAATGTCAAAACCTGTGTATTTTTCTTTAATTTCTTTATAATTCATTTTGCTCTATTCTTTGACTAAAAGCAATAGTACGCTTAAAATTTTTTTATCTGTATTCTCCTCTTGTCCAGCTGGCAACATGTTTTGAGAAGTATTTTTGGAAACTCCTGTGTCTATCTTTATTTTTAGCCTACTAAGAAGAAAAGTCATGGCTTTTTGGTTTTGGATTCATCACATTGTTGGAAAAATATCTGTTCTCTCTTATTAACTTCAAAGGCAACAGGACCAAATTTTCACTTTAAAGGTGAGGAAGGACTGACAAGGTCTTCTGCAATGCCTGCACTCGTCCTGGCTCTTGAAGGTCTGGGTTGTTTACAGGCAGCTACAAAGGTAACCCAAGCCAAAACACACTAATGGAAATACATCCACTCATTTAAATGAATTAAGGCAGAGTTTTCACTGCATCATTTCCTGACTGTGATCCCTCCCATCAATTAAAATGATGAGGACAATTTTGTGCATGTCTATAATCTGCCTTCTCTTCAAAAGTAATGCAATCTGGTGGAAAGGAAACCAGTAGGCTGAAGCCTAATTTGTATTTCCTTCTTCCTTGACAGCTGCTCATTTAATAAGAATATATAAAATGTATTATTTGTCTTATTTGGCAAGGCACTTCCACCTCAAGCATTCTGGAGAACTGACTTCCAAAGTACTATTAAAGGTATTCACTCTGGGGAAAATATTAAATAAAGGATTTTCAAGGTATGGTGGAACACCAGAACAAAAAATACATTTGGACTTTGGAAATAATCTTTAAAATAAAAAACATCCCATGTTTTTAAGTGTGTCCTGGATGTGACAGAAGAAAAGGCCAAGGAGACAGGGACAAAATGTAAAGCATTATTTATAATTTTCTTTCTATGCTCCAAAAAAAGAATCTTTTTCTTCACCTTGGGTTCCACCTGTATTGTGCTGATTTTGTATTTTTCTCTCCAGAAAATATAAATAACTGCACCAAATATAGCTTTTGTTGCTGTAGAGGCATCTTAATTTTCTCCAAGGAAGCAAAGCTGTAATTTTTCTTCCTCTTTCTAAAATCATGGGCTCATTTATCTGCCTTTAATAAGAATTAGATGACAATGCAGAAGCCTTGTGTCATTTGAATCAAGTGTTTCCAAACCTTGAATGATTACAAAACCCTCTTCTCCTTTCCTGCTGCTGTTTTCCACAATGTTTTTTATGCAAATCTAAACCAATTTCCTGCTGTTGAAACATGACTCAGCAATATGATGTATTAATAACTAACACTGAGTCAACAGCAACTGATTTTCATCCATGCTGATACTGATTTCCTCAGCTAATTCCTTAAAATTCTTTCTAGGGGAAAGGAGAGCCAGAAGTCTCTATTTCTGATGCTTTTTGGACTGGGTATGCATGCATGTCTTCAGCTGATTTAAATATAAAAAAACCAATCAAGCCATAAAATGGAAGAAATTCTTTAATGTGAGGGTGGTGAGGCCCTGGAACAGGTTGCCCAGAAAAGCTGTAAGCATTTCTGCAGCACAATACTGGAACTTCATCTTGAAAAACACGAGAGAAATATCCCACACTTCTGGTTTGAATCATTTTACTTATTTTAGACATCACAATTTGAAGATACAAGCTTCAGATACGACTTTACATTTACTTTGAGAGGAGCCTAGGGCACACAGCTCTTTGTATACAGCCATGACATCTACACTATTTATATGAAGCACAACCAAAACTTGAGTTATTACAGTCTGAGGTAGGAGTCTGTACCTTCAAGGGATAGTAGAACTACATGGGTCACAGATAAAGCACTGTGGTACACTCAATTTATATTATGATTTTGCAGATTGTCACACTTTATTCACTTTTGCCCTTTATTTTTTTTTCCCATGTTTTTATTTCTGTATGAAGCTACAGTTTTGGTTTTTGTTTGGCTTTTTTTTTCTCAATAATTCTCTTTTTTCTACTTAGAAATGCCTTAGAATACCTTAGAAATACCAGTTTCCTTTTAATACAGAAATACATAAAACCACAAATACAAATGACACACAAACCTTAAAATTCTGTTTGGTATTCTCAATGTTGTCCTTTCAGTTACAGAGTGATTCGTTCATCTTAATAGACATATAGGATTTTTCAAAAACAAATTAAGTAGCATATTGCCTGCATTGGTACATTTAACTGCAGTTATTTGCTTTCATTCATAACAACTACAGAAGTAAATTTTAACTCATGCCAGAAGTCTAGACTTGATATGCAAATTTTTGTAATGCCCTGAGCAATGTCTTGAAGAACCATGGCAATAAGCATGAGGTATTGTGCAAGGGACACCAGGGGAAGAGCAAAGAATTACGAACTGTGAACTATAGGATCAAATATCTGTCTTTGTCTGCCTCCTGCCTCTTCAATTAGTTGATTGAATAAATCACTTGGAAGAGCTTGGACACTGATGCATATTTCCTTCCTATAGGCAAGCTGGCTGTCCAGAATCCTCTTTTCATTCTGAGGTAATTACTTTTTTTTTGCAGACTATAGAGATGTATTCTTTGGCTGAAAGGGTTGCCAAATTTTAGGCAGTGCTGAGCAACAGCTACATTACCCCTTTAGTTTTGTAACTACATATAATATATGGAGTGTGTCTATAGATATGTGTGTAATATATGTATAAGTATATATAAGGTGGACTCGTCCCTGGAGGTGTTTAGGAAAAGACTGGATGGTGCCAGTCTTAGTGCCCTGGCGTATTTGACGAGGTGGTGTTGGGTCATAGGTTGGACTTGATGGTCACAGGGGTCTTTTCCAACCGGAATGATTCTGTGACATCCTTAGGTTCATGGATTTCTTGATGAAGTGAGTGATAGGAGGACTTCACAGGATGGTCCAAAGGACTTCACAGGATAGTCACTATGCACATTGCCAGAAGGAGTCTGTGTTATTTGGTACACAAATTAAGAGTGATGATGTGTATGCACTTCTGTCTTTTCTTTGTAAACAGTTGTACCTATATGCTACAATATAGACATAATCTGTCATATATCTATGTCAGAGGAAGTACACTGACTTTGAAACCAAGAGTATGAATCCTAGACCGTGATGTCTGTGTGTATTCAGTGACATATCTATTGTAATTACCACAAGAACCTGCAGACTGCAAATGTATCTTCCTTAAGAATTTAAGTATCACAAATATATTGGAGAAAAGCCTAAAATTTGAGCCATACCACCAGAGTTTCACTTATGAGCTTATAGCATGTGAAAAACAAAAGAGAAGTATTTCCTTCTAATCTTAAATAGTTTTTAACTTAATCTTACTTTAAGAGCTGTAAAGAAGCAAACAGGAGGTTTGCTAGAAATAGAAAGGATGCTTTTTATGATATATCACCAACATAAATTTTTGTCTCATTTCAGGAAAAATATAAGAATCTTTTTTTTTAAATTGCAAGAAAAGCACTTAGTTTTTTTTAATTCTATCAAAATATAGCAAGGTTTTCAAGGCTTTTTGAAAGACATACAAAAAGTAGTTCCCTGGAAATGAAGTGGTTTTAAATAAATCACATACTAATTTATTTTAAAACTTGTTTATCTGACATTTTTTTTAAATGCATTCTTTTAAAGAATGTTTTACATTCTCTAAAAGTACTGAATTTGTAATCACTAGCTGTGTTGATGGCTACTGTTTAAGGAAAATATCTCAATACATACAGAATTCTGTACAGAATCTTGGACCTGTGTGATTACCAGGAATTGGATTTTAGCTTATTTATATATAAAAAAACCTCAATAGGCTGGCCTATATCCAAAATGTAAACTACCTCATATCGTTTGCCCTGGTGGAAGTTTATCCAGCCAATGAAATAATAGCCTGAACTTGGTGATAAATTCAAAGCACAAACAAAAAACAAGAAAAAACCAACCAACCAACCAACCAACCAAAAAAGTCACTTGGTTCATGAGAGGGCTAAAACTACAGGGGTGAAACTACACTCACCGTTCCTTCCAAACCTTCTGCAGATAATGAGTAAAGTAAACCAGTGTTTTCTTTTATGGAGGTTAGTGTGCCAGCAGATAATCTTGCCTAAAATTCGTGATTTAATTTTTAGTGAGGTACCCTCAAGCACTGCTATGAAAGACCTTCTCTTTCAATAGCACAAATCTTTATTATTTTCTCACTTAGGCTTAGAAATTTCAATTTTTTTTGTACCTAGGAGACACACCTGAGTGCTTATTGAAGATAGCTTTTGATTTTCCTTCTTTTGAGAAAAATAACAAAGAGATGAAAATACATAAAAATAGTATTTTCTTTGTTAATCAGTGTTTTGCCACATTTTTCTTTCACCAACTTTTACTATATTTATACAAGTATATAACAATGGTTGTGTTGGGTTCCTCCAGCCTTAGATCCTGCATCTGACAATGACTGATATTTAGGAGGGAGCACAAGAATAAGGCAATTTTATAGATTCTGGCAGTCTTTTGTTCAGAGAATTCCTCAACTAGCGATAACGCCCATTGCCTTCCTTCAGAAATATTCTAGTCACTTTGAAATGTTACATTAACTATCAGAATCCACAGATTTTGTAACAAAACTTTTACAATTTAACTTTATATTGTATCATTCATGTAAGAAGCATGACTTTTTTGGGTTTAAATCTTCTGTCTGAAATTTCAGCAGTGTGCCCCATGATCTTCATACTATGAAAATCGGTAAATAATAGCTGCTTCATCACTTTTGCTGTATCATTGATGAAAGTGTTTATCTTCAAGGTATTTAAACCTCACTAACAATTCTTTGTACAGAAGCGGTTCAAGTCCTTTGATTTTACTTATTGCACTTTTTGACACTTTTTAAATCTAATCTACCTTACTTGAGATGGGGCAGCATCAGGAATGCACATCTTATTCATGAAACAAGAGCGTACCAGATTAATACATGGACATAAAGCTGTTTTGTTCTCTATTTTGTGTTCTATTAACCCTTTTGCCAATGTTAAGCACTAAGATGATGTTTTCATAAAAAAATTCTCTGTATGCTCAGGTGGGAGTTACTAATTTAATGCCCTTGTGTCTTTGTAATTATTTAATACATTCAAGACACATCACTATGGGAGGATCATGGACAGTATGGTTAACTCTCACAGACCTTTGGGCATTTGCCTTTGGCAGGGTTCTGTTTGCAGAGAAGGCATAACTTTTGGAGCAGACAGGGTGCTAATGTGCCTCACGGTTTTCCTCATGCCCACCCCTACTGTGGGTCATGCACTTGCAGTGGAGATTTCATGGAGATTTTACCCCAGCCCCCAGGAGGGTTTCAGCTGAGTGTTCTTCAACTTAGCACAAAATGGAAAACATTAACAGACTGACTGTGTAAGCCTGATAACAACATTTAACCCTGCACAGCCTACAAACTGGTCTTTCCAGATGGGTAGCAGAAAGACAGAACACCTACTTTTCCTTACACATGGTGCTGGCACTGTTGCCAGCAATGGGGTTGGGACAGGGAAAGGAAGGGGAAAGGACAGATCCATCTGGGTAGATGTAGCTCAGGACTGTAGAAGGGGTGTATTTCTTGTGCTTGCTTCCTCTAAATTACTTTTATACTGCTCTGAAAAGAAGAATTAAAGTAAAAAGCCTTGAAAAAAAGAGAGGTGCTACACTATACTTTAGAAAGTGATTAATCAGGTTAAGTCAGGGAATAACTGAGAGCTGGGACACTGCATCTGATACAGAGAGACAGTAGAACCTCAGTTCCTTAGATGTGAATGTGCAGTGCTCCCTTAGATGTAAGGCATTCCCGCCCATCTGCCATCCACCATTCCAGAAGAGTGTGGGTTACCGGTAGTTCCTATATCCTGTGTGCCATTGTTATGAAAATATTTCAGATGGCTTGGTACATCAGAGATGACCCAGTGGCACTGGGCACCTATGTTTAGGCAGCTAACATGAATCCAGAGGGCTGGATTCAGTTTACTATTTTAGACAGCTAAATTTATATAACTACCTGTCAAGATGTTATTATCTAAACTGCAGGTATAATGGACACCTACGGCACAAGCCCAGTTAAGTGTGCAGATACATCCTGTGGTGATGTGCTGCTTCCAGTAGGACTCATGGACATTCTGAGCTTTACTGCAGGGCATGAATAAAATCCTTAATCCCAGGAGAAATACAGGCAGTATAAATTTGCTCAATATTAAATGTTTTAGAGATCCCAACCTTCTATCTTGGAGTTTTCCCACTATTTGTGGACATTTACTGCTGAAAGTGATTAAACACGATTTGTACATTTAAGACAGATGTTTTGGTAAACAACCAAACATTTACTAGATACTGAGAGCAGGTGCCTATTTTCTCACCTCTGCATATGGGAAGGAGTATTTGTGATCAGAAACATGCCATGTGAGGTTGTTACAATCCAACTGTCCTTTCTCAGTGTGCTTTTCCGGAATGAATTAAGGTGTGTCAATAATTCTTGAAGCTCACAGTCTGCTGGGATGTTTGATTTGTTTCTGGGCTATTATGTTACTGTCTTCTGAAGTAGGAAGCGAGGTGGGTGAGTGAATTTTCTATTCTCGCTTGCTTTCACACTTCAATCAAACTTTGCAAAGTCCAAGAAACCAGCTTGTAGCTTTCAATCATGCTTTGGGTAGGCCCTGGAGTATGGCTGATAAAAGAAAATACTGATACTGTGTTGTTTGGTGTGTTTTTTTCTCCTTTGGCGGGAATGTAAAAAGATTTGTCTTCTTTAGTGAGTTAATATTAAAGCTAGACACAGATCTTGCATGAGATTCTATTTCTGCTACTTATATTTTGAAGTAACATTGATGGTTGTCTTAGGAAAAAGAGACAACGGTTCAGACATGAAACTTTTGATGCTGTATTTTTTTTTTTCATTTCAGTCATCACGTTTAAGATACTCTCATGATACTGTTTATTACTCATATCCTTAAAACTGTGTATCATATATATCTATGTAATAAGGATCTAACTGCTGATGCAAGTGAACTTGGTTAGGTTGAAATAAATATTCTAGATATTTTGAATTGATTAAAATGAGACAAACACCAGCTACATAAAGGTATTAATAATCAATATAAATGTTTCTAGTATGGATCAAGATCTTGTTAATTTTATGTGTTTATACAGCCACATAAGAGATTTTAGAGAGTTTAATTTTTACACCTTCCCCAAAAAATGCCAACCTTCTTCTGTTCAGTGAGCAGCAGGCTCAAATCTAAGTAAGAAGACTGGAATTAGAGATACATCCATCACCACATACGCTTGTTTTAAATCTGAAATTTTATTTAATTAATAAGATAGTTTTTTGAATATTATTCATATTTATAGACCAGTACCTGACGGGAAAAGACTGAATACTATTTCTTGAAGTATTCTTCTGAGAAGACACGTCGTTGAGCAGAGAGTAGTTACTTACTTTTTTTTTCGCTGTTGGATTTCATTAACACACAATGGCTTAATTTTAAGCAGGGGATTTATTTTCACTTAGCTGGGGATTATTTGCTGAAACATTCTGAGGGCATTCAAGTTTTGAATGTACATAACCTATATAGCAGTAAATAATCTAACACCTCATCTACTTTCAGATCCACCTACACACCTAATATTGCCTTTTTGCTTGTGTGTGCAGTTACCTTTCCTATAAACACTCATACATTCTTCTGTACTAAAGAATAAATTTTCTGAAGACAGCATCTTTGGGTTTTGATTCCTACAAATGTTAGTTCTGAGTGAAAGGATACAAGTAAAAAGGATGTACGGAAAAAATACTGCAGAGAAGATAGTTCCCAGTGAACAGAGAATAAATTAAGTATGAAACTTTCTTGAGGAATATGCTAGTTTGCATTTGATAGTTCCCTAAATCACATATATGCGTATATATATAAAAAAATTCTAATTAACACTTCTACAATTCAGCCTTTCTCTTCTGAAGCATAGAAAAACCATAATTTTACACAATTTGCAGTGATTTTCTGATTTTTTTTATTGGCTGAACAGATTTTTAGTGGGTTTTTTTCCCAACAAGTTTGACTACTAGTTCTCATTTTCCCTATTGCTGTCACTCTACAAGGAAATAATAAAAATATCATGAAGATGGAGACTTTGATAGTTTCCTCAGTTTAGCTTGAAAGATACTTCTTTTTTTTTCCTTTGACTTCTGTGGAATTTTGTATATTTTGTAGTTTTCAAACTTGAAATGCTTAATGCTTTTGTATTCTGTGGTGTAGTGACCGTAGCTGACTGCCAGACCCCAGCTGTTCTCTCTCTCCATCTCCTAAACAAGGCAGGGGGAGAAAATAAGATGAAAAGCTCATGGGTCAATCTAAAGACATGGACATCACTCACACTGACTACATTCATGGGCAAAACAGACTTGATCCAGGGAAAATGAACTTAATTTACTGTTAATTAAAATAGATTTGAAAGCTACATGTGCTAAAATTCACCAAAACCATTTAAATAAATAAATGATGGAGGCAAATAACTGCAGATGTCAATTAAGCAGTGCTCTTTGAAGGTTTCACTCTGTCAATTCAAAAGGAGGATTTTTTGAAGTGTGCTTTTAATGGTACTTAAGAGGCAAATTAAATAACAATTTAGAGACTGCACAAAGCTTTTAAGCATAAAATATAGCACTTGATTTTCCCTAAAAGCATCCATTATATATAAGGAGTCTGTATAGACAAAATTAAAGGTAAGTAGCCTATATTTTTAAAGAGAAGCCAGTGCTGGCGCTTTGTCTGTATTCTCCTCTTGTCCAGCTGGCAACATGTTTTGAGAAGTATTTTTGGAAACTCCTGTGTCTATCTTTATTTTTAGCCTACTAAGAAGAAAAGTCATGGCTTTTTGGTTTTGGATTCATCACATTGTTGGAAAAGTATCTGTTCTCTCTTATTAACTTCAAAGGCAACAGGACCAAATTTTCACTTTAAAGGTGAGGAAGGACTGACAAGGTCTTCTGCAATGCCTGCACTCGTCCTGGCTCTTGAAAGGTCTGGGTTGTTTACAGGCAGCTACAAAGGTAACCCAAGCCAAAACACACTAATGGAAATACATCCACTCATTTAAATGAATTAAGGCAGAGTTTTCACTGCATCATTTCCTGACTGTGATCCCTCCCATCAATTAAAATGATGAGGACAATTTTGTGCATGTCTATAATCTGCCTTCTCTTCAAAAGTAATGCAATCTGGTGGAAAGGAAACCAGTAGGCTGAAGCCTAATTTGTATTTCCTTCTTCCTTGACAGCTGCCCATTTAATAAGAATATTGAACAAAACCTTACAGCAGCGTCCCTAGACCAGTGACTAGAAAGAAGCAGAATCACACAAAATATTAGCAGACCTGAACTTTAAGCTATATTTATCAAACAAAAATACAACTTTGAGACCTATATCAAGCTATTTTGATGTGTTTTCTGATAAGTTACGCTATGATTTGGAAGTAGTTGTTTGTTTGTTTGTTTTAATTTTTTTTCCAGTTATGGATTTAGGTTCATAACTTTTCCAATATCCTAAATCAGATTCTGCAAATGTAGAAGCTATGGATGAATTAAACTTTAAGGATTCACCTGAAAAAACAATCACATGTCCAGTCTGGATAATTCCTCATTTTACAGTGTTCAAAAAGGGCAGAATATGATGACCAGAACACTGGAAATGATTGTTGTAAAACTTGAGTTATTCTAAGGAGTTAAGAATGAAGAGGCTCAGCAATAATTTAAGCATGTTATGTAGAGCATCTGGGATATGGGGATTTCAGTTATTTAATTACAGCTATCACTAGGTAAATCAGTTTATAGAAGATACACAAGCCTGGAAGACTGAGATAAGTTTCTGCGTTTAACCTTTGCTGTCTGAAAAGTTGATGTCTTGGGTAGAAGGCTAGCTGAATACTAATTGTTCCATGGTGTCTTGCAAGGCAGGCTGGTTGATATTTTGGCTTTGATTTGGATGTAACTTAGCTGTCTTATGAGACTGGCAACCTACTTATTCTCAGTTGCATCCGTGCATGCTGGAGGACATACATGAATAGTTCTTTTCCCCAGATGTTCACCGCTGTTTTCAGCAGAGATTCCAAACTTTAAACACTGGTACCTTGCCAGAAATTCAAAATTCTGGACACTATTTGCATATAGTCAGACAGATGGCAGGTGCCTTCATTGTTAATTTAGAAGGTTACAGCTCCTGGCTTAAAATATTCCATCTTGATGTTAGTACTTTGAAAAAACTTTCCTTTTGTCTATGGCTGAAAGTCCATGTGTTTTGGTAATATATCAAATAATGTATGTAGATCTATAGTCCATAGAAATAAAAATACACTTATGCAAATCCCCACATATACATCATGATATCTTGTGCCATTTGTATTTGTGTGCGCTTTAATCTATCTATATGTACACACATAAAAAAATACATTTGTTGATAAATGAAAATATTAATTTTTTGTGCAGGAATGACTAACAAAATACCTTGCCACTTTCAAAGTTTGCTAGTCTTGATCTAAATATAAATAACTGATGCAGGTCTTCATTTTATCTAGAAATTAATTTATTTTTCTGTACTACTGCAAATTGATTTTGAGCAAAAATGGACTCCATTTGTTGCCAGGTAAGCAACCTTCCATAATTTACACTTCAGTGTGGATTAAACTTCTAAACTTTTCCTGTTGGCTGCAATAATGAGACCATCAGATAAAAATAAAACTCTGATAGAACAGAATATCTTCTTTAAAATACTTTGGAGAGGCATGAAGAAATCTATAATACATCCACCTGATTGTGTGTTAAACCATTTGACATCAGAATATGCTCCTGATAGCTGCTAGAGTTCTCTTAAATATTTCATTTAAAGTCTTAAGAATATGGTTGATTATTTTGTTAGCCTAATCAGTAGCATACATTACTGAAAGTAAAAATATTAATAAAAAAGAAGTGGATTTAATCCTTTCTTTCCTTTCTTTTTATGTATTTGTCTTCTAAATTTTAGTGCACTGCAGTTGTCCATTACACAAAACACATGAGAATTTTATCAACAAGCTTCCTCAGTGCAGACGCTTCCAGTAGTAAAACATCCAGACTATGACCTTAACATTGTTACTTTCTCAGATTCACCGAAGAAGGTGAGTCTTCCTGCTTCAGCTCTTGCTGTGATACTGAAGGGCCCACATTCAAGCCCAGGTTTTTGCATACTTGTACCATGTAGAATCTTTGCCAATACTATTAAAAAAAATTACCAAAGCTCATGGTAAAAATGATGTTATTGTTTATAGGTAGTCATGTGGTAGTCCTTTGGTCACTTTACTTTTCTCAAGCAGAGACCAAAAAAATGTGAATCGCAAGTGAGATAAAGCACTGAAACACCCTGAAACTTTATGTTATCTATGCAATATCTATAAAATGAAGCAGGGAAATGATGGAGTAAAATTTTATCTTTTAGGATTTTCTCATTGCATCGCTAGAGGTCTAGTATTACACCTCTTACATTAGAGGTCTAATATAAGTTTACCATTTTAGACAATCAAAATTTTTGTTATATTTAGTCTGCAGCTACACTGGCTACAGGATCTATCTGACGGAATCCCAGTGAGCAAGAAATCCAATCACGTTATTGTTTGTGACACAATTGTACCTATACCAAAGACCTAGATACGGAAAAGGGAAATAAAGGCAGGCTAACTAACAGAAGAGAGTTAAAAATAAATCCAGTAAAGTTTGGTGGAAATTTATTTAATCATGCTACAGCTGCAGATATTAAACTCAATGAAGTCAATAGAGATGCATCACTTTACCTGTAATGAAGTTGTGTGCCAGTATCAAGTCTCTTGCCTGGCAATATAAATACAATAAAACTAAGCTGCAGATTGAAGACTTAGAGCAGAGCTGTAAAATTTTCTGACTAGAAAAAAGATGATATAAATCAGGAAATATATGAAAATTCTGGAGAGTAACTGTTAGGAGATTTCAACCTCACTACATGTTGGGCATCTCCATTTCATCTTTAAGTCCAAAAGGTACTTTTATAATTTGCTTGAACTTTCTGAATATAAAGCAAGTAATAGAACTTCTCTGAGTGGTTCTATATAAATTTCTGGGTGTATATTTTATTTGAACTGTAATGTCTCACCCACCATTAATATGACCACTTTGCACATTCCAAGTACGTGCACTGAAAATGCTTTTTTGAGGAACTGACTGTTTTATTTGCTATAATATTTAATTACAGCTCGATTCTATGGGAGTTTTTTGGTGTTGTGGGTTTTTTTTAAACTCCTTTAATATTGTTTTCAAAATACTACCTTTAAAGGACATTGTATATTTGTAGTTCATTAGTCATCCCTAAGTGCACAGACCAGTAGAATAAACACAAGAATGAAAATCCCCAAACACCTTTAGTTTCTACAGTGTATGGATCTCCATAAACAGAAATCAGTCTAGTAATGAACTTTATGATTTTAATCCTTCTAGCTAAGCAATCAAGAAATAGTCATGAAGTCTGAAATGATGGAAACAAAAATATGTCTTGATGTAATGAGCCAGACAGCATACTAATAAAATCCTCAAACACAATAATTCAATCAATAAAAATAGAACAGCATTTTGCAATACAGTTCATAAAAAAATGAAAATGGAACCTTTTTCCCAGTACAACATGAGAAGTAACTAAGGTTCCATATGATAGGGATTTCAGTATTTTACAAATACCTTGCTCTTTTCTTGTTTTTATGTTCAGTGATAATATATAAAGAAACCTCTACACAAATACATACGAGACTGTAATTATTCTCAAATTATTCACTTTTCTTGTAATTTGCCATTTTCAGTAACTTTTCCCAATTAACCTTCCTTTTCTGGGAGTGGGCTTCCCTTTAGATGTTGCATGTGATCCAGTTGTCCTCATCCTTTAAAAGGTAACGGAAAGAGACACACATCCCCAAAGACCAGCAATCAGTCCCTGACACTTCTACTTGAGGAACAGAAGAGTCATCTTCTTCAGATGTCTTGTTCACCCACCAAGGATGGAAAGAAGCCTGTAGAGGCATGTGGAAGGAGAATGTCTGCTCCTTTAATGGTATCTGATCAGAGAAGGCATGAATAAGATCAGAGACAAACATGTGGTTAGGGAGGTCTTGATAAGAACAACCCTGGTAAGATACACTGATTAATAAGGTTATGTGGATTGTGAAGACATTTACTTTCTCAGTTGGGAAGATAAGGAAAAGGAGGGAAAGAAACACATTTTTAAAACATGATCAATTAGCACTAACAAAGACCACAACCAGAAACAAACCTTGTCTGTCACACTAATTGATGCGGTATCAAAAACTGCGAGGCAAACCAGGACTTTGCAATTGCTAGTGATGCAAATCTGCGTGTTCAGAACATTGGAAGGGGTTCAGTGGGACTATGCCAATCAATGAGGCCATGTGCAGAGGAAAGGGGAGCAGGGAGGAACAAAAAAGAGATAGAAAGGGATAGAAAAGGGGCTGACCTGTAAAATGGGGCCAGTTGCTAAGTTCATCTGGCTGAGCCCTGCTCCTGATCACCCCAGCCTGTCCTGTCTTAATAAATAATTTCTTAACAATCTCTCTGCATGATCTTGCCCTCTAGTCTGTGTGTGCCAGTGCTGTAAGATCTCAGTGACAGCTACTGGAGGGTAAGAAGAGGGCATGAGCATCAGCTGATGGGAGCAAGCATCTGTGTCTTCTGAGCCGGTTGTGCACAGGGTGTGCATATGGGTCTGTTGGAAAACTCCAATCAGCCCCAGGTTCAGGCAGGGCTATCAGGCAGGTGAAGGGTCTGTGCTGGTATTTTGGGGGGACCTGGGATTGAGAGGTGTCCATGGGACAAGTGTGTGAATGCAGTGTGTGTGCAGTGAGCACCCAGATGGACCAACTGGTGAGTCAGGTACTTTGAAAAAACTTTCCGGGGGTTGTAATCCTGTCAGAGGGGCTGTGCTGGTGCTTGAGGAACCTGTGAATGTCCATGTGTTTGTGAACCTGGGGAGACCAAGAGGAGGAGGGGATGTGTCTCTTTGTGGCTGTGTCTCATGTGAGTCCTGAATGTGGGAGATTCTGGGGCAGCACCTTGTCTGCAGCTGTGTCAGTGTCCTCTGTGTGTCCCCTGCTCTATGTGTGTGTTTGGTATATGTGCTCAGCTTCACTCCTGGCTGAAACTAAAAATGAGAAAGCAGCATCTGAATTCTTCAGCCTGACCCTCAGTCTCCAGGCACTGGGCTGAGGTCCAGCACATGGGTCCTGGGCCGGCACTGGTGAAGAAGGCAGCTGCAAATTCTGGGTGAATTTTTTATCTTGAATCAGAAAACAGTAGAAAAAAATTTAAATACTACACGTAGATTTCAACACATGTTTCTTAACCGCACACTAAGGACTTAAAGATTAAACATGGGACTATGCAGTTACAGGTAGTCAATCTTCAGCAGGATGACTTAAATTTTTTTATTGAATTTACTAGCCTGCCCTTCTCCCCTTCTCCTTTTTTTTCTGCTGATTATAGCCTATAGTTCGCTGCCAATACTCAAGATGGCCTTAGAGTCTTGTTATTTTTTCTAGACTTGGAGAAACTCCTGTGCCAGTAGATAGTTTTCTGCCCAGAGCTATTTTCCGTGCAGTCATCCTGGGACAAGATTTGAGCTTGCAAGAAAAATAATCCAATGCAAGCATCCCCATGAGAAACTAAAAATTTATCTTTGGGCTGAGGAGATGAAATCAATTTTAGCCAACTGTGCATAGCACTCCATCTCCAAGCAGATGCAGATTTCATTTTGCCTGCACACTGAGGCTGTCCGTGAAGAGGCTTGGAATTCTGCAGATGGACAATGTGGTCTCTTCTACAGGTTCCAGGGCATGATCTGAAATGACATATTTTCCACAGATTCTGGGATCTCTTGGTACTTTATTTGCCCTGGGGCTGCAGCTATGGACACATGTAAGCACCAGTTCGGTATCCTCCGAGGATGTGTCAAGCTCCCTGAAATGAGTTCCCCACCAGTCTTGTATTATCTTAAAAGGAACTGTGCTTTGGAGGCTCAGCAATGCAGGCCTGCATCAGCGTGAGGACCTCGCACAGTTTCCCTGGGGAAAGGAGTATTTTTTCCTAAAAGTGAGGGAAGAAAGCAATATTGAGGCTCCTTTATATAGCACTGTCACGGTAGGACACCGCAGATTGAACAGGCAGATGTATTTTGCAGACATAGCAAAAGAAAACCAGTTCTTTTCCTTGTAAGAGTGGGAGGGGAAGAAGTCTGCTGTTGAAAGGAGGTTTTCAGATGGTTTGGACAGAGTTTAAGAGTAAACAGAGGCAATATACTCTGTCAGTGTGGCCTATGTAATTGAAGGTAATCAAGTGTTTGACATGACATGTTACCACTCAAAACTAAAAGAATTGAAAGAAAGCACTTTCTGAAAGTATTGCTGTCTTATTACCTTGACAAATTAGAGCTTTAACTCCCTCTTCTTCTCCTGGCAGAAAAGGAACTGAAGGCCTTGATGGACAAAAAATTGACCATGGCACAGCAATGTGATCTTATGGTAAGTAAGTCCAACAGCTTCCTGGCTGCATTAAGAAGAATGTTACAACATGTTGAGGGATTGGATCCTTCCTCTCTGTTCAGTACTGATGAGACAAATCTGGAGTGCTGGGTCCCGTTCTGGGATCACCAATACAGGAGTGACATGGACTTACTGGAGTAAAGCCTCATTGGAGAACAAAGTTTTGGAGCATCTGTCCTAAGAGGAGATGCTGACAGAGAGACTGGATTGTTCATCCCAGAGAAGAGAAGGCTCAGGAGAGTCATATCAATGTGTGTAAATGTCTGCTGCGGTGGGGTCTAAAGTAAGTGGAGGTAGGCTCCTCTCACCAGTGCCCAGTGAAAACACAGCAGGCAATTGGCACAAGTTGAAATACAGGAAATTACATTTAAACATTAAAATACACCCAAACTCCCAGTTTTTTAAAACTCTGGAGGTGTTTGAATTCTGAAGAATGTGCAGTCTCCACCCTTTCAGGTACTCAAAACCCAGCTGGACAAAGCCAGGGGGGCTAGGAAAGGGCTCCCAGACAGCAGCCTGAAAAGTACTGGTGAGTATGGTGGATATCAAGTCAAATGTGAACCAACATCACATTCATTTTAAAAGGAGTCCACTGTGTAGAGTAGCTAGCAAAGGTATCATTGCTCTGTAACTGGCACTACTGAGGCTGCACATGAAATGTTGTGTCTGGTTTTAGACCCCACAGTTTCCATTTGAAGACGGATGTGGAGAAACTGGAGAAAATTTACTGGTGAGTTATCAAGGAAGTCAGGGGCCTTATATATCATATATTGTGAACACTGCTCTAAATCACATCTCTGTAGAAAATTTGGATTCCCTGTGTTGTGGAAAGCAAGTCCTAACAACAGACTTACTGCCCACTTGTATTCTCTGGCAAAAGAAAGAGAATTAGCCTAGGACAGGATCCTTGCTGACGGGCCTTTCTTGGTCTGCTGAGGGCAGCGACGTAAGCAAGAAACCTAGTTGTGCTTGCAAATAAAAAGTGGAGCCTGGGAGCAGGTACAGCTGCCATTTCCTTCTCTTGAAGGTACCAAGAGAAAAGAAAAAATAAAAGAAAAAATAAAAAAACCCACAAAACCAAGCCTCTTTTGTCTGGAAAAAAAAGCCAGAACTAAACCAAACCATAAAAGGAGTGAGGCTATTTTATTCCATAAACACTTCAAAAGTAAACTAAAAAAGTGCTTTGAGGTAATCACAGCACAATTTAAACATTTAACTAACCTTATCCTGGATATTGGAGGACAAGAGATAAGCTCCTAATTTATCATCACAATATGTAAACTAGAAATTCATTGGAGGCTGCTTAAATATAAGCAGTTATAGTTTGTTCAAATTTATTCTGTAAATCCAGCTGGTTGGGTACAAATGGAGGTAATATCAAGAAACTGTGCTGCAAAAGCCTTGTGTTTCTTTTTACAAGAAAAATAAGGATGAGAATTGAGAGAGTGATAGTGGATGCAGAGATGAAAAACGTAGACAGAAAGGTGAGTTTATTTTGAAGTTTGGTCATCAGCTGCAATGGGTGACACATAGGTTTGCTTATTCCACTATGCATTTCTCTTTAAATTCCACGACGAACAAGGCTCTTGTTAGAACCGTGTAATAAAAAAACTTGCTTGGGATGCATTGTACATGAGCTGACACTGACCATGCCAAATGAGCTACAAGAGCACTTAATCAATTTGCAAATTCTGAAGTAAATGTATTACCTGCAGCACAGCAGAGGATGGAGATCATATTAATGACACTGCTAAGTAACATCCACTAAATAGGTAGAGTCAACTGAAGACTCTTATCCTTCTCCTTATGATATGATACTATTGGTTTTGGGAGATAAGACAGAGATCCAGAAAAATAACCATCAAAATCACTCAAATCTTCCCTAAAGTGAGAAGAAACCTACTCTTAGACTTTTGAAACCTTTTCTTCGTATCCCATCAAGGTCAGTTCCCTTTTGAGTCCTATTTAGCATCCACATTACCCTTTCCAGGCCAGGGTAGTAGTTACTGTTGTACATGTTGCCTCTTCCCCTAGAGGAAGAAGCAGCAAAAGTCGGATTGTGAAGTTTCATGATAGATTTACGTATTCAGCACCAGTACTTCAGCTGATTTGCATTATTTCTGTGAAAGCCAAAGTAGTCATGAGAACCTGGAAAGATCCTAAACAAAGCTACTACTCCCAGCAGTAGTCAGCATAGTCAATTGCCTGGTTTGCCAGTGCCTGTAACTAGCATCTAGACTCACATGTACTAGACAATTTCTTCCTACCCTGCACTATATTAATTTATTACACTGCAGACAGGCAACAGGCAGCTCAAAGATACAAAACAGTTTTTCAGAACTCAGGTCTGAGCAACACAAAAGTTCTATTGGTAGGGCTAAGAAAAACTTTTTACCCCTGGTGCAGCACTGTTACATGGAAGGTGCACATTCTCAACCAGTCTACTTTTCTAACAGACAAGCAAAGCTAGAGTCTCCACTGACATGACTATGTGTGCGTGATGCTTCCTGTCATTTCTGGCTAGCTAGAGGACTGTGTCCTATCATAGCTACTCTCAGTTATTCACAGTTTGTCACCTTTCAAGCTATATGACTGTAGAGTACATCTTGCCGTGAAACTCTTAGCATTTGGGAAAGACTGCAGTACACCTCCTTAACAGCAATGGCTATTATATCAGAAAAGTCTTCCTATCTTCCTAGCTTCCCTCTCAAGCATCAGAATAAATCCAGTTCTCCTTCCTTAACAGGAGGCTTGCTAGAAACTCAAAGCAGTGCACAAAAGTAACTAAAGGATTAAGAAATGCTCTATTCAAAAGACTCATTACAGTTGTGATTTTCTAACACAAAGCAGTTTTCCTTGTCTGTCCAGAGACTGCACTCAGTATCCACCTCAGGATGATGAGAAGAGTTTTAGGACCTGAACAAGATCAGCTGGGAGAGTGTTAGACTGAAGATCAAAAGGTCCCTGTTTCATTCCTGGGATTTGGCAGAAATGTTTGACACCTCATCTGTGTAGGTGGTCAAGGCCAGATTAGATGGGGCTTTGAGAAACCTGGTCTAGTGGAAGGTGTCCCTTCCTGTGGCAGGAGACTTGGAGCTAGATGATTTTTAGGGTCCCTTCCAATTCAAACCATTTTATGATGGTGAGGAGGGCCAATGTTGCACACCTTCTACCTTAAACACCTTTCTAGCTTCACTGTCTACAACAAGCAATTAGCAAGGTGTGGTTTACAGGATTTAGGAGCTCTAAAACAAGTGTTTCACTGCATACAATTGTTCAGCACAAGAAGAGTATAAGAGAACAAATACACTGGAATTGTTTATCATTTAACAACACATTTTTCAGAAACTATGATGATGAGCACTCCTCAGCAGTCTACACTGAAGGGGTTTTTAATAGAATTTTACTCTGACATGTAACCCTTGCTATAGGATCATAATCTCTCCATAGTTCCAAGTATGACTTTTGTCAAGGATACAAAGTTGTTGAGATTGGTTTTGTTTGGGTTTTTTTTCCCTGGAAAATGGCTGAAGAACAAGCTTTAACATTGTTATGCAAATCAATAAGTTCATAATCTAACAAGTTGGTAAAATGCATTTAGATCAGTTTTGAATTAATTCTGTTGGAAAATTCCCTGCAATAATGAAAACTGAAAGCATTAAAGTATTTCTAAGTCTTTAAAGGGCATTGTTGTTCCATAGCAGAAAATATTTGATTTGACAGAAATGACTAATAAAACCATTAACAGGACTTGATTTTTGCATCACTAGAAGGGTTTTACAAGATTCCTTTGGAAAGTAATGCTTAAATTTCCTTACAATCAATCAATCTTGTTAAAATAATCACAAATTGAAGAGCTAGCAATCTCTGAAAATAAAAAATGCATCTCACTGCTGTAAAAGAATTTCATAGAGTGCTTTACTAGAAAGGGTAGGAGTAAAAGAGCTTGCTAGGCTGTATTCCTATTTGTCAGCCTACATATGTCATTATAGATGACACTGATTTATTACGTATTAGCTGCAGTGGAGTTCACTGTTTAAAACTAAACCAAAACCCAGAAAATCAATGCATTCAGAATATTAGATGTAGTGTCATTTTTGGTGAATCTTCAGAAACCCAAATTTTTCTCATTACATTTCACTAATTAGCGGCCCATTTGGATTTTTTTGTTTGGTTGTTTTGTTTTGCTTTGTTTTCCTTTTCTTCCCACCCCCTCCCATCTCAAATCCAGAAGTATAAGCGATTCTGTGTCAGGATGAATTTTAGGTAATATGCGAGTCCTTGAAAAATTTGACAACAAGTGTTTCTACATCAATTTGATAACAAGAGATCTCTTCAAAGAAAAAGAGACAAAGAAAGGAGAGAAAAGTCTAGAAGTATGTTATTAAAGCTTTCGATGGAGCAAACTCACTGCAACGAAGAAACTCGTATAAATGTCTGTAGAGCAGGATGAATTTATACCTGCAGCAGCACTGACAGAGGTCTGAGATAAAAATGAAGATAAATGTTTTAGCTGAAATGTTGTTTTTGAATACCTTGCAGATGCTTGTTACAACATACTGTTAAAACTACTTGATACTTGGGTATCAGAGGTCCTTGTCACAGAAATCACTGATTATGTCCTGTCATACAATGGTGTTATGTTGCAGAATGATGTTGTGTATAGTGAGATTCTCATTTTCTGAAAGCTAACAAGATTACCACACAAAGGAAATATGCATAATACCTTTGAAGACAGCCTCAGGCCAGCCTGCACTGATGTGGAAGAGGAATAAATCCCATTTTTCAACTTCCCCAGTTTTGCTAGCTGCCTAGACTAAATTGTCTTTAGGCACAGCAAAAATAAAATTGCTGTGTGGAAAAGCTGAATAGTGGAGCAATCTAAGAGCTGTGTTTGTGGTGACCGTGGTTTTCTTATACTGAAATCCTGTAAGGTCAGGCTGGTCATGACTGAAGTAGCAGAGGAAGCAAGTCACATTTTCCTGAATACATTGATATGTCCATTCATCTCTGTCCTCCCCTCTACATCTCCACTTTTGACGGCAGGAGGGAACTGAACTGTTCTTGCTGAAGTACCAAAACTGCTTCTTATGTGTTCTATGGCACTCCAGTCAGGGTCTGTGCCCAAGGAAAAGAGGCATTAATGGACATAGGTTTGGCTTCGTTCCTTTATATGTGGGTACACCTGCATCTGGGTGGCTCTTGTATAAAACAATTTTTAAAAGCAGTGAAATCTAAAAGAACAGCTACCCTGTACCTCTTCTCTTCCTTCTGACCTCCTATGGATCCACAGTGAGGCTGTGAAGTCTCTCTGTTCCTCTCCTCTGGGAAAGGGTGAGACAGTGGGAGTTCTTCAGCCTGAAGAAGAGAAGACTTCAGGGAGACCTTACTGTGACTTTTCAATACCTAAAGGGGGCTTATAAGAAAGATGGAGAGAAATCTTTCTAACAGGGTATGTGTGATAGGACAAGAGGTAGAAACTAAAAGAGGGTATATTCAGGCTAGATAGAAGGAATAAATTTTTTATGTGGAAGGTGGAGAAACACTGGAACGGGTTGCTCAGAAAGGTGGTAGATGCCCCATCCCTGGAAACACTCAAGGTCATGTTGGACAGGGCTCTGAGCAGTCTGATATTGTGGAAGGTGTCCCTCTACATTGCAGGGGGGTTGAAGTAGACGGCCTTTAAGGGTCCCTTGCAACCCAAACCATTCTATGGCTTGTTGTCAACTTTGTTCCTTCGCAGAGCCCATGTTGTGTGAAGGATACTTGTGTCTGATAAACAAAACTCTTGTGCATTTCCATCTTCACAGTCTCATCACTGCAGTGTATATTGACAGATTCTCGTTTTCGTTTGACCTGTGTTTCTCTTCCTATAGTTTGTGATGGTAACTTCTGCCTTACAAATGATACAGTATTCATTCAGGACTTTGGAATATTTGTGCCCTAAATGCTGCACTTTTCTGGTTATTATTATTAATAGGCTGTACTTAATTTTTATTAATTGACATAATATAGGAAATCTGTTGAGATTAAGCACTTAATTGAGCACCATGCAATCCTTTGGCACCAGCTGACTGTATGACTATTGGGTGGAATTTACACTAATCTTATCTCAATTAAGCAATAATCATTACCATTAGATTAAATTGGTATCTTGTGAGAAGTCCAAGTATATTATTCCTCCCTGTCTGAGTGTATTCACATTAAATGGAATATATTTTACTATGAAAAATAATCAGGGAGAATTCTGACTTATTTTTACCATGAGAAGAAGCAAAACATTTTTGCTTGACCAGGTGAAAATGAAGAAACAACCAAGCAGTATCATGCATTAAGGTCTTACAGAAAATCAGTGCTGTGACTCAGAGCTGCAGGGAAACATCTGTTTTCCTCTCAAGGAACAAGTATACAGAAAGATAAGGCCTCTCCTAGACTATGGAAAGAAGCAAGTGCTGGGCACACTGAGACTACTGCTCTTGCTAGCCTCACAGGAGAAGTCTGTGTAGCCCTTTGCACAGGAAAGAGCAACCCCAGGGAGGAAAAAAATGCTTGCTGAACAGACAGTCTCCACGCAGGCATGTTGCAGGTTTTCACCCCAACATACCAGTTATCTGTACTGTAAAAGCTGTCAGCCCAAACTCTACAGCAAGTCCCTTTCCCTCTTTGCTCAGGACATGCCAGAAGTGTGGCAGAAACAGCTCTTAACTGAGCTGTGGTGTCTATAATCTCTGTGTATCAGAATGATATGATATGTGCTACTGAGATTGCTTAACAGAATGCACTTCAAAATTTCTTTTCCAGGTAGGGAAGACTCCTCACTCAGGAGGTACTGGTGGGATAATTCTTCCTTCTGCTCTCTTCATGCCCCACTGTGGCTTGAGTTGCTTCCTGCTCATGGCCAAGGCTGTGGTATAACAGTTTGAGAATCTCCTTGCGCACTGTGCTTCAGTTTGGCCACTTAGGTTCTCTGCTGAAAAGCAGAAAACAAGATTTGGGCTTGGGGTTGAAACTGGATTATCTTTAATGTCTCTTCCAACCTAAAGCATTCTACAACTCCTTAAAGGCAGCAGAAAACACTAAGCTTGTATTGCTTACTTGTGATAGCACACAGTCACAAGGATCCATCAACTCAACCCTAGGATTTGGGCAGACGTGGAAAAGGCAAAGTGAAAAAATGTCCTGTGGAAGAAAGGACAGTGTTTCCTCAGTCCTGATCAAACAGAGGTCACACAGACTCTTTGGCTGTGGTAAAGAAGAGCCAAGATTTCAGGTGAGGCTTTCTCCTCAGTGCTTCATTTAGGGAAGCTCTCAGTTAAATTCACACAGAGTTCACCGAATTTGGGTCAGCCTTCTCACAAGGTCCTGGTATATTTTGGCCTCTGGTGAGACCTTAACTCTTTCCAGATACTGGTTATAGAGCCTAGGCTCCCACATGTGTCTCAGGAGGACAGTGTCTCAAAAGTCATTTAAGGAATTGCATACAATTTTACATAAAGAAATCCTCTTTTAAATTTAACCTTCCATCTTAAGTGTACATGGAAACAAACAGCAACAAGACCAACATAAAACAGTAAGATTCATATTGTATTTGATCAGGCAGGTTCTAGTAAAGTATGTGTCACAGGGAATGGCTAGTTTTCTCACTGATTTTAATTTAAAATGGAAAGAACATAATTGTTATGTTGAAGGAAGAATTTTCTCTTGTCTTTTCCTTTTCGTATTTTCCTTTCTGTATTTTCCTTTCCATTTTGTATTTACCTTTTATGTTTTATATACTGAAGAACAATATGTAACTGTAATGTAAAACTAATCCTAGTGTTCAGCAAGGTGTTTTAGATAACAGTTTCTGGATAGTTTCAAGGGATATGGATTACAATTTGTGATGCAGGGTGTACTGTCTCTTCTGAGTAGGAGGAAATTTTAAGTGACTAAAATTTAGACGATCAATGTTGGCAAATATTACTAAATTACTTGCCTCCGCCAGCTAATTTTGAAAGATAAAGCCTTATATTATCACTATTTATGATATGTTAACAATATTCAGGTATGGCTTACAGCCTTTAACTTTCAGAATTACTGAACTACTGCAAGTATGTGTTTTATTTGCTAATTTTACTAAAGCAGAGAGCACAATGACTAAAATCCTGCATCCCCATACCCTCTAAAAATGGGGTCAGTGTGGCACAGCCATTTAACCTGAATTTATTATAAGGTTTATTCAGGCTACTTTTTTCTGCTGTTGTTTTTCTTTAATGAAAAATGGGAGTTATAAATAACTTCTATGAATCATGTAGTAACCTGCATCTTTTCACTTCCTTTTCAAGGATTCACTGCAGCTGCTTGCTCCACATCGGCAGCCTTTCCTTTAATTTGTAGTCAATTACACTGATTAAATGTATTTTCACTGTTTCTCACCTGAGCTTGGAAAAATGTTTCATAACACATTTGTAGGAGAATTTTGGTTTTGGTAATTCCCAATTTTTTTTCAGACTTCTAGATTTGTCTCACTGACATAAGATTGCCTTTTACGAGTAACTCTCTTTTTTGACAGCTCCCCAACTCTATTTCACAGGTGACTGCTACAGTAGTCCAACATACAGTTTTGGCAATGCTGGAGTCTAATAGATTCTAGTTTCTGTGGCATTTGAACTCAGTCAAAGATGATGTTTCAGAAGAACATAGCAAAGAGGAAGAATCTTTTATTTCACAGAAGCTAGAAGAACATTTCTGTGATAATTTTCCCTTGGTCAAATATTTACTAATACATGAGTAAAGCACAGGAATAGAACAAGAATAGAAACTACTTTCTGTAGCAATGAAAGGCATCTGAAAGGCATCATCTTTCTGAAAGCATGCCTTTCTTTCATTGGAAGATTCCACGTGATAAGGCCCTGGAATGAAGTGGGGACTCAAGAAAGCTGGTTAATATTCAAAGATCACCTCCTACAAGGTAAAGAGAGTTCATTCAAAATGAATAAGACATCAGGCAAAAATGACTCCTGGCCAAATTCAAACACAAAATAGAAACATACAGAGGGTGGAAGCAAGGATGGGTAACCTGGGAGAAGTATAGAAACATCGAATGAGCATCCAGTGTTGAAGTTACGAAAGTTGAACTCCAAATGGAATAGCTTCTGTCCAGGGATGCCAAAGGCAACAAGGACGACTTCTGTAAGTACACAGATGACACAAAAGAATATTCTGTGGAAAATGTGGGTCCATTGCTCAGTGAGATGGGGGACCTGGGTTTGCAGGTCCAGGGCATGGAAAAAGCTGAGTTTTTGAAAGCTGTCTTTGCCAAAATTTTTACTAACCAGACCAGCCTTCAGGAATCTGAAGTCCTAGAGACCAGGGGGACATTCCTTTGTCCAGGTCAGGAGATACATAAGCAAACTGGACATCCATAAAGAACAATGGATTTTAACTAGTCTTCAGGAAGGGCTTTGACACTGATGAGATCCTCACAGATGGGCTATGCGTAGCCCTTCATGTTACTCTGTTTTTGTTTTTCTCAGGAGATACAATTTAAGTAAATGCCATGTTAGTTGTGTTTTTGCATGAAAGGGTGAATAAAACACAAATATGTACAGTATGTTCTCAGCTATGTACAGAGCTAACTGTTACAGATATCTTAGGTGTTTTTTCTTCAGACTGTGCAAGCTGAGGAGACCTTGAGAGAGGGTTAGTGTAGATTATGATTGCAATGGCTGATGATGGACCTCAAGTAAAATTTTTAGCCTTCTATCTTAGAAACAAATCATGGTTTTTTAAGTTACTAGTTCAAGAAGAAAACATAGTTGGGCTGTGACTGAAAGCTGGAAAGCTATGCTTTTCAAAACTGAAAAAGGAATGCAAAGTTTTCAGATCTAGTTTGGTGCCTAAGAGAAGAATTGGTATTGGGGAAGTAGGGTGCTATTTTTTGTCATCTGAAGATCCTTAGGTCCCTTCCGTTGCTATAAAGGACCCTCTTGCTGATCATCCTCGTGCATGAACAGAACTCCTAGATGAGTCAGATTAAATAACTCTTATGAGTATATCCAAAAAAACTCTCTAGATTGCCTGTTCTCCCCTGCTTCCTGAAACACTGTAATTTTACTGTGATGCTAAGGTCTAATTGTAGCATTTTGTGTTGAAGTCATGGGCGCACAGTTACTCTAAAGCCTGTTGCTAACTTTCCACAGTTACCAGAATGAGAAAGATGTGCTAAGTGTTCCATGAATTCTTTTCTGGAAGTCCCTGGGACTAAATGTCAATTTTCTTACTTTTCTACATAGCTGTACCTGATTCCACTTTTGCTGCATATGAAATCTTGATTGAAAAAAGAACATGTAAATCTTTTTCTTTCAAGGTCTGTTGGAGTCTTTTTAATTGCCATTTCCGGGGAAATGAAACCTCTTGGGCAAATGCACAAACCCACCTATTAATTGCCAACAAACAGACAAAAATATGAAAGCTAAAATTGTATAGATAGAAGATCCTGTAAACAGTGTTGCTTTGAATGGAAGCTGAAGTGGTCTTAACTGCTGTCTCTTATGTTTTTCTCCATCCTGTGTAACAAAAGAGGCATACAGGATACCTAGTCTGTTTCTTTAAGCTTAACTCTCAAAATTACCTCATTGTAGTTAAATGTTTTTCTATTACATTTAGGTTTATTTGTATAGGAATAGAAGAGAGGAAAACATTTTTTTAAAATAAATTTTTAAAATAAACATAGGAAAACCCTTCTGTGAAACTTGATAAACCTGTTAAAAAAACAAAAAAATTGGTTTTCTTCTGAGATTAAACAAAGGGCTGTCCTAGAATAAACAAATAATTTTATCGTCAAAGCTATTTTCTTTCTTTGCTTCATTATAGAGTCTGTATATAAACTTAATTTAGTTTTAAAACTTTATTGAAATAGTATTCCAAATTTTAGAGAAAACTAATCTTTGGCTGCTGATCCTTGGGAAAACAGGAATGCTTGACATCTTATGACTTAAAAACAATAGAAACATGTTAACAGTGTGGTTTTAAACTGAAATAAGAAGGCAGGCAAAATAATTCATGCTTTTATCTTCTGTTCAAAGATGCAGAACAAAGTGCAGTGGGATTTTCAGATCTATGCAATTGTCTAAAGAAATGAAAAGTATTAATCCTTTGCAGTTATTTTTCTGCAACTCTGGTCTCCTAAAGGCCTTTTATTCTATCCCCACACACTCAGTTTAAGGAAGGTGAGCTTGAGGACACAAGAAGCATGCCTAAGGTTACAGTAAGTTGATGATGCATCACAGTCACAGCAAGCTGCCTTCTTAAATGGGTCTATTTCTCAAGTAAAACTGGGTAAATAGGAAAAATGATTCTCTTCTTGTCAGTATCTCATTGCAAGGTCAAAGGAAGAAAAATAAAACCAGCATGTCTGTAACTGAGGTAGCATATTGAAGTATATTGAAGCATACCATACACAAACACTCAGGCCTGAAATATATTGCAGACATTTATTTATGTAAAAGATCATGCATTTTTTTCTTTAGAGGGGAATAATGTTTGCTTTACATTTGGTGAAGGTTAACCATTCTGTTCAATAATTGGTTTTATATTTTTCATAATGCTTCATTTGTTTTTGGAGTTTCAGCAATTATACTCTGCTTTATATAGTCCATACAATAAAGCAGTCTGGAGTTGTTCTTGATTGAGTTTGAAATTTGAACTCAGAAACATACTACAAGAAAAACATTAGTCATAACATTTTTCCAGGCACAAAAAGTACTCTTTTTAATAAGAATCAATGGATTATTGTCATATGTTCATTCACTGTCTTTCTGTCCATGTAAATCCAACATATAACCCTGTTTCTGATCAAGTTGTGTAGAGTTTGATGAAAAGTTTTGAAAGAATCTGATCCTGAGTTTACAGAACCTGACCCTGATCTGTACAGAGGGGATGGCTTGGGATGGAAAAACTGGGATGAAAGGAACAGGAAAGAAAGAAGTTCTGAGTTCTTATAGTGCGACTCTCATCTTATGTAACGTGCACTTATGTGTTATCTTTTTCTTCCTTTTCTTGTAATAGACACTGTCTTCTGTTTTAGTGTTTTTCTCCCCCTACTCCCACTGTATGTTTGTATAATAGAAAATATATGCTGTTTGGAAAGAAAATATTTCATTCCCTGCAGCTACTAACAATTTACTTTTCTCAGAGTTAGAATGCAAACATTCTATTTCTGTTTTTCTTCACCTCAGATCATCCTGACAGTGCTTTACTCTGCTGGAAGGACATTTTGATGATAGGTGAAAGAAAACATAACAAAGTATCCTTGTTCTGAGATGATCTGACTGATGTGATTGTGTGACTTGAGCACCAGTCTTTTAGAGCTTGGCTGTTGGTCTCATAGCACTCAGAGATACAGACTGAAGGTAAAGGACAGTATTTTGCTCCCACAGCCATACAACTTCCTTGACTCCTTTATATTTGAAAAATGTCCATGAGTACATACTTCCAATTGAATACTTCAAGCTCATTTGTGCACTGTCTCTCAGTTAAGGTTCATCTGTCATATATTAGAACAAAAGCTAACAAATTTAAATACATTAATCGACTATAAATAAATAAATAACATTTCATTTAATTAAATCATAGGGATTAACTTCAGTGCCTCCTTCCAGTTCCTGTAAGATCATCCTTACCATATAAACACTCCATTAATAATATTTATTTTGGTGTCTGAAAACCTCTTAGTGTGAATAGCTGAGGATTGTTCCAAGTCTTCAAGGTTTAGTGCCACACAGAAGAAGAGAAGTTATTTAAAATCCATTCAGAAGTTTCTGATTGAATGAAAAAAACCCCAAACAAAACCCAAAACCAGCAACCCCCAAATCTATTAAAAAGCCTGCAATAAAAAATTAAGAAATAATGTGATTGGTGCATGTTTTTGAAAGGCATTTGTGTGAATATATTGTTAGAAAAAGTGACATCAGCATATTTTTCTTATGTATTTCATAAGAAGGATTAGAAAGCATAAAGTGGCTGCATCATTTGAAAGTAATTCAGGCCCTTGGAAAAGCCATGAATCACACAATTTAATTTACAAAGTCTGCAAATCCTGTCATTCTTTTACTTTATGCCAGATAATCCTATCCCCAGATACATGATTTTGCTTACTGTACATTTTGATTAAATAATTGAGAACAAGGAAAGAAATTTAACAGACACAGCAGATTCATTTGCTTTCCTCATTTAAGTACCTTTTACCTTTAGCCCTAGCTCAGTTTTTGCTGAAGGTCAAATCAACAGAGAAGGAAAATTTTAAAATTTTTTGTCACTTTTAAAATTAAATAGGAAGAAAGAAATAGTGATAGACTATCTCATCATCAATTCCCAGCACATTTTTGCACAGAGACGTGTACATTACTGTAATAACCATATCTTACAATTTGATACATTTGTAGACATGTTAGGAACCAGATAAGATTCTTCTCAGATGCAGAGTTTTATTATGTTAAACTAATTTGGACTCAATCACTATTGACTCGTAAGTATTTAACACCATAATAGCTGTTTCAGCACTATTTTTCAAGGCATCTTGTTAGATGCTTCTAGAATCTGAAATAATATATTAAAGCATGTTTATTAAGGAAAAAAATTACCGTTATGAAATTTCTCTAAATTGCCAGAGAGAAAACCATGTAGCTAGACCTCTAGGTTTGGAAAAAAGCCTTGCAACAAGCATGATTACAAAATGCAAGAGTAATTGGTAAAGCACATTTCTGATTTCTGATTATATCAATTACAAAATACTTTCTTTATAATCCACTTAGCTTCTGTAGAAACCCATTTATTAAAGAAAGGTATGCTGCATTACTACAACGTTTTCTATCCAAAGGATTTATTTGGTGGAACTACTTGTGCCAACCCTGTGAATGAGCAAACAGAGAGTGTTGAAAGGGATTGAAGAGAGATCTAAGTAATAATTTGAAGTCCATGGCAGCATTATCTTAGTGAAAAACCTTGGTATTGGCCTTAAGATTACTAAAATATGAGCAAAAATAGCAGGAGTTTTACTTGGAGATATATTTCACTTGTGCACTTCCATTTTGTTCTGTTTCTTACTTGTTGATTTTGATAGTCTTTACTACTTTAGCTGAAAGCAATCTGTATCATCACTGAAACAATTCAGGTTATAAGATAGTGGACTTTACCACCCAGTTGATATCTTCTCATTAAAAAAAAGTCAATAACCTCCTGTACAGGAAAAGGGCTTTGGCCTTTCTCCTAGGCCAAATACAATACCTTTTTTGTTAGAGAATTTGAATATCTGGATGAGAGGTTAATTAAACTATGTTGAATGAAGAATGCTTTATGCTGTGTACAAATGAAATGTAGATCATTTGAATATTTTGTGCTTGACTTTCATACAGAAGATTTATGGACCACAGTATTGACTACAATGTTAAGAGAGAAACTTGGAGTTTCGAGAAGTTGGACTTGCCTGACTTGGTGAAATGGTGTGCAGAATGTAATCTGGAAAAAACATCTCATTAAAAGCCCAGGAAATGATCAAATGAACCAGCTGGGGGAGAAACGAGTTTCCAGCACAGAAATTAATTACATTTAAATTTTGTGGTGCAATTCGCTTGCTTAGTCAGGTCATGGGTCATTTTTTGCTACTTAGGATTTCGCACTTAGGCACAGGCCTGCCCCTATAGGTGCCTTCTCCCATATGTCTGTTCTGCCTACACCTTCAGCATCCTAAACAAAAACATTGATGTTTGGGAGTTAATCCAGTGGAAGGCCACCAAGGCGACTGGGACTCAGAACGCATTGAGTAGAGGTAGTGGCTGTGAGGACTGGGTTTATTCTAGAAGACAGAGGGTATCTTACTGCTGCCTTCAAGTACCTTGTGGGAAGATGTGAAGAATATATAGCCAGATTCTTTTGTCATGTGCAGTGATAGATGAAAGACCCAAGTACAGTTTACTGAGGGAAGTTTTGATTCTGTGTTAGGAAAACAGTGTTCAGCATAAGGACAGTCAAACACTGGAAATAGTTTTCCAGAGCAGTTCTGGGGTCCCCACATGTGGAGATATTCCAAATTCCACTCAAATTGAGCAATCTGAACTATGTTGAGCCAGATAACCCACACGGGCCCCTTCCAATCCAAATTACTCTACGATGTTACGTTTGTGCACTTGAAGTGTGCCCTCTAAGTTTACAGAGTAGGCAGTTGTGCATCATGAATCATTTGATATGTTTCAGGCATCTCTAAGAAGAATCAGTCACTCAAAATATTAACTGTAGTGTAATGGCTATAAAACGTTACTATTATGTAAGAAGTCTTCTAAAATTTATTTATATTAATCATGTTGGTGGAATCAGCATGATCATTGTAAAATGACATAGAATGTGAAAGTAATGGACTTCAAACATGTTCCTCTATCCTTTGAAAATCAATATTTAAGCTCATTTGTCAGCTTTTCTTTTGAAATGCTAACAGGGATTTTTCTTCAGTAGTCAAGTTTGACTAAAAAATTTGAAACACCCTTTGCACAACAATTTAGTGATTATAATTGTCATTGTGAGTATGGAAGGCAGTTGCTTCATGACCTCAGCCAGAGGAGTTTCTAACCTTCTTGAAAAATGAACGGTCTCTAGTTAAAAGGCATAAACCCCCTCCCACTAAACTGGTGACATCAAGGTTGCACTGTCTATTTTTTACCTTCAATCACAAAAAGAGGTGGGGTTTCGCTGACTTCTCCCAATCCATGCCCTAGTTTCAAAGGATTACGAGAGCTGCCCCAATCTGAACAATTGCTAGATGAGTATGTCCTAGTATATCTGCCAAGCCAGTGTTTACAAATTTATTCATCCTTAATTTCTAGCAGTCACGCTGCTTTCCACTTAGTGAATAGCTAAGATGCTAAGCTACTTATAAGTATAGCATTTGCTTACTGAGATTAATCTTTCACAAGCAACGGTGGAGATTTCAGTTATGTGGTTTCTGTTACTGGAAATGGTTATGGACCATGAGACACTGCAACAATTAATAGATTCTCATGCTCCAAATAAAAAAAAACAAACCAAAACAACACCCCCCCCAAAAAAAACCCCAAACCCCAAAAACCAAAAACCAACCAACCAAAAAAAAGCCAGATGGCATGGAAGACAGCAGTTGGAAGCTTGGTGTATTTTTTTTTTTTCTGGCAAAAAACCTCTGTGATGGATGGATACCAGCTTGTTTCCTTCTGGGTTTTCTTGCCATTTTGAATTGAGCCAATGTCATCTTAGAAATTCAGTATTAGATTGTTTCCTCCCACCCACACAATTAGCAGAGTTGTCTTCAGTGTGTAAGATGTCAACATGGCCTTAAACTCTGTCAGTGTGCACAACTGTAAAACAGGTGCAGTAAACCTTACTCTGATGCTTAGAAAGTTTTAGTCTTTCTTCTGGTCTCTGAAGATTTGATAATATTTAAAAGGGCTGAAGAATGGGCTGCTGATGATATAATCAGGTATATAATGCCTTAAGATGCTCAGCTTGAAAGTTTCAGTCTCTTATCTCTCACAGAAATGTAAAGTTTGAAGTTACCTCCAGCATTTTTGAATCCAGTGAATTTCTTCACAGGCAACCATTTACTCCAACCCCTTTCACCAAGTTTATAAGATTTCTTAAAAGAAGCTGAAAAACTGCTTCTAATTTGAAAACTGGTTTTGAATTTCAATTCCAGTATGTGAAACATTTTTTCAATTTTTTCAACACTGAAAGAAATGTATTCTTGGACTTCTGAACATCTTATATGAATCCTTCCCTTAGCTGGTATTTTCCCTAACAGATTTACAGAGCAATCATACCTCCTTTTCTTCTTCATTTTTCTGTAATAAGCAAGCCATGCTCTTCTGTCTTCTAATCATATGGTACTAAGATGTATTACTATTCCCAAAATCTTCTTGATAAAAATTCTTTTACAGACATGAAATCTGAGCTAATCTTTCTTAAGCACAGATGACCAAAGCTGTGTGGGGTACTCTACACAGAGATTAATGAGTGTCTTTTTTCATATCTGTCCTCACATTAATACTTTTTAGATCATATTTGACATTTTTGTGTTTGCGCTGCTTTTTCCCAAGCAGTTTATTATTTCTCCTCCCTTGAATATGCATGACTGAAATTTTATTTTGTTTTGGTTTATTTGTTTTTTT